>OY747708.1:31935000-32022500 GCA_963556495.2 Valencia hispanica
AATTTTCCACATATGAATTAAATAAACATGTCAATTGGTCTTAATATCTTATTTTGTTCCTTTGGACAGAAGACATGATTAGATAGTAAAAGCTCATATTTTAGACAATGATTTATTAAAACTAATATAAATCTTTATTCAAGGCAAGAAATCAATCAGGAAAGAAACTAGAATCTGTTAAGAAAGGGAAAAAAATAAAATAAAATAAGGAGCTCATTAAAAGTTTTATGTTTATGACTTTCCTAGTCTCAGCTCCACCTAGTTTAAATCATGCATCTGGTTGTTCCCAACTAAATGACATTGCCATGGTGTTTCCAGCCTCCTCCTCAGATACAAGCGTCCAGTTTCTGTGTCCAAAGCACGGTTTCTCTTCACAGACCCGTCGCCAAACTTCAGCAAAAAAGTCAGGCCAGATCTGGAGGGAGCAGAGCCCAGCTGCTGCCTGGGAAACCAAACTCTGACCAACTCCAGCCCATGCTCTCTAACCCCAACCCCTCCCGTCTAATAAAAACAGTGAGCCTGCCTCCTGCTCTCCTTTCCTTTTCCACTGTCATTCCCATGCTGAGTATAATGGAAAATGAGTCAGCTGAGGAAAAGTGTTGAGAAATTCCCCACACATGTTCATGTTCTCACTGTCACACAATGCATGTTCTGGTTGCTGTGCTGTGAGACTCACCCCTGTAGCGGAGGCTGTCATCGTGGTGGTTGTGCTGGAGGTGGTTCTCCAGCGCAGGGGGGCTGCTGGCTCCCAGTTCTGCCAGTTTGCGGCTGGTTGCGGAGAGCTCAGATCGGAGGTTGGTCACTTCCTGACTCGCAGACTGGATGGCCCCATCGATCCTCTGTGCCAGCTGCTTGTTGTCTTCCATCATTTTAAGGATTTTCCCCTGAGGAGCGAATCCACACACAGCAGCATGGTGTCAGCAGGAGCATTACACGGGGCGAAGCTGACACCCTCTTCTCTTTCACCAACACCTCCTCTTCCTCTTCCTCCTCCACCTGCACTTCTTTCTTAATGTTTAGTTAACACATAAAAAAAACCAGTAAGGTCCTTCCTCTCACACAGGCTGAGCTGTGCGTAGATGATCTCTATCTGTTACTGCATAAAAGAACAACGTCTAGAGTGACTGAGAGAGCATGTGTGTGAAGAGGGCAAAGTAGGAAGACAAGCACAGAGCGCGGGAGCAGGAGAAGAAGACAGAGGAGCAGAAGAGATGCAGCCCAGCAGGCGGAGGGAAAGCGAACGCTCCCGCCGTGTGGAATGTGCTGTGAGCAGCTGCTCTCTGTGAGGACCCTGCACACACTGAGATGACATGCAGCCTTTTAAATGGACTGTACCATGTGGTGGAGGAGCGGGGGAGACGGGGGGGAAGCGGTTGGACTGATGTGCTCTCCAGCAACTCTCCAACTGCACCGTATGCTGCAAATCCCACACCCTGCAGAGCCGGTAATAAGTAAGCAGCCGAGTCTGTAGTGGAGGAAAAAAGTCCTGATTGTTTCTCTTTACTTCTTTTCGCTCCATGCTGCAACACTCAGAGCTTTGGCAGCGGTATTGAACCCTTCGACAAGCACTTGTCAAGCTCTCTGTATCTTTTCACATGTGCTCCTACTTTCCCCTTCCTCCCGTCTCACTCACACACCCGCTTGTCTTTTTGTCTCTCCCGCCCCTCCTTTTTCTTTCTATTATACATCCATCTCTTTGTCCTGGGAAAGCTCACCCCCACATCGGTGGGAGGGGAAGAGAGCTGGCACAAGGCGCCCAAAGGGAAAGCAGTTCAACACACAGCAAACTTAGGGAAAGGACAGGGGCTCACCTCCAAAAAGGGGGACACACAAAGAGAAGAGGCCTCAAGCATTACAATCGAGTTGTGAACAGTGAGAACATAGAGGAGCTTTCCTCCTTTGATCAAAAACAGTTGGATGGATTATTTCCTAGCTTATCTGTGGGCTTAGTAAACAAACCCCACCGCCTTCCTTATCTTCATGGTTATAAAATTCCATCACACATACAAAAGGTTATATTGGCAACGTAGACTGCTTATCTTATCTCTAAACATCCCTAAATACTGCTGAGCCATCACAAATTCGAATCTACATTTGACATTTTCATTTCCTCATTAGAAGAAAAATGGATCCTGGCTGCGGTAAGAAGCTGAAGCAGATGAGTGACCCATCAGTCAGGTCTTGACATGCTTGGCATAGATGATAACAGCAGAGGGATAATATTCACAGATTAATAGAAAGGCACCAAAGGATGGGGCTGCAATCATTTTAAGACCAAGCAATGGACGGCTAGAGGTGCAAAGTTAAACCAAGGTTCTGAAAAGTTGCAGTTTAAAAACAGCTAAAACTTTATTTCTGCAATTTACCCAGTGATTCCCACTTAGGGGGTCCTGGAGAGCCAATGGTGGTGGGACAGTTTGGCTACATTACTGTCCACATATTATTGCTCATACTAAAAATAGCTGGCTGAAATAATCAAAAAGAACATCTAAATTTCAATAACTTATTCTCCTTTTACACGTATGCAGCGCATAAAATAAGTATTGAACATGTCAACGTTTTCCTCTCATTAGAAAGCATGTTTCCAATATTTTCATTGATATGAAATTTACACAAGATGCTGGCTACAAATAGTCCAAAAAATTTCAAGTAGTCTTGTAATTAGAGAAACTAGTCACATGGATTGCTCAGGTGTAATTTTCACCCATTCTTCCACAAAGGTTGTCTTCAGATCTTAAGATTCTAACGGTCGTTTCTCTCTGATCTTCAGTTCTTTCTCCGAAGCCAATTAAGTGTTTCATTGACTGTGCGTTGGGGACTGTTCTCTTGCTTGAAAATCCACACTTGTTTTATTTATTTATTTTAGATTCTCATCTAGAAAGACAATTTCTCTATACATCTTTCCTTAAGTAATAAGAAATCTGTCCGTACCATGTGCTGTAAGACAGCCCATACCATAATCTTCCCACCAGCAAAGCTTAGCTTTTTTTTCTTCCACCAGACATGGTGTGTGCAGTAGCATCTTTGGAGTTCAGCTTTGGTCTCATCTGACCATACCTTATTCTCTCAGTATTTCACTGGCTTGTCCAAATCTTCTGCAGCAAATTTTAAACCAGCTTCAACATGCTTTTCTGCAGCAGTGGAGTCTTGGACATTGAGTGTGCCTCCATGTCTTTCTGAAGCTCTCTGTAACTGCCCCTTGGGTTTTGGAAAACTCTTTTGATTATTCTTTTGGCTCCAGGGAGGATTCTGGTTTATGGTGAAATTATGTTATTTTCTCTTCTGGATTATGGTGCCAATAATTCTCACTAAAGCATTCAGTAGAAATGCTTCTGTAACTATTGGTATTTATGTTTTTTGTGGACGTCTCTTTGCTTTTACCAGTTGTACCACTCAGTGCATGCCTTTGGTAATGAGAATGGTTTTTAAAGATCATATTGTTTTAAACATAGCAACAGCAATGCTTTCAAAATTCTAACAGATACTGGATGATTTCTTGGCTGTTTATGCTTTGTTGCACATAATTTTATGCTCAATATGTACCATTGTACAATGTACCTGTACCATTCCTCTGCACTACACATAATTTATAAAATAATTAGTTTAGATTGTTTTATATGTATGATTTACAGTTGCTGAATTTCATGACACTTATATTAGAAATATATTTACTGACAAAAAATGACGATGTGTTCCAATACTTATTTTATCCACGGCATCTTTTACCATTGTGGTAAAAGATTTAAAGGCAACTTTAGTACATTGTATTGTAAATGCATTGGACTCATTCTCGTCTCTGCACAAATCTGTCATCTGCTGTGATAAACTAAAGAGGTTTCAAGGTGATTCAGAGAGTGAAAAATAATTTACAGAAGAGTACTTTCAAAAAGACATGTTGGAGAAACTTACCTAGGGTGAATACATGCTTTGCAAGAACAACGAAAATTGTTCTCTTTCTCAGGGCTGCAAGAACAAAATTACTTCATTCTGTTGTTTTTTTTTAATTGGCAGGAAGAGGAGCTCTGAAAAAAAAGATTTGGAACTGCTGGTTTCACCCTCATGTCCAACCATTCTGGGTTCCACCTCTCTCCCTAGGACTCAAGAGTTGCTCTTGCTGAGATCCCTATAGCAATATTAAATGTCAACATATTCTTTACACATTCTTTACAATTTTTTAAGAATGTCAATTTAAAATTCTTTATTTCTACAATTTTCGTTATTAGGATCTGGATCTATTTCTACAGTATGTTTGGTGGAAAGTTGTTTGTAAATACATTCCTCCACCTGTACTCCTTCCACTAATATTGGACACACACAAAAGAAAAGAAAAAATGTTGTTGTATTATTAAATCAGGATAATTTTCCATGTTTATTCATTAGCAATTTTTATTTATCTCGAAAGTCGTTAAAAAGTTGCCAAACGTAGATTTGTGTCCATCCCAAATTGGTGGGTTTGGTGGGAGAACAATAAAGCATGAAGATATTTTGAAGAGACTTCAGCAACAGGGAATGAAAGGAGCTAAAAAGTATATTGTCATTTGAGAGTAAGAAAATATCTTCCCTGTTTCCTGGGTCAGCACTGAGGTTTCTTACCGGACCTGCCCAAAATATCTCACACAAAGGGCATCTTGACGGTCTCCTGAACAGAGAACCTGAGCCATATCAAATGATCCCTATTCTGCCTGTCTCATCCGTTCAGCGGAAGCTAATTTCTGCTGCATGTATCTACAGGATTATCTTGTTCTTTCAGTCTTTCATGAGCTGCTTTATCTTTCAGGGGGTTTGGCTGCCAGTAGCAATATTGTCAAGAGAACATTTTTGGCATAGGTAGGCCATTTATCAGCAAATCTTTCCTCAGTGAAGGACCAAGTGTATTCAGGACAACATAAGGGATCAAAGAAATTTGTGCTTAAAGGACACATTTGACACTTTTTCAACAAACCAGGCCCAGAGCTAAACAAGGGTTTGTGCAATTCTTAACTTACCTGTACAAAAAAAATCAGCAAGGAACTTGTTTTTCTATACAACAAAACAGACAGAAAATTACAATTAAATTACAAAAAATCTGTTTTTCAGGTAGAGCTTGACGATATCTCAAGTTTTTAAAAAATATCGCCATTTTTCATATATGATACAAGAATGACTTAATATCGTTTATATCGATATAAACAGACCAGTTTCATCCTCACTGCTTAATTCAGTCCGGAAGTCACAGCAGCATGGAGACAGACAAAGGAACAAGGGAGAGTGTTGAAGAGGAGCCGCTGCTGCACCTATGGTGCATTTAAGGAATGTTCGAAATGTATGGTGAGTTCAATAACTTAGGACATTTAAAACTTTTAACAAAAAACACAGAAAATAATACCACAAACCATAAACTTCTGTTTAATGGCAGTTGGTTAGCAATGTTTGATGCATACTAAACATGCCCTACTTATTTTTTACAAAGTAGGCCTACTAAAGAAAAAACACTTTATTCTCTATTAATTTTGTCTTTATGGCCTATCAGAACCAAACTCCCAGGCTAAATTTCAACACCTGCCCACCCTTCATCAAAACAATACTTTTTAATAGCAATGCAATAACTATTTTGGTTTGGGAGAAGAATACTTTACATACAAAGGCTCCGGTAAGGATTTGAACCCAGGACCTTCTTGCAGCAAGGAGACAGAGCTAGCAACAGCACTACACCAAAACCTTTTCAAACATCACTAAGCTGTTGGCTCCTTGAACCCACAAATGAATATCTTTTTACCAGTTGCCCAGTAATCAGTTGGTCAGTGTAACATTAGTTTTCATGGGTGTTCCTTCACCATTTCTTGCCTTTTTAATTTAGGCACCATTCCTACCTAAAAGGTGTTGAACGAAAGAGTGGTGTTTATAGCTAAACATTTCAAACCTATCATCTTCCAGAAAGATGGTTTTTACCCACTTGGACAACTGATGAATTAAAGTCACTGAATTTCCAGAACTGTGGATCAGTGGAAAGAGTATTTGTCCTGTAACTTTCGTCTTGCAATTCAAAAGTCTTGGCTTTGATTCTAGCTTCCTTCTGCCATGTCTTGATGTGCCCCTGCTGTTATACATCAATATGCAGATTGGTAGGCACTCAACCCCAAGTTGCCTAGCAGCATATTAGTGTATGAATTGTTGTGTGTTTCTGGGGACTGGGTGAATGTGACCCTAGTGTAAAGTGTTTTGAGTGGTCAATATGATTGGAAACTCCTAAAAAACTGTACCATTTACTCATAGTCTACGATAAGGAAATGTTTTATTAAGACTACAATAAATACTATACTACTCTTTAGAAGATCACTCAGAGTTATTTTGGTTTAATAAGGGGTCATCATATTTTATAGAAGTGAACTGAATGAAAAACAATGGGTTCATAGTGCATTACAAAAAGTTTATGATGTATAATGGAATTGATACAAATCCTAAACTACAACAAAAAACAAACATACACTTAAATACATTCGTAGGAAGTGGAAGTAGGAACGAATGAAGGCATGAAATGTAGGAGTAGTTCTTGATGCATATTTTTGTCAAAACAAATAAATGGTGATTTAGGATTGGAATCACTGGCACCTTTCTGCTGCCAAGCCTGCTTCAGTGGCATGTCAGTAAGCACCTGGTCAGATCTCTGCACACAGGAAGCTGGCTTAGAATCAAAGAGCTGTGTACTGTAAAACGTTGACAGAATATTTAATCAAAAGTCAATAACATGAATTTGCAGGCATTCATAGAAAAAAAAGGAAGGGATGATGAACGCAGCAGGGCATATCTCTAGTAGACAATAAACCTTCATGGCAGTACATCCAGCAGTTGCTGAGTGCATTTTTGACCCAACAGAAGGACTGACCAACAATACCATCCATACATCAACATTCGCCATTAAAAATTATGTGTTAAATGATTATACTGTATAAGCTAGCTGTACAAGCAGTTTTGCAAGTCACAACTCTTCTTCCTGCTGCCTGTCCACATCCCTTCAGCTGGACTAACATCAGTTTCCACACACGACAGTTATTGCTTTTACCAAAGGAAATCTGCAGCTGCAGCACTGTCATGTTTGATCGCATGTTAGCAGATCATTATCATTGTCTAGACAGTCACATCACTGCCCCCGAATGTTGCCCTGCCCCTGACTTATAGCTCAATGGCAAAGTAAAAATGCAGGACAGCAACAGAGAGCTGGATGAGAGCTTCTGGACTGACAGAAAAAAGACATGTCTAATTTTCTTGAATAATGCAACTTCGAAGTCTTTTTTCTTATGAAGCCTTAATCCCAGCCTAGTTTCAGCCTCATAAGACTAGTGTCCCAGACATTTAACTCTGGAATGCAAGGAAATGAATATTTTATGGGTCAAGGGTCATAGCTTTGTCCCAGATACACATCAATAACCACACAAATACTTTGAGGCCACATAACTGTTTCATGTCCAAAACATACAACGTCTCTCTCTGTGTCTCGGGAAGCTGCAGAAAGTATGTGCGGCCTCGGCAGAGACCTTAGGCCAGTGCAAGTGCTCAGTTAAACCCATTGAATGACTGGTTTTCAGATGTTTGGACAGTTAGTTCATTTGTTAGATGCTCTTAATGGGAAGTTTAATTAAGTGTGCCGTGGGTGTGCAGTTAAAAAGAGGTATTGATAAACAGTCACCATGACCGTCTGCCTGGGTTAATTGAATATCGACTAATCCTCCACAGACAGGAATGCTCTCCATATGATCCCAATAACTAAGTGATATATGGCTGCACTCAACAATACATACTAGTTTTAACAGAGAGCTGAGGAAATTGCTGCACTCCAAACTACTGATACCCATCAAATGCAATAAAAGAGTAAAAGGTTGATAAAGTAGTTGCACTAAAAGAAAAATTTATTATTCTAAATATATATTTTTATTATTATTTTTATAACTTTACATTCTATTGAGCCTCGAGGGAAATAATTTATGTTTTTTTTTTATGGAATAATTTCCTTTAAAGAGATGCGCAAAATTATTCAAATCATTTACACTGATGCTCAGATTGCAGTTATGTTGTGACGAAGGGCTTTTTCCCACTACATGTTGGCACACAGTACGCTGAAGCTTTTATATCAATAACAGCAGTATTAATGAGCGGAAATATGTTGTAAAAGCTGGAAGATTGATTGTTTTTAAAGACATAAAGTGGGTGACAGCTTCCTGCTGACCATTAGTAATGAACGGTTGGTTTCCTTCCATGGTGTAAATTTGCATATTTCCATGGAGGCTTCATAGACACCTAGAATATACCGAGCAGCTGAATTAGTATGGATTCATTGTGAGCATTAAGGCTGAAGCTTCTTTTTTTAAAGCTACATGAATGACACTTTCTGAACACAGAAGTCAATGAACAGCACAGAACCAACTTAGTGTTGCGAACTCACTTGTAGAGAATGTTTTGGACTGTACAGGGAGACTTGAGAAACCTAAAGAAAGCCAAAGCACTCATGGGGAGAACATGCAAACTCCCCACAGAAGCTACCTCTGAAGCAATAGTACTAACAAATGTTCAACTCTGCATCACAGCCATCTCTCTATTTGTAGATAAATGTGTTGTGTGAGGATGGATGCTCATCGGCTGGTGGCTGGCTGGTTGGAAATGTAAAAATCTGATCTTTTTTCCAATCAATGAACACACTAAATACTGACACACTGATAACAACACTCTTCGGTGTGAGCACTTTTACTGAGAGAAGATTCAACGTTTTCTATTTTCAGTGTAAGCGAGGAGTTTAAAAAAATTACATCAGCGGAAACTCAAAGCTCTAAGAAGGCTTTTTAAAAAACATTTTCTATGACATGTCAAGATACATCTGTGGTTTATTGAAGAGAGCAAAACGTTCAGAAGGCACAGGAGAGATTGGAGAGAGCACAATAAAAAATGACTTAAAAGCTTAGCTTGCTCTTAACTTTTTAAAGTTCAACGAGAGCAAGAGAGAAGACTGCTGAGACTCCCTCTATTGAAAAAGGTTATTTGGCCCAGTATAAGAAATTGGACATTACAAACCTTGGGGTAAAGTGGATGCTGATCAGGGCAGTTGTGAAGTCGAGTTTTGATCAGTTCAGGCTGTTGGCCAAAAGCATGCCAATTCTCTCCCGGAAGTACTATGCAACAGTAATCCATGCCTTCATCACTACTCAGCTAGATTAAAGTGATGCATTTTATGTGGGGGTTAGGGGTTCCTATATTGCCCAGCTTCAGAGTACAAAATGCTGTGGAACGTATTTTATTTAGCACCCGCAAATATGAACATATTTCAGCTTTCCTACACTGGCTTCCCATACCCATACATATTAGGATTCAAGATAAAGTTCTTTATTTTGTCTTTAAAGCTCTCCATGGCCTTCCCCCTTCCTAGTTCTCCAATTTGCTACACCATTATACACCCTCCTGCCCACTAAGGAGAGCTAACCAGCTGACCTGAGTGTGCCTAAAACAAAACATAACCTTAAGGGGGGACCATGGTTTGGCTGTGGATGGTCCTAAAATGTTGGTCCTGACTTATGACTGCACATCCAATAGGCTACATCACTGTCTGTTAGCAAGTTTATCTCTTCTGATACTACAGTTTCTGTGTTCCTGGAGAATGTGGATCATTACTCAAATTCTTAGATTCTCAAAAAGGCAGCAAGCATGTCCCAATCCAGCATGTTTCATCACAGACCAAAGTAAACAACTCAAAACGTTGCCATCTATAGAAACAAACTTTTACCTGAATAATTTGGTTTGCTTTGAATAATCAAGTGTCCTTACATTGCAGAATTTCTTTCAGTAGTCTTGCAAATACTTAGACTTAAAGTAGCAAATAAACAAACCTGCACAAACTTAGCATTCCTCAAGGCTCATATTTTATCAACTAACAATGTACGTTTTTATTTTTATCATTAATTTTTCTATGTAGGACAGATTTTTAACACTTCTACTTATACAAATGAACATATTTGGTTCTTTAGCTGCTAAATGTTCTACCATGGTATAGTTTTGGCATTCAACATTAGTTTTTCCTTTTAAATAATCCAACAGATGTTATCTGTGGCAGAAAAAAAACTATATTAAAAGCAACAACAGTAAGCCTCAATGGTAAAAACAGATAATAAAAAGCAGATAAAACAGGCAATAAGGTTGGAAAACTTCAGGACTAAGGAGAACCACAAAGTTGGGGTATAATTCTCATTTGGCTCAAAGTTATTCGATACTTTGTTGATGTAGGGCACATTAATCTTTACTTGCTTTAAACCCTTTTCAGGGCCTACTAGGGTCTGTGGCAACAATGGGGCTTTAATGATAACTTGACAAATATTCAAAACCTTAAAGATTTCTGTTACCTGGGTTGTCTTGATGAAACTGAAAAACAATAGCTTAGTTATGCAAATCATTGTTCAAGATTATGTTGTGTGTAAAATAGTGTTTTTTTTTTCTTTTTTAGGTGGTTACAGACGGTGAGAACGATAAAAATTCCTTTCTCAGACAGAAACCAGAGAACCTCCCGTGGGGCTTTTTTTTTTCTTTTTCTTTTACAGCCGGGTGTTGCTATTTTATTTGCTTATACATTCCAGATAGGAGTGGATGTATGTCTTGTCCTCTTTATGGAGCTACGTTTTCACTGGCATCAGCCCTGATGTTTTGAATTTCAGCACATCAAGATACCTTGTCTGCTAAGGATCTGTGCAAAGAAGTTCCAGGATGTTTTATTCTGGCAATAATTTTTTTTTGTCAGTAACACCAAACACTGTCTTGTAGCAACAAATACTATAAATTGGTATGGTATAAAGGTTTTCAATTGTTTACTTTGAGATATAGCATTGCATTTGGGATACAGCTGTGTGAATGTGATGGAGACGAAGAAGCAGAGCCAGAGAAAGAAAAGGGAGGTAAATAGGTAAGCGGTGTCATTTGAGTGAGTGTGTCCATCTCAGTGTTAGAAAATAACATTACCAGGTATTTTCTCTGCTATTACTTTTGCATTTTATTTACCAGTACTTGCCTCAAACAACACACTCCAGAGTAAATTGCTTTTTCTTGGCTTCTTTGAATGCAACGCAAGTTTTCCACAGCAGTTTGGGAACAAAGTGGCCCTGACTACAATATTCTGGGTGTTTTTACTGATATGTTTTACTCTTTTTCACAAAATACATCCATCGAGACGATTTTGAAAAAAAAAAATTTTTAAATCAATAAATACCAATTTTTGTGATAAAAAAAATTGCACAACTGTAAGTTGTACACTAACAGCTTCACACTTTTTGCAAAACCCTACACAGTGATTTGCAAAACACTAAGCTCACCTACATACATTTCACACTGAAATTCATCATAATATTACTTATTTGCAATATTAAAACAAAACGTTTCAAATAAACACACCTATGTCCAAAATGGTTACTCACAGTCCCCAGTTGTACACATGCACGTGTGACTAATTAGGAACACACCAATCAGATTAACAAACACTATAAACAGGCAACAGGTCACCTGTTTTCAATTCAAAATTTCTATACAATGATGAGGCTAGGATCTAACCTGAGTACGGTGAGAAGAGGAAGAAATGCCACAGGGCACAGGGCTATTATCAATGTGGCAAGGCACATTGATAATATCGATTGATAATTGAAAAGGTGGGAGTAACATTTTCCTTTGTGCAGCCATAATAAAAAATGAGGTCCTCCATCGTCATCCCAACAATCATTCTGCTAAGGTAAATGGTCTAAACTTTTATAGCTCTTTTCTAGTCAAACTGACCCCTCAAAACACTTCACACTGGAGCCACATTCACACACCAATACGAAGAATGATATGCACTTAACTTGGGATTCAGTGTCTTGCCCATGGACACACCAACATGTGACAGGTGGAAACTGGAATCGAATCTACCACCCTCTGTTTACAAGCCAACTACTCTACCCACCCAGCCACAGTCGCAGAGATCCACAATTGGTTTCAGAAAAAAACTGCATTTTACAGTTCTACACTTTCGGCCATTCTCCCCCTTCCTAAACCTCATCAAGGAGTTCTTCTCAGCATGGAGGTGGAATGATCTCTGGCCGTATGTCCAGATGCTGATCATCCAGGGTATGGAGGAAGCCTATGACCAAATTGATGTAACATTAGTGCAGGGATGGATTCGTCACTCCAGAAGATTCCTCCCATGTTTCCTTGTTAATGATAACATAGCCTGAGATGTTGACATGGCCCTATGGTAAGACCCAGCTAGACAGTGAGAGGCACAGGCCCAGCGCCGGGCCTGGCCATGAAAGATTACAATGCCTCATGCAAATGTATTGGCCTAAAACTACCAACAGAAGGCATGAAAGGTTACTAATCGAGAGTTTTGGATGTGGTAAAAGAAGACACTTTGGTACAGTAGTTTGCTAAAATGAGTCCCTTTGACATTCTGGTCCACACTTCTTACCAGTTGGTGGCAGTAACGCACCAATTCACAGTTTGCCAGACATGAATATTTATCAAGAACAAGAACAAGAAGAAGTAGGCTATTAAGAGCATGATTATTGGTAGTAATGTTAAAAATTTAAATTCAAATTCAAAAATACTTTATTGGTCCCAGAGGGAAATTAAGTGTCGGTATAGCTCATAATTTTTTTTTATTTTATGAAGAATCCTTCTTTGCATTATCATCTCCAGATGTTCCACAGTTGTTCCAAGAACAGAACCAGCCTTCTTTATCAGGTTGTTTAACCTATTTAAATCCCTGGCTCTGATGCTGCTACCCCAACAGATGATGGCTGAAGAGATTACACTCTCCACAACAGACTTGTAGAAGATCTCCAGCATCTTGCTGCAAACCTTGAAGGACCTGAGCTTCCTCAAGAAGTACAGTCTGCTCTGTCCCTTCTTGTAGACGGTTTCACTGTTGCCCCTCCAGTCCAGTCTGTTGTCAAGGTGAACTCCGAGGTATTTATACTCCTCAACCACCTCCACTTCTTCTCCCATGATGGAAACAGTTTTTGACTTATCCTTGTTTCTTCTTAAATCTACAATCATCTCCTTTGTTTTGTTCACATTCAAGGTGAGACGATTGTTTCCACACCATGTCACAAAGCGGTCCACCAGCTCTCTGTATTCAGCTTCTTGTCCATCTCTGATAGACCCAACAATTGCAGAGTCATCTGAGCATTTCTGCAGATGACAGGTCTCTGATTTGTACTGGAACTCTGAGGTGTACAGAGTGAAAAGGAATGGTGAGAGTACGGTCCCCTGTGGTGCTCCTGTGCTGCTGACCACCTGGTTTGACACACAATTCTTCAGTCTCACAAATTGTGGTCTGTTGGTCAGGTAGTCATTGATCCAGGCGATTGTTGAGGGCTCCACCAGTGTCTTCAGGAGTTTCTGACAAAGCAAATCAGGCTGAATTGTGTTAAATGCACTGGAGAAATCAAAGAACATGATCCTCACAGTGCTGCCTGCTTTGTCCAGATGACAGTGGGTTGGTTGAAGTAGGTGGATGATGGCATCTTCAACTCCAACTCCACAGCGATAAGCAAACTGCAGTGGGTCCTGATACGTTCTAGTTTGCTTATTCAGGGGTGCCAACAGGAGTCTCTCCAGGACCTTCAGGATGTGGGATGTCAGGGCAACAGGTCTATAGTCATTGATGACTGATGGGTGAGTTCTTTTGGGTACTGGAACAAGGCAGGATGTCTTCCACAACACTGGAACCTTCTCATGAGTTAGGCTAAGGTTGAAGAGGTGCTGCAGAATCCCACAGAGCTGCTCAGCACAGGGCTTCAGGACTCTGGGGCTGACACCATCTGGACCTGCAGCCTTGTTCCGGTTCAGTTTCTCTAGCTGCCTCTTCACCTGACTTTTGGAGACAGACAAGTGGGAGGGGGAGGCAAAGGGGGTAGCAGCATTTCCTGGCTTGGTTGAAGTCAAACTTGTGGAATTAAAAGAGTCCATGGCTGAGGTGAAGGATAAAACATTCGAGGTGTAACAGGAAAGCTGTTGATCAGAGGAGAGTGGGATGTCTGTTTGGCTGGGAACAGGAGAGGGGGATGCTGAGCTAGTTCCTGAACTGAACCTGTTGAAGAATATGTTCAGTTCATTGGCTCTGTCCAGACTTCCATCAATCCAATCCTTCCTGTCCTTAAAACTTGTGATCTTTCTCATTCCTGACCAGACATCTCTGATATTGTTCATCTGTAGTTTGTTCTCCAGCTTCTTCCTGTATGCCTCCTTGTTGTCTCTGATCTTGACCTTAAATTGCTTCTGTATACTCCTCAGTAATTCCCTGTCTCCCTCCCTGAAGGCTCTTTTTTTCTTGTTTAGCAGTTCCGTCAGGTCACTGGTGATCCAGGGTTTGTTATTAGGGAAGCATCTCACTGTTCTTGTGCAGATGATGTTGTCCACACAGAAGTTTATATAGTCAGTCACACACTCAGTCATGGCATTGATGTCCTCTCCATGTTCTTGGCAAAGAGTCATCCAGTCTGTGGTTGCAAAACAACCCTGCAGGGCTTCTTCAGCTTCCTGTGACCATTTTCTCACAGTTCGTTTTGTCACAGGTTGCCTCTGAACAAGTGGTTTATATTCTGAACAGAGAAAAACAAGATTGTGATCTGATTGTCCCAGAGGAGATCTGCCAAGAGTTCGACATCTGGGCTGGAGAGATGACACTTCACAGTAACATGTCCTGGATGACACCATCTGTTGTTGACAAGCACTGCTACTCCACCACCTGTTCTTTTCCTGCTCGTCTTCAGATCTCTGTCTGCTTGTACAGTCAGGAAGCCTGGCAGAGAGACGTTGGAGTCAGGGATATGATCCAGCAGCCACGTCTCAGTAAAACACATTCCACTGCATTCACGGTACTCAGGCTGAGTCCTTGTAAGGGCTTGGAGTTCATCCATCTTGTTAGCCAGTGATCTTACGTCGCCCATTATGATTGATGGAAGAGATGGCTTGAACTTCTTCTTTCTCTGTCTCCTTTTCGCTCCTGCTCTGCATCTATATCTCGTCCTTATCAACTCATCAGGGATTTGTGGCTTCAATTGAGGTATTATTTTAGCTTTTGCTATGTTAATCAGCTGCTCCCGGCTGTAAACCACACTGTTGCCATGGTTACGCATCATAACAAATTGTCAAAAATGAAAAATTTACAGCAAAATTCCTTTTAGCTTCACAGCACCAAAGACTAGAAAGTATACAGATCAAGAGGAAGCAATGTACAAAAAACCAAAACTTAATATGTAGCCAACAGAGCGACTCCAACGTGCAGCCACCCAGAGCAGCGCAATTCTAGAAGAGATGTAAACATTCGTAGAAATACACACAAGAAAAGATTTTACAAAGGTTTTACAAAGAGTAGGAAGACTAAGACTAAGTACTTTGTTGGAGTACATTAATTGGATTTAAAAGGTTTTTGTTCAAGATAATGGCTCTGTGGATGTGCAGGCGCATCTTAGAACGATGAGTTGGACATTACATTATTTTTCTTTCTGGGTGTATCAGGACAGCTTCAGCACCGAGTAGCGTCACTGATCAAAGCAGCAGAAAAATAACAAGAGAATTGACATGGAAGAAGCAAGGCTTGTTGCTGTGTTTTCTGTTTGCTGTTCTTATTAACTGGTTTGCAAGCAATTCTTCTAAGTTTATAAAGCCAGTTGTTTGATGACAACTGCTCATTTCCCTGTGAATCAGTCCGACTTGACAACGATTATCTTCTATAAAAGGAAGATGGCTCTCTCACATACATAGTATGATCGTGACTGTGGCTCAACCGCGGCTCCTTTTGGAGAACAAAAACAAACATTCTGACCACCGATCTAGAACAGAGCAATCGTTCAGAAAAACTCCAGAACCTACCTCAGCCAGTCCCTTTTTAAATTATGTATAATATGAATATGTACACAATTTTAAAAAGTGCCGTTTTATCCCGGAAATATTTGACACAATGCGAACAGGAGGTAAAAACTTTAAGGGGCTAAATAAAAACTGGGCCCCCCAAAAAAAAAAAGCTGCACCCCCCCAGCCAAATTGCTCTGGTGCTGAGTCTGGAGAGGCAGATCATGTTTAGCGTGATTTCCTTCCTTTCCTTTTTTGGACTTAATTACAAAAAGCTTTGACATGAAGAGAAATAAATATTTAAATTGGTCTGCACAACGAGTGTTATGTAGTGGTGGTGAATTTATTTTTACACTTACTTTGTGTAAATACTATGAGTATGATAAGCACAGAAGTGTTTAACTAAATCAAACAGAATCAGACCATTTGATGGATGTGTTGGATGTTTTGACAAGAAAAGGGGTACCGAAAGATACCAAAGAGCAGATTGCTTTGTTCAGCTTAAAATGCATATGGAACATATAAAGAAAAGAAATCTGAGTCATCTGCCTCAAAGGTAAAATTACACTAGATTAATAAAAATTTAAAGCAAACAAAAGTACCAGGGTTGATTAAAATAATATTTAAAAAGTAAAGAAAAGTTTCTCCATCCCTTTTGCATCCCTTATTCAGTCCTCTGCTTGGACGGGTTCAAATGACTCACTTTTTTGAGAACTTCAAACTGTTTTTACCTGATGAGCTTGAGTTGAGCACAGTTCATAATTTATTAGCACTATTTGGGGAAGGACAAAAGATTATCCCTGTTCTTTTCAAGGGCTAGCTTTGGATATTTCATGCAGTAAAGAGCCACAACAACAAGATTGCGTGTGTGTGTGTGTGCGTGCCCTCGTATGTGTGCAAGCACACAGAAGAGCGGATGTTTAGCTGTTTTCTTTGTAAGGACTTGATGTACAATGTATGCTGCATCATTTGCTTTTAACATTGACCATCATGCTTTCAGGTTCGCTTTAAAAGTGACAGTTTAATCTAAAAGCTCATGCCACAGCCATCAAAATTTAACTTAAACTGGGTCTTTTTATGCACAAAGTTTAATATTTAACACAAGATTTCTTTTCAGATCTTGGTAAGTACAGCCAAAACAACAAAACAGATATTGTCTTTAATTTACATGACTTAAGTTTTTTATTTGGTAATGTGCTAATGCAGAATCAAACTTTTATTAAAGATAATATAATTGTGTTGGTTGAAATTATATTTCGGCCACTTAGATTTATTTTTTGGGTGTGAAATGACTAAAAATTCAGCAGTGAATTACTCCTGCATTTTTTCACAACAACTTCCATTTTCAGTATCTGAAAGTTGTCCAGTATTACTATGTTTTTGGAAGTGCAATAACAGTTTAACAATCAAAGCAAAAAAATCATGCCAGTTTTCATTTCCACGGACAAGATGGTTAAAAAAAAAGGTTAAAAGCCTGCAATCTGTGACACAGATGAGACCTAAATGGACAACATTTCAGTCAAAATGCCACCAATTTTGCTTATTGAAGGTAGAAGTAAAACAATATATGAATGACAACAGCTGTTTGGCAATTCAGTCATTATAAATTACATTTCATATGAGCAAAGACAAAAAGAGAGAATAAACAAATCTACAGAGAATCATAAATGCTACGTGATGACATCATAAATATACTAATTAGTGAATGACATTGTGAAAATATGATAAATGAACGAGAACTAGTTCATGTTAAAGCTGTGAACTTAGTTAATAATGTTGAACTGGTGAACTATGAACATGAATTAGTGTATTTTGACTTGCCAGGACTGAATTCACAAATAGGTATTTTAATGATGAACTGGCAAAACACTGCCACTGTGGTTTAAGACAAAAAACACTGCCTGGATGAAAACACATGGAAAACTGCTGCCATCTGCTTGAATTGACATGTGGGATTGCTCCTACATTATTTAGTGTAAATTGCTTTGTTAATCAAGTGAAGAAATAATACCAATAGAAGAAGGGTTTCTGCTATTCCTTCCACTGTTTGCATGTTGATGGCAAGTGCTTCAGAAATAGTTGATTTGTAATAACTTAGTTTTAGTGTAGACAAAGCCTGAGGCACATACGGACATCACAATAAGGTGCCGCTTCATATTTACAAGCAAGTGTTTTGTTAAATAGTAAAGTCGTTTTGCATTGATGCAGCGTAAAAAGAACATCAAGCATTCATTGCACGTATGAAAGAAAAGAACCACTAACTGCTGAGCTTCTGTCACATGCAGTTCGCCTCACACATTGCACAGACTTACCAGCTGGAAATGCCACAGTTGGTGGAAAAAAAAATTACATTCATCTGAGCAAGTCAATGAAGTGCAAGAGCTGTTGGTCTGAAGTGTGAAAACACAAGGACAGCAGGCCATTGATGGAGTAAAATATAAACAGCAGGGAGCGGAAACTCAACTTTTTTCTTTATAAATTTCACAATAAGCTCTTTACCTCCTACTCCTACTCCTTCTCTGCCACGTTCTGTTTTTCTGCAAGATGCCTGCTCCACACTCTTTTCAGTGGTTTCTTAGCAAGGTGCGTTATAGTTTATGGTGTGGAAAGTATGAAAATGTGGAAATTGCTTCTTATTTTATGACACAAAAGCCAGTATTAATGGATCCCATTGTAGTGGGTGATGTGTCCCTTGTGGCGATATGCTCAAGTAGGCTCGGTACCTGTTAGAACTTGCTGCTACAAGGTGGAGGTTAAGGCAGAAATATGTGAAACAACCAGAAATGTAGGAAACTGTTGGGGTTTTACTATAGCTGTTTTGCAGTTATTAACAGAGGAAAAACACAGTGAGAGAAGTTTTTTGATGTTGTGGTTGAGTGCTGAAAAGCATTTTTGCCCAGGTTAGTTGATGTTAATGCTCCATGCTCTGGATTCTTTAAGATAATGTATGCGTGATACCCTAACCAGAGCATTGATGCTGAAGGACAACATGCTATATTTCTTGCAGAAAAGCACACCAGTCTTGTCTCCATCTCCTTGGCAATAAAAACAAGACCAGAGTGATCCAAACTGAGGCAAAAATCCGACCATATAGTAGCATAATTCTAAATTTTACTGAGCTTTGGTTAAATTCTTCTTTCATGCTAGTTTGATTTTTCTGCACACAGCTCCTTGTTTTGCTTTTAACTCACAGCATTTATCTGTGTTGCTTTGCCATCACGGTTGGTCATTTGTATCTCACTTGGAATGTAAAAAGGCTGTTGAAATAATTGTGTTGCCATTTTAAATCAGCATTTTACAAACCAGGATGCCCAAGATTGAATTTGTTGTTGGTTTTGTTAAAATTATTCATACAAGCTCATACACCTCCACCAGCATGTTGTTAAATGTCCACCATCACGTTGCATAGAAAAGGCATGCTGTTTTGTACTGGTGCAAGAGAAAAGTTTCTCAGTGGGCTCCCCCTGCTGCTCAATTGCTATACCAGTGTTTATAACACAGCTCAGAGGTGTGCATGTACACAAACTAGGACATTGTAAGCATTTCCCCGACATTGTGGACACATCCCAGAATTTGAAGATGCAGTTTAAGAGTGGAAATAGTAATTTGTCTGAGTTATTCAGAAAGAAGAGAGAAGAAAATAAGAAAATGAAGGGCTATGGAGATGAGTGATGGCTTATTAGAGGCATAGATGGTCCTTGATGTTGATCTTGCTGTTGCCCGGATTAATATTGTCAATAAGAAGTCCTGTAATACTTATAGAAGGCAGGGACTTTTAGTGTTAAGAGAATATTTCAGGGTTGTTTGTCCACAACAGCAAGAAGTATGTTTAGGGGAATCAAGGTGAGATTTTTTTAATGCAAAGAACTGTACCAACTGTCAAGCATGTTGGTGATAGTATCATGCTGTGTCTGATACTCAGACGAATCAAATGATGAGTATGTGTTTCTCAAGTCTTTTTCCCCAAATATTTTCCCATCAAACCTTTTCCCTCTAACCATGCAGGATAGGAAAGCATCTCATGCACACTATAATGCATTGTACAGGCTGTGTCATACTGTGGGATGGTTTCCTTTAAAAAAAAAAACTGTAAACCTTTTAGAGTGGGTGACATCCTGTGATCCTTGAAATACCATGACATTTAAAAAAAAAAAAATCTTTTAGACTCTATCAGGACATTGTAATTGGATCTTTCTGCACAATAATGATCCACAATAGATGGCCAAATGGATAGGAATATGATTCATCTGACATTAATCAACCTTCTACTGCAGCCACCCCCCAGGTCTCATTCTCATTAATCCTGTAAGAAACCTGTGGATGATCAGCTGAGATGTTCGCAAGCTTTCCAAGTCCAAGTCAAGTCTTTGAGGGGCAAATCCAAGTCAAGATTCTGATGACTGAAATAAAAAAATATTTAATTAAATCCCCACCATCAAGGGCACCTCTAACTCTGTGTTGCAGTAAGTTAGGAATTCAGACCTGTAATGTTTGTCCTTAGGCCTAAATTAATACATGAACTGTGATTTTTATAAAAAATTATTTCTTAATTTTTTACCCTTTAATTCAACATGGAAAACACTGTCAAAGGTTGCTTTATTTTTGCCGTAAAACATGCACAGCAGCTGCATTCTTTGTTACACGAGATAAAAACTGTTACTAAGACTCGAGTTCCAGACCAGAAGTCCAAGTCAAGTCTCAAGCCTTTAAGCTACAAGTCCAAGTCGAGTCTGAAGTCTTTTTTTTGCAACTTAAGTGCGACTTCAGTAAGTCTCTCAAACTGGAGTCGCCATTTCTGGGGATCAGAAGAGAACAGTGTGTAAGAGAAGAAACAAGGACTCAGGACAATCTAGAGAAATTGTCCAAAGCATAAATATCAAAGATGCCTCTGTTTGTATGCTCCATTCTTCTGATATGTGAGATAGGAAAGAGATAATTACTGTCATACTGTCAAAAGATGGTTGTACAAAGCATTATCTATAGAGGTAACATTTATTACTGTGCTTATGAGTTTATGAATAAAAAAAACAAATGATTATTGGCATTAAAGGAAAGTGTACTCTCACTAAATAATTGTACCATTTTAGATTTTGAGATCATACTTTTGCGATGAAAGACATTTATTTTCTGACTTTCTAAAAATCTTTACACAATAGTAACAAAAACTGTTTCTGGGTCATATTCAATAAACAATGCATGGCAGCATATGTTGGACTGCTTTGCAAACTTTGTAGATAGGTCATTGAAGAGTCTTATAAACAGCTGTCCTCAATGCATTACAATGGCCCCTTTAAACCCAGTGAAAATATACAAAAATTACACTGCAACTGTATCCTCAGTTCTGACCACTCATACCATGAGAAACATTAAATTCATATCTGTTTCAATATCATTTTGGTCCTTTTTCACATTCATCTCTTTTTACAATCTGTGTAATTATACACCCCATGATGTATGGAGGTGGGGGGAAGCATAAACTCCACTGCTACTTAGCAGTTTGAACATCAGTAGAGTCCCAAGCACCAATCTCTGAAGGTTGCCTTTGGAGGCTGAGATAAGACCCGCTAAGAAACACCTATTATCAGTCACCTGCCTTAGTCTGTCTATCACTGTCCCCCAGGTTCCACTCCAACACCTTGCAGTCATGCTCATCTAGTATCACTGCGAGTTTGGTAATGATAAACAGTTTGACAACCTCTCCACTCTCAGATAACAACTGACAGGACTGCAGAGGAAAACATTGCCAGGAGTCACGATGAGCATCAAGATAAAGCCTCGCCAACAGCACACTGGTGGGAATTGAAGGAAAGGTGAGCATGGTTTTGATAAACTTCAAGATGGGCAAGAGGTAAAATAGATCTCGGATGACAGAGAATCAAAATTATGCTACTGAGATCAGTATGATTTAACCTCATTTGTCATAAGTCTCACTTCTGCTCCCTGTAGACTGTTTTCTGCCATTCCTTCCAATCCTGATGCTCAGCCTTTTCCTGGTTTGAAACGGACAGAAATTTTTTTTGCACATTAAATACAAGACAGCAAAATGTTACATTTACAGTGCCAGCCAGTAGTTTGCATACACTCATCACCAGGCTCAAGTCAAAGAACCTGTTAAAAGGAACATATCATGCAAATTCCACTTTTTTTGTCCTTAAATGCAGTGTGTTGTGCATTTAGAGTCTCTAGGAGTGAAAAACAGCATAAATTAGTCACTCCAGGTGCTGTGGAGATATTTTTTTTATACTGTTTTGGTCATACTTTTTAAACCGTTCAATTTTCTCCATTCTCTATTAAGTTTTTTTTAACTATTACGTCTGAGTACTTGCATTGGAAATGCTAAACAATGTCATGGACTTCTAGCTAAACATTGAGTGAATTTGTCGCTGTGATTTTGTAGTCCAGGTTTAAGAAGGAAAGTGGAAAAGTCAAAATGTTCTGTTGTTGGATGTATTAACCCACATGATTCTTGACACCGTCCCCCAGTATCAGAATCACTGCAAAGTGCCTGGTTAGTTTTTATTTTTTGTGGTAATGTACCCAGATCTGTGGAAAAAGTACTTTTTGTTTGTGTGAAGGACTTTAAGAAAGAGGTGCTTCAACAACTTCCACCAGTATCGAGAAGGATTTGCTGAAAGACTTCGTCTTCGTCGAGTTCCTTCTGACTATGTAAATGATGGACACAGCAAAGCGGTAAGCTTCAAATAACACTAAAATGACAGCAAACTTTATTTTAGAGATTCATTTATTGCCTCTTGGCCATTGTTTTGATAGCATTAGCATCGGACCTTCTGCTTATGTTAGCACTATGTGCTCTGTATTTTAGCTCCCCGATGAGATACGTCTTTTTAATAGTACTATCACATAAAGGATTTTGCATTATTTTTCAGATTTTGTCTTGTAGCGGTGGTTCTCAACCGGTGGGGGGGTGCAGACACTCTCCCGGGGGGGCACCAGTAGGCTACAGGATGGGAGGAAAAAACCTGAAAAAGAAAAATTTGCTATGTTATTATTATTAAACTACTGTCATAAAAAGTTCTAGATTTGTATATATATAACTCCTGAATAGAAAGTAAAATGTGTTTGGACTGATTTAAAAAAAAAAAGTTTTGAACAAATTTGATTCGTTTGACGATCGCGAGCGCAAATGCAGGTAATAAGCGGTTTTATTAAGCGAGTCACACTGAAGTTCGCTGGCTCTCCAGGGGGCGGGTGTTACAGCGGTTGTATGAGCTGCGAGAGGAGGTGAAGTGGTTTTTAACAGAAATCCATTCAGATCTGGTGAAGTATCTGTATGATACTATGTGGGTTGCGTCTCTGTCCTATTTGGTCAATATATTTGACCGCTTGATTGGCCTCAACCTGTCTTTGCAAGGCCGCGGAACTCATATATTGGGGAAAACAATTTGCAACCTACTTTAAAGAGGATTATCGCTCTTTTGTGTGAGTTCGAGATCAATTTGTGTGCACAGCAAACGAGCTGTCAATTTAGGGTGACCAACCATCCTCTTTTCCCTGGACATGTCCACTTTTCATGTGGTGTCCGGGGCATCCGGGGGGATTTATAGACTGATGAAAATGTCCGGGTTTTTATTGCTTTTCATAGGACCATGCTTAAACTGACTGGTGTATGACAGCTTTTCTCTCATGTGACGTCCTCCCGAGCTGCTGTCTTAAGTGCCTGGTTCTGATCCGTTTATTAACGGCACAAACAGCAGGCTGTGCACCGAGTTGCCCCGCACCACACCTTATCGTGTTATGCTGCATTGCGCAATGCAATCGCGCAGCACCGAGTTACTGCTGTTTACAAGAAGTCAAAGCATAAGCTTCATGCACGAACTACAAAAGATATACCGTCCAGTCACAACAAATTGGTGGCGGAGTGCACCATTCACATAGCTGGCATGTGTATTTCTGTGTGTCAAAAGTGGCAAATATCCCAAAGATCACATGGACACAAAAACTATAAAAAGGCTGAGCAAAGTGAGAGTTCATCTATAAATTGACTGTGGAGGATAAAGATGCAAACTAAACACAGTAAGCACTTTTTTATTGTGTTTTTGAGTCTGCAGCTATTTACTTTTATTATAGTGAAAAGAAAATAATACTTGTTTTCTCATAAGATTATTTCAGATTTTTCTTCAGTTTTTGTCCAGTGCAATTTAAAAAGTATTTTTTTTAATTCAGAAGAGTAATTATTTCTATTATAATTTATTTCCAGAGATTATAAAATGGAGTTAATATGTTAACTTAGGTTCAGGAGCAGAACCACGTCTCAGTCCCACTTCCCCTTCAGCAATCCATACAAACAAACTCACCTGGCGTCACAAGTAACTAACAAGTCCCTAATTATCCAGCGGTCTATATAAACTCAGCCTGCCTAGCGCCCTGCGTCTGTCTGGTTCGCTTTGCACGCCTCCCAACCCAACCCACTCGTGGTACCTTCTCGATCCATCTCATCTCCCCTTATCCTCCCATCCCTTCCTACATCCCCTCATCACTTCCTACATCCCCTCATCCCTCCCTACATCCTCTCATCCCTTCCTACATCCCCTCATCCCTCCCTACAACCCCTCATCACATTGTGTTGGTGATAGTGTTTCAGATGCATTGCTAAACATAGCACATTACTATGTTTTTAATGAGGTTTTGGGCCATTAGACGATCATCTTATATATTGTTAGTGGGCATGTTATATCAAAAGTAAAAATGTACTGTTGGATGGTCAACTCTTCCGACATTTTAAAAAAAAGTTGCGGATATAACGTTTCTGCACCGCTAGATTGTCGTAACTATTAAACTACAAAAACGGCTGAATGTGGTCGAGTGGAACGTTTTGCTACTTGGAGGGGGGCGAGGTATGCAGTGCCTCATTTGCATTTAAAGAGACCGCACCAAAACAAGTTACTCAGGGCCTGGACTCGTCAGAAAAGGGGTACAGAAAGGGGAGCCTGTAGAGCTACAATAATGAGAAATTCAGACCTAAGAATTGCAGTTCCACTGTATATAGACTACAACTAAATTATATAGATGTAGAAAGGAAGAATTAGAAAGGATGGCATGTCCACTTTAAGCAACCAGTTGAAAGAAGATGAATGAAGCAAAGATAATTGATGATATGTGTTTTTAGATTTCTCTCTTTATAATTTCTTTCTTATTGTAATTGATATTGGTTGTTTATATTGTTTTGTTATATTTATATACTGTGTTACAGCACCCTTTGCCTAACACAAATTTATCCTATGGGAGACTAATATAGAAATCTTGATATTCAAACCATGAGAGCGGTGCCTGTACCACAGCTTTCATTTGACTTGAAAAAGATCCGCAACCATTATTTGAATTAATTCAGATAATATCGACCAAATAAAAAAATTACTGGCAGCTTTATCAGGTTCCACAGAGCAGCTGTCTGTGTGTAACACTTCAGGAAGATATTCTTCAAGCCAAAGCATATTTTTAAATCATACAGTCAACCAAATTCATTCCTATCATTTCTTCCATTAATCTCTTTACTTTATTCTCTCCAAGCAGTTGAGTCATTTTCAGAGAGCACTGCAGCAGAAATCTTCCTGACAGAGCTCTCTCTCTTTCTTGATTTATGATGTACAATTACCTATTTATTGGCTAATCACAGAAGGCTGCTGAGGGCAGGTTATAGTACAGCTCCAGAAGACAGGAGGTCAAGTCATGGAGAGATGGATGGAAGAAAATTAGCAGTTTGGCGTTTCAGGAGTTTCAATTTGGAAGCATGCAAGTAAGAAAAATAAAAAAACTGCATTATCATGTTCATATTTGACACCAAACTGAAAGAGAACAGATGTACAATGTAATCAGAGGCTGGCACAGATTACACTGCAGCTACAGAGAAATTAGTTTTAGCTGAAACATGACAAAAAGAAGACCACTGTCAGACCAAATGGAGAAAAACAAATCTGAGAGCTGTTTCAGAACAGTCCATTGATAAAAAGCTTAAATCCAAGCAGGTGTTTTTCATGGTAGAGCTGTAGGGCTTATTTTAGAACGATTCATCTCGCTATCGCATGTTACTACTCTAGACGACATTTCCAGTGAATAGCAACAATGCAGACAAGGATCACTCTGTTGCTGCTTTATCGCTGTCCCTTCACAGCTGCTTTATATGCATGTCAGTACATGAAAAAAAGATGCCCAGTGACAGTTTACTACAGTCTTCTTATGTCTATATAGCACCCCAAGTTTGAAAACAGCCTTGTGTAAAACATGGGCATTATTGAAATACATCTACATTAAAGTCACACACCACCCCCCCCCTCAGATTATGAACTTGGATTACCCCTAAAATCGAATCGCTTGTTCCTGGTCCTACTGCGGACGTTTCCTGAAAATTCAATCAAAATCCGCCCTCAACTTTTTGAATTACAGTATGTTGATCTGTTATATATGACCGTCGTGCTAAACTTTCAATGTAGAGAGAGGCATAAATAAAACGCAATGAACAATGCTATGATGCAAATTATCAACGATTATGCGGATCTCCATTTTTGGAGACAAAATACCTGTCACTGTGAAGGGAAACGGAGAAGAGTGTCAGGAACCCTGCAGGTGAGAAAGACTAATACTGATGCTGTTGTGAATCGGCGCTATATAAATAAAATGAATTGAATTGAATTGATGCAATGTAGTCAGGTAGATAAGTTCTAGTATCCTGGTATGTTGTTTGCGATGGATGGGAGAATGGCGCATATGATGGATTGACTGATCTTGGCCACATCTGCAGTAATGTCAGTGATGCCCTGGTCTGTCATGGTGAGCAAAAAGATGAGTCAAAAACAGAAAGCTCTTGGTATACTAATCGGTATACTAATCTGGTCCTTAGGCTACCTCTAGTTGTACATTATGAAATATGACTGTAAAAAAGAAGATCTGGGACACAAGGCCCTGTAATAAGCTTACGCTTAGGGTAAAGAGAGAATGAGTGAAAAGTGTGTTCATTTAGGTAGAGCATAAGGTAGAGCTGCTGTTTCTCTGCATCAAAAGGAGTCAGTTTAGGAGGTTCTGATTAGGAGGGCACCTTGGCACCTCCCTTTGGAGGTTTTCCAGGTACATCCAGGTGGGAGGAGACCAGGGGCCAGAGCCTTCAAGTGATTTGATATCCTTTCTGGCCTGGGAACACCTTCAGTTCACCTTGAATTCTGGGGGTTTTGGGATGTGTGGTGGTTTGTGCATTAACATCAGTTCTACAGGTGATCCACTGGAAGGTGTATTTTGACACATGCAGGGCGTGCTTCTGCACACCTGCATCTCATCAAACATCAGCAGGAGGATAAATGGAGTTGGAAGCCAGTCACTCACTGCCTGAGTGTTTGCCTCCGTGGTAATATTCAAGCCCTCAATGCCTCTCTGTTATTTACTATGTTTATTTCAGAGATTTTACCTTCTCCTGGTCCTCCTCCAGGTACTCAAGATCTATCTTATCAGTATCAAATCTCCAGTTCGCCTTCTCACCTCACCTCCAGCCTCCGGATCAGCCACCACACCGGTCTTATCCTGGCTCCACTCACTCTCCCCTGGCGTTTTCCACTGCATCATCTTAGTAAGCATCTATATCTGCAACTACAACCCTGTAATACTATTGACGCTCATCCGTCGGTTCTTTTCAGTGATCCAGCTCCCAGTCTCCAGCAGTTCATTGAAGTTTCCACAGCAGTTCCGGGATCCATATAAACCATAATTTCAATCAACTTTCTAAAATCTTTCTGGTTTCCTGAAAGTTTTGTGTATGTAGGTCAAGCCAATACCTCATTCATTCATTCATGGATGGATGGATGGATGGATAAATGGAGTGTTTACTACTGTGGATAAAAGATAGATTACGGGTCTTAAACTCCAGTGGTCTAGAACAACTGTCCTCCTTTGTTTAGATGCATGTCCCTGTTCCAGCACACCAGAATCAAATAGTTGGATGATCTCTTCATCCTTGTGATCCAGCCTGACTCAAATATAAGCAATTTAAAAAAAATTATCTTTCACAGTAGTGCTCATACTTCATTGCTGCAAAAGCAACTTAAAGCAAAAACTGTAAAAATTTACTACAAAGATGTACAAGTTGATTCATGTAGGGGATTACTGCCTATTTGCAAAAGCAAAAAAATACGAAAGTATTTTAAAGAGGTTTAAAAAATAAGTGAAAGAGGCAGCAGAGAGTAAGATAAATAAGACAAAAAATCTGGGGTTACAGTATCGACATAAAAAAGACCAGGTCGGTGCCAAATATAAATGAGAAGTTGCAAAGTCATTTATTTTATTTTAGTGTTTATCTCCGTTAGAGAGTGAGCCAACTTATCAAAGGGGCTAAATTGAAACCTTTTCAAGCGTGCAGTAGAAGGAGCACTGCTGACCAGACCTGAATACTCTCTGTATTCCTGCCTAAGAATATTGTTCTGCATGGAGTGTCTTCCATACTGTACACACAAAGAGAGAGAGGCACACTCTGAGATAGCGCAAACATTAAAATGCAAAGGCAATTAAACGCAAGCAACAACACTGCTTATGACGTGCCAACCTGACAGCAGGACTCTGATTATTTTAATTAGAGCAATATGGCTGAGTCATCCGTGAACATAACTGAGGGGGCAAAGGATGCAGATTTTCTTTTTTTAAATTTCAGTGAGAGGCTACAAGTGCTTTGCACAATTTATGCTTTAAAGCGAAAGGGCGAAGCACTTATGCAAATGTGTTTAGAGAGACAAACTGTGCTGAGTTACTTTTTTTTACTTCTGTGTTTTATTTAACAGCTCCAACTTATTCTAATTGTAAATGTATGTGATTTAAATGTGTTTATTAAGCTGGTTCCTCCAGGAGATGGGAATTGCATTCATCTGCATTCTAAATTACTTTTTCTGAGCCCAACACTAGTCTGGCTCAGGGAGCTGAGTTGTAAGGGATTACAACATGGCATTAATATTAAGATCAATGGAGAAGAGAAACAATGTAATGTTTTCTGCTGCCCCTAAAATGTAAAACAAACCAATTACTATAATATGATTTCTCAATCTAAATGAATGAATAATCCCCAGGCGATGACCCCTGGGTGGTTTCCTTGCAGACAAAACCTTGTTTGTTGACTGTCCTGGTTGACTCCAGTGTTTATGGTTCCAATATGTTTGTGCACCTAATACAGTGTGTTTCTTAGAGGAAGAAAATCAAAGCAAGCCAGACTGATTGGTAATAAACTGCAACACAAAGGAGGATAAACTTTGTTTATCACCTTTTCTCTAAAGATCAAATCAAAGGCTGCATGTTTACAGAGGATTACAATCATGTAGAATTGATAGCTGCAAGACTTAAGAACAACCCTTCATAACACAAATCCTCATCGGCTTAATTATATAACCTAGAAAAAGCAAATTGCTGGCTAAACATAAAACCCAAATGAGGTAAAGACAGTGAAATGAAAAATACAGACCCAAATCTGGTTTACACATTGTTTACTGCTACATAAATATCCATCCATCCATGTTCTGTACCTGTCATTGCTATGCAGGGTTGCGGTGGGAGCTGGTGCTTATCTCCAGCAGTTGCAGGGCGAGAGGCGGGGTACACCCTGGAAAGGTTGCCAGTCCATTGCAGGGCAACACAGAGACACACAGAACAAACAACCATGCAGACACAAACACTCATACCTAAGGGCAATTTTAGAGGAACCAATTCACCTAACGGTCCTGTTTTTGAACTGTGGGAGGCACCCACGCATGCACAGGGAGAACATGCAAACCCCATGCAGAAAGACTCCAGGCTGGGATTTGATCTATACATACAGTCCACATTTTACCTGGTTTCATTGTCTAAAAGCTCTTTTAATGATCTTTTTAAACTCAATTAAACCAGGAAAATAGCACCCCAGTTCTAAAGTCCTTGCACTGGCTCCCTGTAGCTCAGTGAATAGGCTTTAAAATATTTTGCTAGTTTATAAATTACTGAATGGATTAGCATCAACACAATAAAGATATGTTGTTGTTGTTGTTGTTGTTGTATTATCAACCTTCCAAACCACTCAGGTCTACTGGTTCGAGTCTAGTCTCCATCCCCAGAGTCACATGGAGAAGCAATATTCAGTTGTTTTTATGCTCCTCCAATCTGGAACAAACTTCCAGAAAACTGCAAAACTGCTGAAATACTGAGTTCCTTTAAATTTAATCCTATAATTTAATTTATTTAGCATTGTCTTTAATTAATTAAAAATGGAGAATCTTCAATTGTACTCTGTATTCCAAACTCTCCTTTATTTTGCCACTGCAATGTCTTGTTTCTTGTTGTTTGTTGTTTCATGTTGTCATCCTGTAACGGACATAGAACTGCCCTGTTGCTGAAATGTGCTATACAAATCAACTTGGCTTGACTTAGGCCTGCTCTACACGGAGAAAAAACTGGTATAATTTCAAAAACTGTAAAAGTCTGTAAGAACGGCACCACAATAATTAAAATCTTTGTCCACACGGGTTCACACAATCCGGCTTAAGATGAAACAGTACATATGCCGGGCCCACTGGTGGCGCTGTGACACTGTCAGAGAAACACAGAAAAGAACACTAAGCATGTGCAGTCAAGCAGGTGGCAAACATGACTAACCTAGCTTTAAATAAGAGCTTTATTCAAAAGCATATGGTGTCTGTGGTTCTCTGGATCTATTTTTTGCTGCTGGTGATAGAGAACGGACAGTAAATCGTATTCTAGGATCCATAATAAGGTCAGTATTTGCTTTATTAGGACCACAACACCGTATAGCGCCATGTCTGTTCACAGAGTTGTGCATGTGAGTTACATATAGGAATGGAGCAGCAACTTCATCCACTCAGAATAAATGGCAGAGAGCTCATAATCACAGAGCCATTGTGAGATTTCTCCACTCGGTTTCAAACATGATCGTTTATGATGTCCTGAAATGTCGGCTCCTTGTGGATGAGACACCTAATCTATGAAATATCTTTGCTCAATATTAAATAGAAAACACTATGTGGCCATTGAAAGCTACTATTGTAGCAAAGTTTTAATAAAAACAAGCATGTTTTATGTTCTGCAGATATTAGCACTCCTGTAAACGATGAGTAACACATCTTATGATCAAACTGTTTGATTCCACAAGCTAAATCTCAGTAAATAATCTAAAATAAAAATCAAGCACTTAATTTGAGCACAAATGAAATGCTTGACTAAGCTGTTTTGTCTTCCATTTTGGCCACAGAGTCTTCTGCTTCTAGATGTTTCTCTGAAACCAAATTCTCCCCCTCAGCCGTTCTGTCTCTTGAATTCAGGTGAACATGCAGCTGGAGAGACTGAACCAGAACTGGGCTGCAAATAGTCAGAAGCACAGGAGCACATCAGGGAACTTTACTCTAACCATTCCTTTTTACTGCAGTCGTAGATTTTTTTTAGAGATGAACAAGAAGCTGAGTACAGAGAGCTGATGGACTGCTTTGTGTCATGGTGTGGAAACAATCATCTTATCTCGAATGTGAACAAAACAAAAGAGATTACTGTAGATTTCAACAGAAATATGAAAATATCTCCAACAAGGGAGGAACGGGAGGAGTTGAAGCAGTATAAATACCCTGGTGTTCTTCTGGACAACAGACTGGACTGGAAATACAATAGCAAAGCTGTCTACAAGAACAGAGAGCAAGCCGTACCTCTTGAGGAAACTTTGGTCCTTCTGTGTTTGCAGGAAGACGCTACATATCTTCTATAAATCTGTTGTCCATCCATCCATCCATTATCTATACCATCTATCATATGCTGGGTTGTCTCTCCATCACAGGACAACACAGACACACAGGACAAACAACCATGGATGCACACACTCATACCTAAGGGGAATTTAGAAAGACCAATTAACCTTACAGTCATGTTTTTGGACTGTGGGAGGAAGCTGGGGTACCCACACATGCACAGAAAATACATGCAAACTCCATGGAGAAAGACCCCAGGCTGGTATTCAAACCCAGAACCTTCTTGCTGGAAGACAACAGTGCTATCAACTGCGCCACTGTGCAACCACTAAATCTGTTGTAGAAGATGACATCTCTCATCATCTGTTGGGGTAGCAGCATCAGAGCCATGGACTTAAAATGGCTAAACAAGACTCTCAAGAAATTTTTATTCCCCGTTTCGGTTATTAAAGTATTAATTATTATTAATGGAATTTGACTTTAAAAACATCTGCACACTAGTTCATCTCAGAGTTGCGAGGACACAAGTAGTTTGGCAAAACATATTTTGTGGAGTCCATTAAAGCACCATCTGCTTTCCAAAGCAGCTCAAAGGTTCATGATGGAAGAGAATGGTTCTCCAAGGAAAAGATAAGAAAGAGTAATAAAAATTCATAGATTTATTAATATGGCAGCAGAGGTATCTGACGATGTATCATTTTGTATGTCGAAAAGCTTCCTACCGAGATTACCACTTGAACAGTCAGACTTCAATAAATGGAGCATCCAGGCAGAAAAGAGCACTGCAACCAACTATCAGCTCCCACTAGCAAATTCATATATGTGAAAATGCAGAGAATGTAAGAGAATTCTGAGTCAAACTGAGCAATCAGTCAAATTGATGAATGCTAATGAGTCAGGAATGACAAACTGGAACAAGATTCATGATGCAGACAGCAAAATCAAACCAACTGTTTTCATTCCTCTAATAGGCTTAAAAAACTATAGCGAAATTGAGTTTTAATTATGAGCATTTCTGTATGACATTTATCTTCCCATTTCCTGCATTTTTTACCTCACTGTGCCTTGCTTGGTTAATCTTTCCATTAAAATGCATGTTTCTAAATCTAAAATGTCCTCCTGTCACAAATTGATGATGTGCAGCAGTAGAGCGTTAATATGGTGAACAGAGTGAAAATTATGTGGATTATGGCTAAATCAAGCATGCTTCTTTTTTTCCCTTGCTTTCACACCAAAAATGATCTGATTTAAATGAACATTTTGTGGAGAGATTCTCAGTCTGGATTTGCATCACACAAACAGTTGCTACAATGAGAAGAAAATAATATAGAACTGTTTAAATTCCCTGTTCACAAGTACCTAACTCTTGTGTTTACTCTAATTGCTACATAAAGAACACTGTAGCTATTTAGTGCTGACTTTAGTTGCCTCACATAACTGAAAAGAATATCAATAACTTTCCTCTGACTTCTCAACAGCCTTTTATACAGTCTTATACATTTCTGCTGACTTCTAACAAACTGTTAAAGAAGAAACTTTATTTTCCTATGTTTTTTGGTACAATTAGGTTTATAAGTGTTTTCTGACAATTAAAGTCCAACATTTGATCGTTCTTGCAGCGGGAAAGCCTTTATGCTGCTCCACATATGATAATATGGTGTTAATGTTAATGGTGTCAACATAGAAAAGTCATAGGGGTAGTAGCAAATGAGAATATCAAATATTTAAACAGGAAGAAACCACACAGGAAAAGGTATACCTGATGAAGGTGTTAGCTGTTTTTGAAGTTTATTTTGTATATGCAGTGATTGTTTTTTGCAGGGTTTTGTTTGGCCTGGTGGATGTCTGTGCAAACAAAGCTACTAAGAAAAACAAAGCTACTTAAAAAATTTTAAGATCAGGAGGTAAAAAAAAAAACTGAGATATTGACTGTAGATCGAAATCAAACCATTTTCAGCCTAATTGTCCCAAACCTGTGATGGATTGGTCAGAAGAAAATAAAAAGATATTTTCTCTAATCAGTCAAACTACACATTCAAGCAACTTCCGCTTTTGCTGACAACATTGTGACACGTGGGATTTGATAACATGGAACGACTCAAGCCTATCTTATACTTTGCACAGACACGCACATTTATCGACAGAGATGTTTTCCTTTCAGACATCTCCGTCGCTTGGAGAGTCTTGCAAAGTAGTTCCCTGCCAGGACAACAGGGGGCAACCACCTCCAAACCCACTTTTCCCACAATTTTCTTCCATGAATCAAAAGTCTGCTGCTCATCTTAATATTCCTTCAGTAAAGTGTTGTATAAATTTTCACATCTTCGGATGTCGGATGCTGCTAGATATCTTCAGCTTTTGTTTTTTAGGTGGGGGGGATGGATGGCGATACTGTTGAGGGATTCATTTTAAAGAAATTAGTGTGCTGACTAATCCCAGGCTTGCGTTCTCGATGGACATTAAACAATTGGGCACGTCTCCGTCACCCGCTGCAGATGATGCCGCTGTTGATGGAGAAGTATAAACTAGGCTTTAGTTAGATATTTTCAGTATCATATAAGTATTTAAAAACAAATTTAGAGAAAGCACAGAAATGTAAGACGGTACTTCAAATAAAACTATATTTTCTACAAGTTGGAGAGAGCAGGACTTCAAAAGATAACTGGAAGGCTAAACAGACGACAGCAGAGACTGTGATTTTAGTAATGCTAGTTACACTAATGTAATGAAACTGAATGGAAGACAATCATAATTTTTAAGATGTTATAGTTTTGTAATCTGCATTTAAAAATAAGCGATTTTTGTCAAGCCAAAGATCTCATTACCACATTAAAATAAATTTTGTTATTCTGGGATAACAACATTAGGATTTATGTTCTTGAAATAAGATAATTATCTTATCTTGTGGGGGAAAAAACTACATGGAAATGTATAAAGCAGGGTTATGTCAATGTCTGTAAAGTTTTTAAGGTTTTGTCAAATGCTACAATAAAAATTCCTGCTGTGGTTTAATTTAAAAGTGCAAAGGCTTGTAAAACAGCTTTGCATTCAGCTTCTACTTTGCAGTTCTTCTTATTTGGCAAGCACCACCTTACAAAAATGGAGATGTGCACCGCTGGCCAAAGCGGCAGACAGGATCTGTAGCAGTTTTTTGCCATGAGACGACATTAGCGAGGACAAACAGGACAGGCGTGAATTTTCCACCTTTAACACACTCTGGATAGATCTGCACATCCTGACCATGATTTTAATGGTGGGATTAAAACCAATCAGCTTCCTTGTTCTTTTGTATTACAGCAGATTACTTAACCAAAATAGATTGTGAAGATGTAGATCCCTAACCAAACACAGTGCGCATAATTTTTATTCAATAGAACAAGAAGCTTTTGCATACAAATTATATGATTGTTAGAAATAGATTTTTTTTCTCTTCTTGATGAAAATAACATAAAGAATATTCCAGAGGGGGGAAATTTGTAGCAAGTTCCTGATTCTCATGTTTATTCATTTATGTTATTTATATTATATTATCTGTTTGGATGCATCCTCTTACTTTCAAGACGAGTATTTAACCAGAAAGAACAGAAATATACCATAAGAAAACATGCAAACGTCAACACACTGGTGCATACTAAGGTTCTCTCATGACTACAAATAAAAACAGAACAACTTTTAATCTGATAGATTGTCATAAACCAACCAATTGTGCAGCAGCACCACATAAAACAATGGAGAAGTCTACTTTAGCAGATGCTTGCCTGGTTTGAGTCTTCAGAGGCATTGGTCCTGAAAAAGAGTTTTCATTTCTTGCAGCATACCAAAAGATGTGAAGGTGAGGAGCATTTAAATCTCGTTTAAGGTCAATAGGGAATTCAGTGACTTTGATAACAGGTATCATCTTTAATTCCACGCTCTTGTAAACTCCACAGATTTTCTGACTTTGAAGATTAAAGCAAACTAGATAACATGGACAAGCACAGAACATGTATTCAGAAGAAAAGGTTGAGATAAAGAGATGAGGTTAAAAAAAGACGTAAATGTTGCTGCATTTGATGAAAATGTCACCACTGCTCTGCACACATTGACCTACACCAGTCCTCTAAAGGCGACTAAAACCTAAGTCCTGAAACAACTAATAGACCAATTAGTGCTGTATCTGGATGAGTCAAAACGGAATCAGTTTTTAAAAAAAAGCTAGTATTAGTTGCAAAAAAATAAAACTCTCCAGGAACTCAAAGCTTCCTGTTGGCAGAGAAACACATGGAGGATAAGCAGGGGTGGACTGGGACAAAAATTCAGCCCTGGCATTTTCTGTCCAGACCAGCCCACTACATTATCAGCCAACACTACATAAAAGTCCACAAATCTCGCAGCATCTCCTCTCATGCATACTACAGTACAAATGAGAATCCTATTCCTTGATAGCAGTTAACAAATAAAGCACAAAACTGTGAACTCAAGGACTAAAACTGACAGCTATGGCAATCAATCCCTTAGTATTTATTCATTATAGTCTCAACAGAACAAATCAAGTATGAATTCATAAAACATTATAAGACACACGATATACTCAAATCAGAGACGTCTCAGTAGTAGCCAAAAAGTGAAGTGGAGGCAGTGAGAGAACAAGCGCCAAAAAAAGAAAAAGTCCAAAAATTGTATGCCTGTTTAAATTAATGACCAATCACAAAAACGAAACGAGGGATTCGAGGGTCAATTGTACTTCACATAGCATTGAACTATCTAATGCAAATCTTTAATTGTGTTATTCTCAAAATGAGATTTTTCTAACATTCAAAGCGAATAATCTTGAAATCAGTTATATCTATTTACACCAAACCTTCCACCATTGTTCTATGCTATGAGCTGAAAAAATTTAGAGCGATTTGTCAATACATTGTTCTAAAAAATATATATATGTGCTATTTTGTGTAAAAAAAACAGGCCAAAAATGAGTTTTTTGGAGCTACTTACACTGTTTTTTGATTTATGAAGTAATGAAATGAAATAAACCTATTTCCCTCTTTAAAAAGTTTTTGAAGTTTTTTCTAATCATATAACATATATGATTAGAAAATGTAAGAAAAATTCAATATGTCTCTCACCAATTTTGAGATACGTTTAAAAATATATGCAAATTAGCACATTTTTTACCAGATTACACCTCATTTGCATATCTAAACAAAATTTATATCAAAACGTTTAATAAAAAAGATGTTTGTTTTAATACTAGGATTAAGTTTGTCAAGTTTCATGAAGGTATCTTGAAGCTAACTTTTCTCTCTATTTACCTGTAGTGTCTCCCCTTATTTGGCAGTCAGCCCTTCAACTCTGGGCTAATATGTTTTAACAAGTATTCAGTTATTCAGGTCACATCGCAGTCAATGTAAAACCGCTTTAGACTTTATTTTGGGCATGTCTAAAAATGTAGCTGAGCCAACCCCACGCTAACGTTACTTACCATGGATGTCTCCACTTTGCGCGTCTCCTCGCGCAGCAGCTGCTGGGGTGGTGACCCCGGCACCAAATAGGTCTGTCAACCTTAAACATTTAGCAGCTTCCACCTCCAGAGATTTCAGCTTTTTGAACCGTACTTTTTCAGCGCCACCGGAGCGCTTCTCCATTTTCAGCTCAGCAGCATCCCGTCCCACCACTCCGGCCCATGTCATGAGGCCCTGCCCACCCTGGTTTGTGTTGTGATTGACAGCACTGTCATGGCTCTCATAGACTGTCAGCCCATGATTGTTTGACGATTACAAACATAGACCAATAATATGTGTCGATGCTGGCAACACACTGCTAGCCCTTTGTAGCCAATTGGAGGGAATTTAGAAAGAGGAAAAAAAAACGGGAAAAAAAAAACAGCGGACTGGCCCACATTGGGTCAACGGCCCACCGGGATGATGCCCGGTATGCCAGATGGCCAGTCCATCCCTGAGGATAAGAATCCCTACCTCCATGGTCACTGTCAATCTCCTGCATGAGCATTTCTATTCTGGGCATTTCCCCGCATCCGCCTGACACAAACAACTCCAGTAGACAAGGCAGCAAAAAGCACAGAGACACCGTCTGTCACTCAACAGGAGATTGACAGAGATGTGGGCTCTTTCATATTGCCCAAGCAACGTCGGAAATTGAGGTGAAAACCTTTGATCCACAGAAAGATGTGTGTAGTGACCTGGATCAGCTCAGAGTTTCCATAGAAATGTGTGAACCCCAAACACACAGGACTAAAATGGTCTGAGCTGAAGAAACAGATGATAGATTATGAAGTTATCATCCACAAAAAAGCTTTCAATCTCCGAATTTGTGAGAGACCAGCAACACTTGCTCAACTGAGCAAACAACCAGATTAAATGATTCATTTTTATGGCACCCAGAATATTAAGAGAAGATACAATAAAAGAAATCATCAAAGTTGAAAACCAACATCACAACAATTAGAGATAATGCAATGAAAGTGTTATCCAACTAAAAGTACTCTGAACAAAAGAGATTTTAGTTGCAACATTACAGAAAACAAAATTTATATACTGGTCACTTTACAGCATATCCCGTTGTTTGCATTTACCATTACATCACAAAACAATGATTACCACATAAATCAGCATCTGATAGATTTGTTTGGCCTACCGCAGCTCTCATTTGTCATGTTTACAGCACATATGCACCACTGCTGCAGAAACAACCCAACTATGACACAAATATCACAGCATTAATCCAATAATAGCATCATCACATAGATACTTTACTTTACTGTGGAGGTCTGAAAATGATTAAACTGAAAGTGAAACCTAAGGCATCCTTTACTCTTATTTATTTGGCTAATCATTCTTGGACCTCTAGGGGACTCTCATAGAGCTTTGACATTTCATTTCCAGGTGGTCTTTTCAACATTTGATATAAAGAAAGAAATAAAACCAGACAGTGAAATCACAGAAAAGTAAGGCACTAAGCCATGATGCAGCAGAACACTGTGAACTCTACCCCAATGATTTCAGTACAAGCAAAGTTTTCACAAATTTAGTGCATCAAAAGGGACTTCAACTAATGAGAGGGCTTGATGTTCCACAACATCTCTTTAATTTCTTTACTTTTAAACCTGAGTAACAGATATCATTTGAATCACCACCATAAATAGCAAGCTAGAATCAATGTGACTGCAGCTTTCGGGATGAAAAATCCGAAGGATAGACATTATTAGAGAATAGCTCTAATGAATTTTACGTTATTGCACCTTTGGCTATGTTTGCTGACTTATTTATAAAAAAGTCAGAAGTAATGTTTTTTTTTTTTTTTTTTTTTTTTTTTGCAGATCATTTATCTGATGGCTCTCCTCATTGAAACAGAGATTTTGGAGGTAAATCATGTCAACCTCATTTGTTGAATTATAAGAAGTAATCCATCTAAATAAGTAATGTGTTGTGCTTTAGGATGTCATATATTATGCTTTATCTAGAGAATGAAATCTTCACTATCATCATATCTGCACACATGGGTACCTATTAAGGGGCTTCAGCAGACACTCTTTAACATCCACCCTGTGATACACCCCAACATGGATATTTTTATGCACTGTACATATTAATTTTTCATGTTTTGCTGGTGTTTCTGGGTGCGTAGCAACATGAAAAATTTGGAAGACTTGTTAGTAAAAAGGAGAAACTCCATCTCTTTGAAGTCCAGCCCACTCCGACAGCATAATGGATGTAACAGTGGAAAGAAGATGTAAAGGATTAGAGGTTGAGTGATTTCTATATAGGCAGGTAGAGGACCTAAAGGCTGTAAATGAGGAATGAGATGAAAGCAGTGGTTTCCCATGATAACTGTTTCGTTGTTTTCAGAAACCATTTCAGATACCCTTTCAGAACAAAGACAACCTCACATGAAGGGAATCCTACAAGTGATAAGATATATGTTTTCCTGCAGGCAGTCAGACTCAGATTGGTAAAAAAAACAAAAAAAACAAGAATTAGATTGATTTCAAGAGGAGGAGGCTACAGTTGTGCTGGAATCCTTTTTTTGTCTTTTATCTGTTTCACTGCTCATTTATCTTCTTCTGTACCTCTGCTTTTGTGTCAATAGTTTATCAGTTCATTAGGTATGAGATCTAAAAATGATGCATTTTCTCAAGAGCTGCAGAACCCAAAATTTCACTTTTGGGATCATTAATTCCATCTTTCCATCTATGAACTCATAAAGCTCTGGAGATATTTGGCAAGTCAATACTAAGTTTAAGAAAAAAAAAAAGATGTGCCCACCTCGTAACTGAAAATGACAGCACTGGAATCAAACTACTGATAGTTGTTAGTTTCGTATTTCATCTTCCTAATCATCTGTCTCAGTATTATCACAGTTCCTTTAATACCGCAAAACAGCGAAGAACATTTAAACAGTCATATATAATAGAATTTGTTTATGCAACTATGAGGACAGCTTTTTACACTTGACTTGAATTTTGTGATCCGTCCATCCATCCATCCATCCATTATCTATACTGTCTATCTTATGCAGGGTTGTGGGGTTGGCTGGTGCATATCTCCAGCAGTCATCGGGCGAGAAGTGGGGTCTACCCTGGACAAGTCGCCAGCCCATTGCCGGGCAATACAGAGACACACAGGACAAACAACCATGCAAGTACACACTCATATCTAAGGGCAATTTAGACTGACCAATTAACTTAACAGTCATGTTTTTGGTCTGTGGGAGGAAGCTGTCTGTGGGAATACCCAAAGGGAACCGACACATGCAGAGGGAGTACATGCAAAATCCATGCAGAAAGACCAGGATTCGAAACCCCTTCTTGCTGCAAGGCAACAGTCTCATAACTGCGCCATGGTGCAGCCCTTGCATTTTGTGATGTTTCCTGTGAATATAACTTTTAAAAGTCTCATTAAACAAGTTTAACACACAATTAATGCAATTTGACCAATTTCTTCTGATGATGTTGCTTACCCACATGCTAAAAGTTATTATAAAAACTGTGTGAAACTTAGATGTTGCATTCATTTTGTTCAGTATTTATTAGAGCTCTGTATTGTTGACTCTTGTCATTATAACTTTAAAACATCAGTTTCATGTGAGTAAAAGTTGTTATATGCTGACAGATTTCTGAAAAAAAGTTCCATTCAGAAGACCGCAATTGCATTAGAGTGGTTCAAAATTTAGATCCAGTTGAACTCAAGACATAAAATGTCCACCGAAATCATTCTAAGACATCAGCTGACATGAGCAAATTAAGAAATGTTTTTATACGGTCACTGCTGTGGCAGTTGATTAATACTTGCCTTAACTTTGTATCAGTGGTCTTTTTGTGCAAAATACATGGCTTCTCTGAGTTGTGCATAAAAAAAACTCTGACGTTCTAGCTAAAAAAATTTTTATTAGATTAGCTCCTATATAAGATGTATGAGAAAGCAATACTGAAGTATAATTTACATAAACTGCAGTTGTAGAGTAGTTGAAGCTATGACAATGTTTACTAGGCTCAGTCTGGCTGTGACCCTGTTTGTTGCTACAGTCACATGTTGGTGGGTGAATTTCTGTCCATGATTCATTTGAATACAACTACACAATTATCAACAAGCCAAGACAGTCAATGAGTGCAGTAAATAGATGTTGTTGCATGTGTTGCCAACGCTACAAAGCTGTTTCAGCTGTGATCGCAGTAGGTCTTCTTAAAATGAATAACTGCTAACTAATTCATTGCAGGAGGAGCTTCCTCAGCTCTCTTGTTGGTACCTTCTCAGTCACATATTTTAAAACTGTTCATATGGAAGGGATAATGTAAAAGCTGTAATAGCAAAGCACAATACATTTTTCAGCACGATCCTTTCTAGATTTCACAAAATCCCCTAAAATGAGCTGTACGGTAAAAATGTAAAGCTATTTGTAAAAAGTTACTTGGAATGACTTTCTGCCATGCGTCGTAAATGTGGTTGCTGACCCTTATAACTGACTATTCTGTGTGAGCTGGTCCACTGCGCACACTGTAACGATGACTCCAAATCATCACCTGAGCAGAGTCTCTTCTGTCAATCCATTGTCACTTCACTGTTTAAGCCCTTCTGACTTCTCGCAAATAGGACCGAATGAGGTCCGGTTTTTGGCTACATCAATTCACAGATTCCACACCCACAGAAAACCATTTGATTATTCACCAGAGCATAGCAACAGGGACATACATAATTCATCTGTGCACATGACGAATGAGGCAATCAATTCTGTGACAGCATTCAGAGAGAAAGGATTTAAATCCTCTCAAAATTAATTTTCATCATTGTGTGGACATATAGGTGAAAATCTGATGATTTCTTTGGTTGTTTTTAATCTGATTTAAAGAGCAAAACTACAGCATCAGGAAATCGTTCAGATTATCTACATAATGCATGGTTTTGTTACTGATGAAGCCTCTGTGGGTGTTTTTCTCATTCTCTTCAACAAAGTCTCCACAAATCATTTGCACCACAAAATGTTGGATGCTATAAGCTGAACTGCTGGAACTTCAACTGAGAGAGCAGGTGTAAAAAGAGTTGAGGATCTAATTTCATATGCCATCTGACAGCAGAGACATGACTCTTCATGAAAGCAATCCGCTCTCCATGACAAGAGCTCCTCCTCTACATGGGATGAGACTGCACTTGACTTTGACCCCTTAGATGTAGAGAACAAAGAAATTTGATTCATAATTTGGTCACATTATAATTGTGGATGACTGACAGGCCCCTGCAAACTTCAACTGGCAGATCATTTAAAAGAGAAGAGGGCTGAACAACTAAATCTGCAAATGATTGCATCTGGAGATTATGATGGCATACTTGGGGATGTATGAAGAAATAATTGTTCAATGAGGGGAAAAAAAGTTAAAAATCTTTCATGTTGATCACACATGTTTTTTAAAGTCACAAGAAAAACACAATTTTGCAGGCTTAGAAAATGGGTCCTATAAAAAAAATAAAAATGATATTTTTATTTTTTTTGCCAGGACTGAGATAACATTGGTAAAGGCTTTGAATTACATGTGCATCAACAGGGACGCATCAAACATTTCTGTCTCAGTTTTACTGAATCTGAGTTTGACACAGTTAATCCTAACATGACTTGATGTTATGATCTTACCTCATGATGGTTGGTTCAGCAAATGTGCAGACATTGCTCTTGAGCAATGAAAAGTTGACAAATTAAATAAAAAAAGTTGAATAGCTTTTCAAAGATCCAGTTTTTTAAGAGTATCTTTTAAAATAAAATTCAATCATGACAAAATTTGCGGTACCACTACTGCTGCTGTCCACTTGGTATTACTGTAAAAACATTTACTACTAAATGAGTCCCAAAACTTTGATTTTGGAAATAAACAGAAATTATTCTTTATCAGGAAGTGGGATAAATGTATCTTGTCAGACTCATGAGTTTTCTTCACTCATTGCTTCATGGGGTGATTATGTCCTTTGACAGGAACAGATTTTATTTTTTTTAATTCAACATATTTATTGCACAATGTGTATTTTGGGACATTGTACTAGTTCTGTCATTTGGAAATGTTAGTAGGCTTACAACAGATAAATGTCAAAATATCATTATGATATTTTTCGCCCTCCTGTCAGTTCAGAGTGATAGGCCTCCAGCTGACAGAGCCGCTAGTTTGTTGCCCCATCGAAGTAAAAAATAGGAAACAAGCCAAAGCTGTAGGTGTACAATCTGACACAAACAAAGCCAACAGCCAGAGAAATCCGTCAGTCTGAGGAGTATCTTTACTTTTCATTGACAGTTTTCTCCCAACAAGTACAACTTCTTGGTAAGATAATCTGCGCTCCATCCATAGCCGAAGTTCCTGCTCATCCATCACCTCCCAATGCTACGGATATTCCTGACTAACAGGAGGAACAGACTGCAGGCTAATAATCTTTCACTTGAGCTCGCATATGACCGAGCTGAGGTGAAAGCAATGGCCTTTTGCTGAATTACCTTCAGTTTAATCAATGACACTGCGCCCGAGAAAATATCTCCAGGAGAGCGTCGAGAGAACTCCGCATTCATCATCCAAGTTGCCGACGGTGCTCATAGATGGCACAATTGAATCAGTGTGTCAGGATTTATTCAGCATTCATCAAAAAGTAGAAGGAAGTTAAAATAAAGTGACAAATGAGAGTAGCTCCTTACTGATCGATTACAATCTCACCTGTGGCAGAGCAGAATGGAGGGACACTTCAATCAATATTTCGAATGAATGAATGAAGGGGTGTTTCATATACCTTAATACAAAAATAAAGAACTTTATAAGTTAAATAAAAAAGGTCTGAATGAAAAGATGACTTTTTCTTGGACCATGCACAGATGTTTATAGTTTGCTGAACTGACTTATCTCCAGTGCTTGATGGGTAAAAATCGAGGTACTCCCCAACCAGGTCGCTCATCCATCACAGGACAAAACAGAGACACACAAAACAGCTATACATGCACACGCTCACGACTAAGGGCAATTTAGACTCGTCTGTGAATCTCTCTGTCAAGAAACAACATTAACAGCTGCAAAAACCATATAGCCAAGCATCGCAACTTAAACTCCTAGTTTAAAACTAGTCAGTCAGTCTGATAAGGTCACGATGCCAGTAGCTGAATTACAGTGATACATTGTTCTTTTCTCTTTAGGAAGATTCAGTCATCCATAAATGTTCTTCTTACTGAGTAGATATTCATGTTGTGCCGTCCTTCAATATTCCATAAAATAGAGTAAGCTGCAATGTCTTGCGAATGTAATCCTTTTGAACCTTTTAAAATTTTCACCTCACAACCACAATTGTCAATGTATTTTATGCGCATGTTTAAATTAAAGTAGTGCATAATTGTGACGTAAAATTCAAATGATACAAGGTTCTCAATGTTTTCTTTACAAATAAAAATTTAAGACATTGTATTAAGTCAACACTTTGTAGAACCACCTTTTGTTGCAGATCTCAACCAGATTATGCTCATTTTACAAAGATGGACATTTTTGTCCTCTTTACAGAATAGCTCAGCTTCCGTCAGATTGAAAGGGGACATCAATGAAAATAATTCCCAAGTCTTTCCACAGATCTTAAATTGGACTTAGGTCTGGACTTTGATTGGGCCATTCTAACAAATTTGGCTCTAACAAAAAGGTGGGTGGGCGATGTGCACCGCTTTAAACTTTGTTCTGGCATGGGAGTATTTATTTAACAGAAACTGTTAGCTAATACAATAATATTTTCAACCATTCAATTTATCCCAGAATTGGTGAGTACCAAGCTACAGTGAACGATGATACTTTTGTCAACAACTGATGCTCTCATTAACACATTTTCACACTTCATCCACCCAGCTTTTCTTTTTCATTCTTATATTCTTCTTCTTTTTTGCTTTTAGCTTTTTCCCCATCTTAAGCACAGCACATGGCATCTCCTATCTGAAAGCAGCCCAATGCATTTCGATCAAAGCTATTCCCTTGTAGCTTGGCTGTATGTTTAGGGTTGATGTCCTGCTTAGAAAGGTGAACCTTTGCATCTGTCTCGACTCTTTCACAGTCTCTAATGGATTTTCTCCCAGCATTGCCCTGTATTTATCTCCATCTATCTTCACATCAACTCTAACCAGCTTCCTTATTCCTGCTCAAGAAAAGTGTTTCCACAGCATGACACTGCCACCTCCATGTTCCACCAATGAGATGCTCTGCTCAGGGTGATGCAGAGTGTTGGTTTTGTGGCACTGCTGTGGGAAACTTTTTTTTTCTTCCCTTCATATAGATGAGGCTGGAGTCTGCATCAGCGTTTTTCATGTTTTATTACAGCTAGTCTTGTACATGAGCCCGTCTGGGCCAACGCTTGAACTCTCTCGTACCCAGATCATATCTGCCCTCTCTGCAAGCAGCTTCTGCCTTCAGTTCCCTGATGTTATGGCTTCCTTGCAAGGTTAACCAAAACTCTCCTCACTGCAGAGGAGTCCCCATTTAGATCAGAGTGGGTTGAAGGCCTCTTCCCTGACTCTAATAATTATGCAATATTCCCTAGATTCCTTTAATAATTATTTCTTAATCAATTAATTTATACTGCATTTTTCATATTGACCATTAACAGTTAGGTAGAAATAGCGTCTTACACATAAAGATTTCAGTAAAATATGCATGTACAATACATGTGCCCCATATGGCAGTAGAAGAGGACACATTTTTTTACTGATTTTTACAAGACCGAGAAGGAAATGCAACCCGTGAACCTGTTTTATATTATTTTACACATGTACTTAGCCTTTTTTGAACTCTTAGACAGTATTGGAAATGGGTTTTGTACTTCAATATATTGCTAATTGAGAAAGAGTATTTACTTATTTACTTACTGAAATCCATAATGTTCCGAGAATGCTTAAGAAAATTGTGTGTTTAGTTTAATCAAACCTTGTAAATAAATTCCATTAATACTAATAACCCGGGCGGTCATTTTGAAACTGTATTGTTACACTATAAATACTGGAATAGTTCAATACAGAAAACAATATTGTGACATTGTTTTCTCTATGTAATGCAGCTCTAGTTCAGGGTTATGTGCAGCTATCTGCCATAGATAGCATTTTAAATGAAGGCCAAAAAGTTCAAACTCATAGTTGTCCTGTCACTAGATTCCACCTGAACTGTGGATCTCTGCAGCTCCTCCTGAATTACCATGAGTGATCTCCCAGTCTCAAGGGATCGCCAAAACAGTGGTGACATTTCTAAGTGTTTTTCTTTTCTTTTAGTTTTTGCCTTGTTTTTGTACTGTGTTCCCTTTGGATTCCTAGGGACTGCATTAATTCCATGCCATGATAATAATAATAAAATATCTACATCATACAACTCTTTAACAGCAATGAAATGTGCTGAAACAAAATAACAGTTTTTAAATGTAAATATGTCCAAAGAAGCTTGATTAGTGTGGATATATTTAACATTTTCCATATTTGAAATGAATGACTGGTAACTAGTTCCAGTAACTGTCTATATATAATGATTCTTACATGAAGATAAGATATATTGTGAGATGAGTCCGTTCTAAATAATAAATACTTAATATACAATATTTCTAGGAGTTTTATATTGCTTTGGAATAAAGTACTAATGCTTATTTTTGGAGAGACTGAAACTTGAGTTGTGTGTTAGGTTAGGATCATAAGGCCATGTTTTTATTTTTATTTTTAAATGGGTCCATTATACTATACTTTACATTGCATAAATAAGGCGCAGATATTAAAAACAGCATGCTTTAATGGCTTTTCAGATACATACATTAGGTTGCAGAGCATAATGTTGTGTGTTTTTGTACAGAAAACTGAAATGTTTTAAATGAGTTATTTAGTTGATGAAAAGTATGGTTTAAATGGACTAAAAAATGTGTCTTTTAATTCCAAGCAACAGGACCATTTAAGCCCTGTAGTTTACATGTGATTGGTGTCAAAATAAAACAAAAGAGGGCACAAACAGCTCTGACAAAAATTTTGTTCACGTTTTAAACTGTAGTGGTTGTAATTATGTATTTCCATTTGGCTGGTTAATTTTTACTTTGACATGATTGTAAGTTAATGTGAATAGCTGCACACCTTCTGCTCACCCTAAACTGCAATTACATATACACATTGGAGTGAGTGTCGTTCTCCCCTAATACTGCTCTATGTGCATATCTAGACAATTAGGTGCAGATGTATTGCTGCAGAGTGTTTGTAAGTTAAATTAGGCAACGTTTACCATGGTGCATTTTATCATTGGCAGGTTTTTTTAGGGGAAAAGCAGGCCAAGTGTTGAAGTGCAAAATGATTTTGGGCTGAGAACGTCAAGCACTGGGTCATTTTAGCATGAACATAGCTTTCCCTGATTATTGTCAAGGTGTAATAGCAACACTGGTATGCTGGTTTTCTACAACTCTTTGCTGTGAAACAGAAAAACTAGATTGGAGATTGGCTTGACTAGATTTGTGTATTTCCGGAATTTTCTAATCAAGAAGGGGAGGAAAGACATTATCTTTCTGGTCTGTTGTCAGTGGAATCAACGCCCGGTTGGGGTAAAAGAGTAAACATTACCTTGCATTCAAGCAAGTGCAAACCTTACCTTCTTCGACAAGTTCTTAGTTAAAAATCTTTCATTTCTTTTGCTTTAACATCTATGTTCTGTCTTGGACTTACTTCTAAAAGACTTCTATTATTTCTACTTTCATTACTTTTGGTACACTATAATGCAGCCCAGTACCAACTGGGTACCTACTGCTTCTTGCAAATTGCTTTTGCGTTTATGTTTTATACACTTTTATCTTTTAGATCTTTATTTATGTCTCTTCCCTTTGCTCTGCAAAGCAATATGAGTTGCACTTGTGTTTTAAAGGTGCTAACAGAGAAAGTTGATGATTTATTTATTATTCAAAAAAGTACCATTCCACAGCGGGCAGAGAGAGAAAAAGTTATTACTTTGGAAAGGCTTCTTTCTTTAAGCTCAAAAGAATATTTCAGTTCAATCTGTAAGACTATTAGTGTTGCTTCAAAGTAGCTGTGAACAGAGAGCAGAGAGCCAGGAAGAGAATTAAAAACTAACTTTACAAAGTTCAGCAGCAAATTGTTCATCGTTTTGCTCCGACTGGCAAGGTTTTCACAGAGCTGGAAAGGCTTTTCTATGGAAAATAACGACAAAACTAGGCTCAGTCAAGGAAAATATTTGGGAAAGGATGTAATAATATGGAAAAGCGTGTGCTGTTAATGTTTTTTCCCCAGCCTATTGGGAACTTTCCTGTAAGAAACAAATGTGACATAGTAATAAATACAAATACAAACTTCCTAATTAGATTTGTTCTCAATACCACAACAGCAGTTGTTGTTTTGAGTCCAGTAGAATATGTTCACCTGTTTTGTAGTAACGTTTTGTCTTCTTGTCAAAAAGGAAAGAAAAATTTACAAGACAGTGCAATTTGCTCTGTTTTTGCTCAGGTTTTGTGATCCCCGTTTGCTTCATTTTCACATTAAACATATGTAGATGCAAAGACGTCTATCAAGTCCAGCAGATGCGAGGAACTTGTGATATTTATTAATTTTTTGCCACATCAGAGTTGTCCTCCCTCAAATCACAATCACAGGCAGGTGCAGAAGTGATCACTAAATCAAAGCAAAACTTTTTCTAATATCTCCAGGAAACCACAATATCAAGGCCTCTGTAAAATTTCGAAACATGAATTACGAAGGATTCACATTAGGAATGCTGTTTTTAAATAAATAAGTGATTATTAAAAAACCTGTTTAAACAATTAAGCACTTTACTTGATCTATTTAAAGATGGATTTGACTGATAGAAAATGTGTGAGACTCGAAAATCTTACATGTCGAAAGTGTACATGCAGTGTATAAATTTTTAATATACTGCCAAAAGAAAAAAAGAGACATTGATGTTTTTTTGATGACAATTGTGTCATATTATTTTCAGGCCTGGCACCAGGGGCGGGTCTGGGTGGACTGGGCCCACCCAAGACAGATTACAACACCCAAGAAGAAGAAGAAGAAAACTACCAACAAGACCAAGAAGAAGAAGAAGACTACTAAAAAAACCAAGAAGAAGAAGAAGAAGACTACCAACAAGACCAAGAAGAAGAAGAAGACTACCAACCAGACCAAGAAGAAGAAGAAGACTACCAACAAGACCAAGAAGAAGAAGGAGACTACCAACAAGACCAAGAAGAAGAAGAAGACTACCAACAAGACCAAGAAGAAGAAGAAGTAGAAGAAGACTACCAACAAGACCAATAAGAAGAAGAAGAAGACCACCAACAAGACCAATAAGAAGAAGAAGAAGACCACCAACAAGACCAAGAAGAAGAAGAAGACCACCAACAAGACCAAGAAGAAGAAGAAGACCACCAACAAGACCAAGAAGAAGAAGAAGAAAAACAATTATTAGTTTGCTGTTATTTTTACGCTAATTGCATGCTAACTATAGTTCTGATGAAAACTTTGTAAGAAATACACACAAGGAAGGGAATTATCAAGGTTTTGAGAGGCAGATGATGTTGGATTTCGAACATAAGACTTGTTGTGAACTAACTATTTTAAAGGAGGGCATTACCGAATCATTGTGGATGTAAAAAGACTGTTTTTGTTCGAAACGGCTCTGGGTTTTGAAATGTGTCTTCAAATTGTAAGTTGTCATTTGTCTGCTATCTGAGTTGTTAAACAAAAGCATGTACTATGTCTACAGTTATGAATTTATCATTGATTAGCATACATCTTTTTAATCACAGGCAGGGATAGGATAGTGTTGAAATTCAGCCTGGGAGCTTTTAAGTTTCTTCACCTCGGCTGGGTCGTGGACAGAGGTGTCAAAAGTATTCACATTCAATGCTTAAGTAGAAGTATAGATACTAGGGTATAAAAAGACTTCTGCAAAAGTATCAAGTCAAGTATTTTACTCAAGTAAAAGTAAAAAAGTAATGGATTCAAAACAATTTAAAGTATAAAAGTAAAAGTAATGTAATTTTAAAAAATAACATTAAATAATAAAGCTTAAACCACACCTCCCCCAATTGGCTTAAGGCCATAATAATTATAATGTTATATAAAAATTCATATTGAAACATTTGGGATACAATAGTCTACCTGTTTCAGATGCATATATGTCCATTAAAATGTATGCATTTTAGTGCAATGCAAATACATTAAACAACCATATTTGGACTACTGAGCATAAATAAGATATGATGACTAGTTGCCTATAAATATTTTAATGCTGTATTGCCTGAGTCTGTTTCACCGATATCTTTGAACTCTGTAACATACGTCTGTTTTGTCCTGGCTGGACTGTGAAGTGGTTTGTATAATACACCGCCAGAGGTCAGCTACACTAAAACAAAATCAGCATTTTTAAGTTTTCAGGTGTGACCTACACACAGTTAGATTTTTTTACATTTTGTTTTTATTTTTAATTAGTTTACCCCATTAGGACAGAAAGATGAAGACTCAAGATAGATCAATATCTATACAGTTTTTTTCCCTTCTGTGTGTCACCAGGTGTATAAAATATGAAGCATTATATATCAAAAGTCTTACAACCTCAGCACGGACAAAATTTTGCAACCCCTCCAATCTCTAATGACAACCTTGGAGCTCACGGACCTCAGGTTGGGAACCGCTGTTCTAGAGGCTGAATCGGCGCTCTGCTGCCACACTGGAGACTGGAACTAAAAGCTCCACTTCAGGCAAAGTTTTGAAATCAGGGAACATTTCTCTGATTGAAGTGATCAGAAGTCAGAAAGACTCTCTGAACCCAGCTTTCTATCGTTTCAGCGGCAGAAAATGTCATAGCATGCGCTCTTTTGCGCCGCTGGTTGCCACAACACCGGGCTCTTTGAAGTGCGTCTTTAAGTTTATATAAACCACCAAAACTTAACTCTAACTTCTTTAATGACTTCAATGACCTTCTTTCTGTAATATGTTATCGACTATGACCAACTAATCATCGTGGGGGACTTTAACATCCATACCGACAACCCCCAAGATAGACAAGCAAAAACATTAGATGATACTCTCCACAACTTCGGACTGATCCAGCATGTCAAACAACCAACACACAATAAAGGACACACTCTGGACTTAATTATCAGCAAAGGTTTAAATATTTCTGACATCTCTGTAATTAATATTGCATTATCTGACCATTTCTGTGTTTTCTTTCAAAGTACCATCTCTGCTAAATTACCCAGCCACAGTAAGACCACTATAAAAAAGCGTTTTCTAGGGGACAGTTCAGTAGAAACCTTTAAACGTATTTATCCTTCCACCACATCCCCCTCATCTCCCAACTCAAACTCAGTAAATAAGTTGGTAGATAATTTCCTTGCGAAAATCTCAGACATCATAGATTCCATTGCTCCAACTAAAGTGAAAGTAGTCTCAGGTAGAAAGAAGTCTCCGTGGACAAGTAATCCACTGGTACGTAGTGAAAAAAAAAAGTGTCGACGAGCCGAGAGAAAATGGCGGAAAACTCGACTCCAGGTTCACTATGAGATCTACAAAGAGAGACTGAATAGATATCAGCTAACTATAAAAGATGCTAGGGAATCGTTCTTTTCTGAAATCATCAACAGAAACATTAATAACGCAGGGACTCTATTTGCAACAGTGGAAAGACTAACTAATCCTTTAGTGACAGTAGCCCCAGAACTAAACTCTACCAGGGTCTGCAATGAATCTGCCAGCTTTTTCACTGAAAAGATTCTAACAATTAGACGGTCAATCTGTACCTCATTATCGAACCCACAACCAGTGCCATCCCCAATCAACAACAATGTAGAGAAAATGTCTGAATTCCACGAATTAAACCAGAACAGCCTTGAAAAAATCATTATCCAATTAAGCTCCTCCTCCTGCTGTCTTGATATCCCACCCACAGCTTTTCTAAAGAAAGTTCTTCCTGTTATTGGTTCTGATCTTGTTCAAATAGTGAACTCATCACTGCTATCAGGTGTCTTCCCTCAGGCTTTAAAAACAGCAGTTATTAAACCACTGCTAAAGAAGAAAAAATCTGGACAACACGTTAATGCAGAACTACAGGCCAATCTCTAATCTCCCATTCATCAGTAAGATTATTGAAAAAGCTGTGTTTCAGCAGTTAAATGGCTTCATAACAACGACAAACCGTTTTGATGCTTTTCAGTCTGTTTTCCGCGCTCACCACAGCACCGAGACTGTCCTCGTCAAAGTATTTAATGACATCCGCATAAATACAGACTGTGGAAGAACCACAGTGCTGGTTCTGTTGGACCTCAGTGCAGCATTTGACACTGTTGATCATGATATTTTATTGGAACGACTGGAGAGCTGGGTCGGACTCTCTGGTACAGTACTTGGCTGGTTCGAGTCTTACCTAAAGAACAGGGACTTCTATGTTTCAATAGGAAACTTTTCATCAGAACGAACAGAAATCACATGTGGGGTGCCCCAGGGCTCCATCCTGGGGCCCCTCTTATTTAATATCTACATGCTCCCACTAGGCAAGATTATAGCGACCAATAACATTAGCTACCATAACTACGCGGATGACACTCAGCTCTACATTACAATGTCACCAGGTGACTCTGAACCCATTCAAACCCTAAATCAATGCATTGACCAAATAAATGGATGGATGTGCCATAACTTTCTCCAGCTGAATAGAAACAAAACTGAAGTGATTATTTTTGGACCCAAGGAGGAACGATCAAGAGTCAGCACACAGCTTCAATTAATACAGCTAGAAACTACTGATCAGGTTCGTAACCTAGGTGTAGTAATGGACTCAGACCTGAACCTCCAGGGTCACATAAAGGCAATAACAAGGTAAGCGTTCTATCACCTGAAGAACATTTCTAGGATTAAAGGACTGATTTTGCAACACGACCTAGAAAAACTCATCCATGCGTTTATCTTTAGTCGGATTGATTACTGCAACAGCATCTTGACAGGTCTGCCTAAAAAGTCAATCAGACAGCTGCAGCTGATCCAGAACGCTGCCGCTCGCGTCCTCACTAGAACCAGGAAAGTAGAGCACATCACCCCAGTTCTAAAGTCCTTACACTGGCTCCCTGTAGCTCAGAGAATAGACTTTAAAATACTTTTACTAGTTTATAAATCATTACATGGCTTAACACCAAAATATGTTGAAGACCTGTTGTCATGGTACCAACCACCAAGACCACTCAGGTCCTCCAACTCTAGCCTACTAAACATCCCTAGACTCAGAACTAAACATGGAGAAGCAGCTTTCAGTTTCTATGCTCCCCTTATCTGGAACAGACTTCCTGACGAGTGTAGAGCTGCTGAAACTCTGAACTGCTTTAAATCGAGACTAAAAACCCATCTGTTTAGAATTGCCTTTGAGTAAATGCTTGATGTTATATGTATGAAATGTGTTCATGCTCTCTTGCTTTTTTTTTTTTTCTCTTGCTTTATTGTGTATCATGTATAATGTGTGTTTCTTTTATGTGTTTCTTTTAAATCACCAAATCATGTAAAGCACCTTGAATTGCCCTGCTGTTGAAAGTGTGCTATACAAATAAAATTGCCTTGCCTTGCCTTGCCTTGCCTAACCAGCCGCACCGTTAACAGTCATGTTCCAAAGCTTCCTGGTCTGAGATGATGCTCAGAGGGCTTCATGGGAATCTTTTATAAATTTATTGATTCAGTTACTTGTACTCCGCACTTTAACTCCAAGCTAAAAATGTCCACGAGTCTGCACCAAATGGTCAGGGGTGTGAACTGTAATCTGTCAAAACGATAAGTGGCCTTCAGATTTTCACTGTCACCATTCTAAAGAACCGGATGAATATGGAAAATATTTGGTTAACGCGATCCCTGTGTACAGTGTATGCAATGGATTCAATCCAGATGGCACATTTTTTAGATAGGTTTTTTTGTGTGGTTCTTTTTAATAAAAGACTAAATGAAACAAGAGTAACGAGGATATTTTTAAAATGTAAGGAGTAGAAAGTACAGATAATTGTATGAAAATGTAAGGAGTAGAAGTAAAAAGTAGGCCAATGGATGATTACTCCAGTAAAATATAAGTACCCCAAATTTCTACTTAAGTAAGGTAACGAAGAATTTGTACATCATTACTTGACACCTTTCAAAATTCAAATTCAAAAATACTTTATTGATCCCAGAGGGAAATTAAGTGTTGGTATAGCTCATATAATTAATTCTTTAAGGAGTTGTTGTAGATAATGAAGGCTGTGGGCAGGAAGGATTTCCTGTAGCGGTCTGTATTGCAGCGAAACTGAAGAAGCCTCCGACTGAAGACGCTCTGTTGTTGTATGACAGTCTCATGAAGAGAATGCTCAGGGTTGTCCATAATTTTTTTGATTTTATGAAGAATCCTTCTTTGCATTATCATCTCCAGATGTTCCACAGTCGTCCCCAGAACAGAACCAGCCTTCTTTATCAGGTTGTTTAGCCTTTTTAAATCCCTAGCTCTGATGCTGCTACCCCAACAGATGACGGCTGAAGAGATTACACTCTCCACAACAGACTTGTAGAAGATCTGCAGCATTTTGCTGCAAACCTTGAAGGACCTAAGCTTCCTCAAGAAGTACAGTCTGCTCTGTCCCTTCTTGTAGATGGCTTCACTGTTCAGTCTCCAGTCCAGTCTGTTGTCAAGGTGAACTCCGAGGTATTTATACCCCTCAACCACCTCCACTTCTTCTCCCATGATGGAAGCAGTGTTTGACTTATCCGTGTTTCTTTTTAAATCTACAATCATCTCCTTTGTTTTGTTCACATTCAAGGTGAGACGATTGTTTCCACACCATGTCACAAAGCGGTCCACCAGCTCTCTGTATTCAGCTTCTTGTCCATCTCTGATACACCCGACAATTGCAGAGTCATCTGTGTATTTCTGCAAATGACAGGTGTCTGATATGTACTGTAAGTCTAAGGTGTACAGAGTGAAAAGAAATGGTGAGAGTACGGTCCCCTGTGGTGCTCTTGTGCTGCTGACCACTTGGTTTGACACACAATTCTTCAGTCTCACAAATTGTGGTCTGTTGGTCAGGTAGTCATTGATCCAGGCGATTGTTGAGGGCTCCACCTGTGTCTTCAGGAGTTTCTGACAAAGCAAATTAGACTGAATTGTGTTAAATGCACTGGAGAAATCAAAGAACATGATCCTCACAGTGCTGCCTGCTTTGTCCAGATGACAGTGGGTTGGTAATGGTTGAAGCAGGTGTATGATGGCATCTTCAACTCCAAGGCGACAAGCAAACTGCAGTGGGTCCTGATACGTTCTTGTTTGCTTATTCAGGGGTACCAACAGGAGTCTCTCCAGGACCTTCATGACGTGGGATGTCAGGGCAACGGGTCTATAGTCATTGATGACTGATGGGTGAGTTCTCATTGGTACTGGAACAAGGCATGATGTCTTCCACAACACTGGAACCTTCTCCTGAGTTAGGCTAAGGTTGAAGAGGTGCTGTAGAACCCCACAGAGCTGCTCAGCACAGGCCTTCAGGACTCTGGGGCTGACACCATCTGGACATGCAGCCTTGTTCCGGTTCAGTTTCTCCAGCTGCCTCTTCACCTGACTTTTGGAGACAGAGAAGTGGGAGGGGGAGGCAATGGGGGTAGCAGCATTTCCTGACTTGGTTGAAGTCAAATTTGTGGAATCAGAAGAGTCCATGGCTGAGGTGAAGGATAAACCATCCAAGGTGTAACAGGAAAGCTGTGTATCAGAGGAGAGTGGGATGTCTGTTTGGCTGGGAACAGGAGAGGAGGATGCTGAGCTAAACTCAGCAAAAAAAGAAACGTCCGTTTTTCAGGACTGTGTATTTCAACAATAATGTAAAAATCCAAATAACTTTACAGATCTTCATTGTAAAGGGTTTAAACAATGTTTTCCATGCATGTTCAATTAACCATAATCAATTAATTAACATGCGCCTGTGGAATGGTCGTTAAGACCTTAACAGCTCACAGAAAGTAGGCATTTAAGGTCACAGTTCTAAAAACACAGGACACTAAAGAGACTTGTCTACCGACTGTGAAAAACACCCAAAGAAAGATGCCCAGGGTCCCTGCTCATCTGCGTGAACATGCATTAGGCATGCTGCAGGGAGGCATGAGGACTGCTGATGTGGCTAAGGCAATAAATTCCCATGTCCGCACTGTGAGATGCCTAAGACAGCGCTACAGGGAGACAGGAAGGACAGCTGATCATCTTCGCAGTCGAAGACCACGTGTAACAGCACCTGCACAGGATCGGTATCACACACCTGCGTGACGGGTACAGGATGGCCAGAACAACTGCCCGAGTCACACCGGGAACACACAATCCCTCCATCAGCGCTCAGACTGTCCGCATTAGGCTGAGAGAGGCTGGACTGAGGGCTTGTAGGCCTGTTGTAAGGGAGGTCCTTACCAGACATCACCAGCAACAACGCCCCCTATGGGCACAAACCCAACTTCGCTGGACCAGACAGGAGTGGCAAAAAGTGCTCTTCACTGATGAGTCACGGTTTTGTCTCACCAGGGGTGATGGGCGGATTCGTGTTTATCGTCAAAGGAATGAGCGTTACACCGAGGCCTGTACCCTAGAGCGGGATCGATTTGGAGGTGGGGGGTCCGTCATGGTCTGGGGCGGTATATCACATCACCATCGGACTGAGCTTGTTGTCATTGCAGGCAATCTCAATGCCTTGCGGTACAGGGAAGACATCCTCCTCCCTCATGTGGACCCTTTATGCATGCTCATCCGGACATGATTCTCCAGCAGGACAATGCCACCAGCCATACTGCTCGTTCTGTGCGTGAGTTTCTGCATGACAGCAATGTCAGTGTTCTGTCATGGCCAGCGAAGAGCCCGGATCTCAATCCCATTGAGCACGTCTGGGACCTGATGGATCGCAGGGTGAGGGCTAGGGCCATTCCCCCCAGAAATGTCCAGGAACTTGCAAGTGCCTTGGTGGAAGAGTGGGCTAACATCTCACAGCAAGAACTGACAAATCTGGTCCAGTCCATGAGGAGGAGATGCACTACAGTACTTCAAGCAGCTGGTGGCCACACCAGATACTGACTGGTACTTTTGATTTTGAGCCTCCCTTCATTCAAGGACACATTATTCTATTTCTGTTAGTCACATGTCTGTGAAACATTTTTAGTTTATGTCTTATGGTGTTTACTCTTTTAGTGTTCATACAAATATTTACACACATTAAGTTTCTTTTTTTTGCTGAGTTTAGTTCCTGAACTGAACCTGTTGAAGAATGTGTTCAGTTCATTGGCTCTGTCCAGACCTCCAGCTATCCAATCCTTCCTGTCCTTAAAGCCTGTGATCTTTCTCATTCCTGACCAGACATCTCAGATATTGTCCCTCTGTAGTTTGCTCTCCAGCTTCTTCCTGTATGCCTCCTTGCTGTCTCTTATCTTGACCTTAAGTTGCTTCTATATACTCCTCAATTATTCTCTGTCTCCCTCCCTGAAGACTCTTTTTCTTGTTTAGCAGTTCCTTCAGGTCACTGGTGATCCAGGGTTTGTTATTAGGGAAGCATCTCACTGTTCTGGTGGGGATGATGTCGTCCACACAGAAGTTTATTCAATTCAATTCAATTCAAAATTACTTTATTAATCCCAAAGGGAAATTAAATGTTGTTGTAACTCATTATGCAAGTTCCTTCAAAGATTTGTTGTAGATGCTGATGGCTGTGGGTAGTGATGATCTCTTGTAGTGCTCTGCAGATCTGAAGAAGCCTCTGACTGAAGACGCTCTGTAGTTGTATGGCGTCTTCTTTTCAACTCATCAGGGTTTTGTGGCTGTAGCTGAGGTATTATTTGAGCTTTTGTGATGTTAATCACCTGCTGCCAGTTGTAAACCACCTTGTTGCCATGGTTATGCATCATAACAAATGTCCAAAAATATAAAGTAATAGCAAAAATCCTTCCAGCTGCACAGCATTCAAAACCAGAGAGAACAGTTGTCCACAAAAACAATATTTCTACCAGAAATGGAAGAATTAAAGTTTTAAAAAAGAAAAAAAATATGAACCAAAGTAACAGAGCTAATCCAACATGCTGCCACCTTGAGCGGCGCAATTCCGGAAATATATCTAGTCAGTCACACACTCAGTCATGGCATTGATGTCCTCTCCATGGGCTTGGCAAAGAGTCATCCAGTCTGTGGTTGCAAAAGAACCCTGCAGGGCTTCTTCAGCTTCCTCTGACCATTTTCTCACAGTTTTCATTGTAACAGGTTGCCTCTGAACAAGTGGTTTATATTCTGAACAGAGAAAAACAAGATTGTGATCTGATTGTCCCAGAGGAGGTCTTGATTTGGACATGTATGCATCCTTTATATTTGCATAAAACAAATCCAAGGTCTTGTTTTCTCTTGTGGAGCAGCTGACAAACTGTTGAAATGTTGGAAGTGTAGTAGAGAGCGAGGCATGATTAAAATCACCAGAGATTGCCACAAATGCATTGGAGTGCTGTGTCTGTAGCTTAGCAACAACGGAACTGATGACATCACATGCACTGTCGGCAACGGCTGAAGGTGGAATGTAAACAACTGCCAATATTACATTGGTGAACTTTCTTGGCAAATAATATGGCCGAAAACTCACTGTCAAGAGTTCGACATCTGGGATGCAGAGACGACACTTCACAGTAACATGTCCTGGATGACACCATCTGTTGTTGACAAGCACTGCTACTTCACCTCCTTTTCAGTTCTCTGTCTGCTCGTACAATCAGGAAGCCTGGCAGAGAGACGGAGTCAGGGATATGATCCAGCAGCCACGTCTCCGTAAAACACATAACACTGCATTCCCGATACTCTGGCTGAGTCCTTTTAAGGGCTTGGAGTTCATCCATCTTGTTAGCCAGTGATCTTACGTTGCCCATTATGATCGATGGAAGAGATGGCTTGAACTTCCTCTTTCTCTGTCTCCTTTTTGCTCCTGCTCTGCATCCACATCTCCTCCTTATCAACTCATCAGGGATTTGTGGCTTCAGTTGAGGTATTATTTCAGCTTTTGCAATGTTAATCAGCTGCTCCTGGCTGTAAACCACATTGTTGCCATGGTTACGCATCATAACAAGTTGTCAAAAAGTGAAAAATTTACTGCAAAAATCCTTTCAGTTTCACAGCACCAAAAACTAGAAAGTATACAGGTAAAAAAAATGCAATCTTCCTCAAGAAAAAAGAGGAACCAATGTACAAAAAACCAAAACTTAATATGTAGCCAACAGAGCCAATCCAACATGCAGCCACCCAGAGCAGCGCAATTCTAGAATGTGTCTAGAATCTATCTATCTATAAGATATCGATAAGAATCCCCCCCCCAAATCAATATCTCAAAATTTCTGGCGCCGAGGCAACCTACATTTGGAACCACTGTGAGGTTGGGCAGCCTTCCTTTCAAAGCAGAAGAAAGCTACTGACGTCTGGTAGCAGCTAGCAAACAATATCAATATAGTTGACAGCAACAGCGAGAAGTACTAACCAGTCACAGCTGCAGCACCACCAGCAGCGGTTCTATATAGGAGGATGTCTCACTCATGTACACAAGCAGACACATACCCTCAAGCTTGGCTGCTTACGGAGTACAAAAACAAACGTTCTGACCACCGATCTAGAACAGACAAGCCGTTCAGGAAAATTCCTGAACCTCCCTCTGGCCAGCCCGCCCCTGAAAGAATCTCAGCTTTCAAATGATGCATAATATCAATATGAAAATGGTCTAAAAATGGGAGATTTGACCCGGAAGTATGTGATATGCCATCAACAGGACGTAAAAACGTATAGAGGTTAAATAAAAACTAGCCCCCCAATGGTGTTTAGCATTGCAAAAATATTTATTGTGGTTGTAAAATAAACAAATATATGTACAAATTGGTGGATTCTCCCCTAAGTATATGCTTAGTACATCATTTAAATCTGGGTAAACTGCCTCAGCACAGACAATATATAGACTGCATCCCGTTTTAGAATTAGATGAATAGCCGAACATGAGGTTTGTGTACATTTTGCACAAGCAACAGAATATAACAATTAATTTCACAAAAGGCTTTCTGAGTTGGACCCACAGAGTAATATAGTTTTGGAGGACTACAAATCTTATTGTATTATTATAGTTTTGAATAATTGTTTTAATTCGGAAGTTAGGAGGTTTGAATGGATTTTATAGGGAACTCAAAAATCTGATGATAATTCTAGGGATACAAGTATCATAATTGCAGTTTACACAGATTTTAAATAATAAGGTCCCACTTTATACAGTTATACTGGAGGGTTACATTAGGATATGATACAAAAAACAAGAATTTTTGTGTCTTTCTGTCCAATCTAGATGATACAGATTAGCCTCATTTAGTGAACTGCAGTATTTGGCTTCATTTTCATCATTAAGATGTTACAGAAGCCAAAAACTAATCCACAGCAAAGTTGTCAAAGTTCCGCTGAGCTGTAAATGCAAGATGGCTTTTTATAAAAAAAAAAAAGCATAATTTTCAATAACAGGATGATATATCTCAGGAAGGACTAAAGCCTAGTTTATGCTTTTTCGTCAGCAAGTTTACACCCACACGTCTTGACGGAGACGTTTTCCTTTTATACTTCTCTGTCGGTGTGTCAGTGTTGCAAAACTATTATCCACCCAGACAGCAGCGAGTGCAGACCTTTTTTGGTGGCAATGAGTACTCCAAAAGTGTATGTAAACAAACAAACAAAATACCATATTGGATAAACTGGACTTGCAATATAAAGCATCTAGTGCCCAAAAGCTGCATTGACTACTAATTACATGGACTATAGAGCATCGTTCTGGTGAAATTATCCGGAGCTCATGTTGGGCTGACCAATAACAGACGTGCGCTCTCTGTTGCATTCGACAGATTGTTAAAAAATTGGGCTCTACTCTGTCCGTTCTTTAGTGGCCGTCGGAGAGCCCTTGTGTTGACGGATAATGGCGCTGTGTATCTCCGCACCTCCGTAAGCGGAGAAGCATAAACTAGGCTTAAATGGGTTCTCTTAAAAGGCTGGCTGACTTATCCTGTATCTAACGCACTCTTTGGGACAAATATTACAACCCGGTTCACAAGTGATCTTGTTGAGAGAAGGTGGTGGTACCTGAGCGTCCATAAGCAGGTGTCTCATCAGGGTCATGGACTTCCTGAGGGTATCTCTCTCTCCTGGGATGAAGGCCTCCTCCTCATCATTCAGACTACATGGTCGGGTGACCATGAACTGAGCGATCTGGTCGTTCAGGCTGTTAAGCGACTGGACAGCTGCAAAAAATAAAATAAACATAAACATATAAAAAGGAAGAATGAATTGGAACATTAAAGTTGCATTGCTTAAAAAAAAAATAGTAATTTGTCCATTACTCTCTGCAGACTCCATGTGTGTCTCTTGTCAAGCTTTGCCCTTTCTCACAAGCAGGATTGTCTGGATCAAACTTTAGTGATCTGAGACGTTTTCTTCATCCATGACTACTGTTCTCCGCCTCCGAATAATCCCTCATTTGAAAAAGACGAGCATTATTAGGCTAAATCAATTACAGAAACTTAGAAATTCACTCTCAGTCCATTATATAATCCAATCTGTAACGACTGGAGTTGCAGTAATAATGTCTACTGTGTTTTTCTTCTTTCACACTTAACACAATGCAGCACTCAAAGCTGGGGAGATATATTTAGCTCCTTAGAAGCCCAAAATGTAATAAATAAATAAATCATTCAATAATTAAATATGAAAACTGGATGTAAAGCATTCATTTTATTAATAGCTGTTGAAAAATGACAAAAATTGATTAAAAACTTGAATTTCATAAATTCACATTTCTACATTTACAGTTGTCTGTTAAAACTGTATAAATGTATCTAGGTATTATTTAATTATTTAATGGTTCATTTGCTGCGGAGCACCATTAAATATTTTTCAACTGTAGCACATTATATAGATCCTGATATTCGATTGGTTAACCTGATTGTTTAAAGGCTTGGTCACAATGACCCATACAAATGGCTGCAAACACCCTACAAACCATTTTTGGACCAATTCCTATGGTTTCCTTAAGGCCGCCTTATGAGAATTCAGAGTTTGGAAGTCTGTGGCCAAGTCAATGGATGTGTCCAAGATTTTCTACGAACGCAGCACGAAAAAACTCTCTTCATAGGGCCTCCATATGAATGTCTTAGGAACAACCGAAGAACAATGCCCAATGGTAATGGCAATGGACAACAATGAGGTTACTAAAAAACAAAATTTCCAAATGTGGTGCACATCTTGGAAAGCCTTTTAGCATGTGGACGGTATTCTGTTTCATATTTTATTACACAATCTAATTTCCATGGTGAAACACAACTTCCAAATGCAGAATCTAACTTTCATCCAATTTTTGTTCTTATGACCTTAACACATACACGGAAGTTATTTTTTATAATATCCAATTAAAATATATGGTATATTCATATGAGAGCAAATTATAAGCGCTTGTGTTAAAAAAGTTTTTTTTATTTGGCAATATAAAATATCAGGGTAGATCAGGATTTTAGAAATTAAAGTAATGTGTAAGTTACAATGTTTCAACAAAAGTTGGCAAGCAATGATCTCCCTCATTTATATAGTGGTGGGTTGTGAGCTTGATTCTACTTTCCTCACCATATTTCAGTGTCTATAGACAAAGCTCGGATCTCAGGCTGCCCACTGAGGGCAGATGAGAGAACTTTTGTGGGTGTAACCGTGTGAAAAACATTCAATGTAAATGTCCTTTGAGCTGACTGAACATCACTATACAAGTTGCTCCATTTAGCATTTTACATGTAGTTTGTGTTTCACACATTATACCATGAAAATGCCCAGAAAACACGTTTCCCTATGCAAAAGATGTGCTTTGCATGTGTTACACATATTGTATACAAGTTTAACATAAATTTCACATTTTGCTACTTGTATTGTTAAATTTCATTTTTTGTTTCCTGAGGATTCTTGGTTTTCAGGCATTACTTTCCCTTCTCTGCACCGCTGCACAGGCTGAGGCGAGAATTTGGACAAGAGTGACAGAGTGACTGAGGCAATGTGTGAGTCACCAGTGACAGTCAAGGTCGTTTATTTATTTATATATTTACAACAGAATGATCAAAGATTTTTGTCCGCACCTTCCAGGCTTTTCTAAACCTGCAGAAGCTCAGCAAAGAGAGGCATGTTTATAAGCACATAGCAGCCCAGCAGATTAAGTATCATCCTGTGGATCAAATCAGAGCATGGTGGGTTGGTTTAGGAAGGGTTGGGGAAGTCAGGGGGTAAACTGTTTACGACAGCAGCTGATGACTGAATTCTTATTTCACATTCAACATTTACAAGATGGACCTTTGTAGCCAGAAGATGTCCAAACACTCCAGGTAATGGCATGCTGCTGCTGAAAATGACATGTTGGAGAAGCAGAGACAGCATCCCATTTAAATTTCTTTCTATGGTGAATGCATTCTTTCACAGACAGACAGGTGCCTTTTTGTAATGAAAACTTTCTGATGACAACCATGAATAGGCCTATGTCAACACTCCGTATCACTGAGAAAAATCCGCCTCTTTTGACCACAGGCAAAAAGCACTGGAGGAACATTTCAGAGCCACACTCTGAGCTGTGAATGCATTTGTAATAACCGTTTACCACTATCTTATGAAATTATGAGGTGCAGACACTCCTCTCTTGGCTGATTATATCTGTGATCAATGCTTGACTCAAGTTCAGCTCTGAGATTTACATGTACACATCACCAACATTTAATAATCATTTTGGAACAAACCAGACAAGGCAACAGCATAATTATGACTGCTCGCCCCGGCTCCCTGGCAGCAACGTCTGAATTAGAAAGAACTGAACCATCTTTTCACATTACTGTTCTGATTCAGCCGAATGAACATACAATATGATTGGGTTTGGCCATTGAAAGCTCACTATTGTGATTTTTTTTTTTTGCACAGAAAACGTGATTAATATTATGACTTGTTGGGAATTGATTGTGTTGTCACTAGGGCTGTTAAAATTAATGCGTTAAAGCTGGTCGATTGATTTGTAGAATTAATACGATAATTTTTCGAACGCATTGTAACATGCACAGAATGACCTACCCGGCAAGTTCTATAGAATTCTATAGAAGTTCTGTAGAATTCCATCCACTCGCACCCATTTCAAGGCAAAAGAAAGACGTCTTTGGTTGCAAGCGATAAGAAGAAGCGATTGGAACAAGCAGATGATTAAAAACGCAACAATCTGCAGCGATTACTTCATATCAAGTAAGCATCCTTGGCTAACAAACATGGTAACATCGCTAACCAACACTGCAACTACAAGATGAGTTCAAATAATAACAATGAGAACCAAAGCTATGTAAAGGGTCGGTGTCACACCATTTGTTTGTCCTTTATTTACACAGGAAATTTGACGTTTTCAGTCATATTTAGAGATGTTGATTAATCGTGGTTAATTCCTCTGATTAATTAGATTAACATTTTCAATGGTTTGACAGCCCCAGTTGTCACACTTAATTTTCTCTGTTTTTAAAGCATTTAAACCTGTTCACACAGACATCCTAGATGGATGCAGAGACTGCTACATCCTTCATCAGGTAAAGCAAAAACAATGTTGTTTACTCAATTCAATTCAGACTTTATTCACACTCGAAGGTACATTTGCTTTGCAGTAGATGAGTCACAAACATTTAAAACATACAGACATTTCCACATAAGACATAAACATAAAAGCTAAAACTTCTTCAGGAGGCTTATAGTAGTGGGGATAAAACTGTTCCTAAAACGATTTGTTGTGTATTGTGGCATTCTGTATCGTTGTCCTGCTGGGAGTAGCTGAAACTCACAGTGTAGTCGGTGAGAGGTGTCTTTTAAAATGGATCCAGAGAGCCTCTGTGCTTGTTTTAAAAACAGTGCCTCAGGATTCAACTGCGTCTCTCTTGTCAGCTTGCTGGGCCACTTCACTATTTAGTTCAGATAGTTGTTGTTTATAAAAGACAGATTTCCAAACCAAGACACCAAGCAGAAGGATAAAAGTGATTCAATAAAAGCTAGATAAAACAAGGTCAACAGAGTTTCATCTACATTAAAAGACAACAGTTTTCTCAGCCAAAACAGACACTGGTTCCCATTTTATACTCCGCTTCACAGTTTCCCTTAAATGACAATTTACTGTCGATCACTGTGCCAAGATATTTATACGTGTCAAAAACATTCCACACTCTGGTCTTTTATTTTTGTCAGTTCTTGTGTTGGGGGTTTTTTCCTAAAATTAATAAGCATGTCTTTGGTTTAAAAAATTTTAATCTGCAAGATGGATTCATCACACGACTGGACAAACTCCTGTGCGATTTCACCATGCCCAGTTTCTTTTTCCCTTAGCAGGCTAACAACCACAGAGTCATCTGCGTATTTCTGAAAAAGTCTGTCCTTCCTTCTGCTACGACACGGCCGTGTAAAGGATGAACAGGAGAGGTGACAGAACACCTCCTTGTGGAGAACACAGTGTTGTTCACTCTCACTCTCTGTGTTCTGTTTGATAAAATAAAAAAAAACTGAAGTCCAGCCCACAAGATTAAGACCTGTGTTCCCTTTCTCTCGGATGTTTACAAGTAAATTCAATAAGTGACGACAGCATCCTTCCAACATTTCAACATGCTGAGTCTGTAAAGATTTGTTTAAAAGTATGATAATAAATAGGGCATAGTTGCTTGGCACACAATTTGAGTAGTCGGCCACATATATTATCAGGTCCCTTACTCTCATTTGTCTTTACTGACGAGAAAGCATTTACAATATCTGTGTAATGAATATTAAAATGGCTGGTATCTTTAAGTTTATGATTCAGTTCCTCCCTTTCTTTGCTAAAATCAAAAACATCAAATCTGGAATAAAAACAATTCAAAGCATTAGTTAAAACAGAATCTGATTCAAAACCATCTAAGGTGACTGTGGATCCATTGATGACATCTTGCCAACTCTTGATAACATAATCAAGCCTGCAGATTTCACATGTAAAAAAACCTAATTTTTCCTTGAAAGTATCAGAGATAAATTCATAAATGGAAACCATTTGTTTATCATTTTAGAAAATATTTTATGTTTTATTTATGCCTGTGTAGATTACTAGACTTATTGTAAATCTACTCATTATTAAAAGATGTATTTAAGTGAAAAAGTTTAATAAAGAAAAGAGTGTGTGGACAAATGTCTTGGATGCATTCATTCCCCGCATCTCAGTCTTTTTAATTGTTTAGAAGGTAACATTACCATGAAGTAATGGCACGCAATCATTTAAATCAGAGGGATATTGTATTTTTTTGTGAAGCGCACTCCTACACACAGGTGGCCCTCAGTGGCTGCTGACTGAGATGTAGACAGCTCATTACAATCCTCGTTGCCACCCACAGCAGAAAACAACATCAACAATGAGACTCTAATGAGGCATGTTGGTGTTTAGTCAGCCGGTACAGTGTTTGTGAAAAGAGGATTTAATCTCCCTATTAAAAAAAGGACAAAACTCACTCATAAAATGATGTCCCTATGCACATAGAAGTAATCGCTCCAGTTTTGTTTTATCTTTGTTATCAATGGAGTCTTGTTAAATGCAGATGTCTGAAATATAGTTAAATGAGTTCAAATATCTCTCTTGTGAGAAAATGTGCTAACCAGTATATAAAACCAAATCCTGTAGCTTCTGTTAGATTGGAGACCACTCAGTTCAGTAGTCAGGCCTTCTCAGCCAAAGCAATTTGAAGTAGCACCAAACATGTTGCTTTTCAATGCCAGAAGGCCTCAGAATCATTTGACAGGATTAGAGAGTTTGTACAAATCCCAAGAGAGAGAACTCAGCCAAATTTAAATCACACCACAGATAAGTAATCACATGACACTGTCCCACTGAAAAAGAGACTGTTTTACTTAGATTTCAGGTCTAGAGGTTGTTCTTTAGGTTAATATTTTGATTTTGTAAAATTTGGAAAACCTCTTCAGTGTTAAGTCCATTACGGCACTGCTATACTATTTGTGATTAGTAGTTTTTTTTTTTACATTTTTCCATGTCCCCAAGACTCTCAGGCACCCAAACACATTGCAAAATAAACAGGAAATGCTTGCCTCTTTTTTCATATTCTGTATACTTCAAATAGACCATCTTCACATAGAGAACTTTGCAAATTAAAATATTACAGGTAAAGTAGGTCAGTCAAGCCAAAATAAATGGAGAGGAATAAAATACATCCCATAAAGACTTTCAGAACAACCTCAATAAGTTTTCTCTCTCATTGTTGTTGAGGAATTTCTTCTTTACAGTATTGTTTCAGTCTATGAAGCTTCCTGCCATTGGTTTATACACAGCTCTATTAATGCCCTGCAACATTTAAAGCAATTTAAACAAGCTTTGACTGGATTATTGCAGCACCTTGATGAGAGGAGCTGAGTGCCTGTGATTTAAAGGCCAGTCAAAACCACCAGCTATCCACCATCATGCTACAACAGCTAGTATGAGGTGTTTGGGCTGATGTACTGGGACTAATAATTATCAAACATGTCACATCTATTATGGCCATACTGTATTCTTTGGTCTCAGCAGTCCAGTGGTTTTGTGGTTTACTCAAATGCAGTTTTCAAACCTATGTTGTGGTGCTAAGCAAAAAAGACAAGGTGTTCTCTTTCCAGCTCTTCCTAACAATCCATACCTGTTCTTTTTCTTTATGTACTTTAATGAGGTTTATTAACAGTTTATCTGAAGTCTTTGGAGGCTGAGAAGGAGCTCTTGGGTTTCTTGTTGCACAGCCTGACCTTTGGGTGAATTTGCTGGAAACTTTTAATCCTGGGAAGATTTACTGGCACCAACAACTGCTTTACTAGGGTCATTGCTGATTGCTGTTTCCACAATCGGAACTTCAGGCTAATTTAACCAGATCTTTTTCTGACAGGGTAATCTGTCGGCCCGCTGCTGTTGTTTTAAACTGCTTCGCTAGCCAGGTGTTTGGCGACGTCTGCTCATTTCCTTCTGAATTACAACCAATCACAGCTCCCGCCCAGCGACTCGATGAAGCGGAGTCCCATGCATATCGGGAAGATCCGATCAAATTACCCTAAAGTTCCGATAGTGGAAAGACGGCTATGTTCCAGGACAGCAAACCACCAAACTCCTGCTCCAAACGCAGGAGTCACACTTGTTGGTGATCGAATAATCAAAAGCAGTTAATTATAGCATCACCTGGCTGATACTTTCCCACCTAAATACCGTGGAAGCACTAAAGATGAAAGTGTACTCACAAAAGTATTTTCCACAATCTACAGACCACATCTACAAACATTTAAAAACAAGAGCAAACTAAAGGTTATATGACCAACATTCCAGCATCAAAACCCTTCACCTTGACTTAGCAAACTGCTTTCCTCCTCATTCATCCTGTCCTGAGTAGCAGAGACACCTATTAGTGATGATGAAATCCCAGCAGAGATGCTCCCATGAACTATCACATAAAGAAAGACCACGAACGCCCTCAGTTTGACAGGTGATGAGAAATACCTTCATAACCTGGATGACTAATAATCCACTCTAACAATCATGATTATTTGTCAGAGTGGGAGAGCATTTTGCATAAACTACTGTAGTTATAAGACATGGTTAGGAATCCTAGACAGGACAGGGGGTCTAAATATGGACAGATAGTGTTTGTAGCAAATCCTGAAGTATGTGTTGTAGCAAGGGACCTTTAGAGCAACACACAGCTGATGAGAACATAAACCTGTCTTTAGGAGATTACCAATCCCATTGTTTGTTGTTTGGTTCATCTAAACTGAAAGGTTTTATGAATGAGGAGTTTAGGGCTGGAGGGCTGCTTGGAGGAGAGAATATTCACATGAGGTCTGCAAGGCAGAAAAGGTTTTAGTTGGAGGATTTAAACAATCCAATCAAGAACTTCTAAAACATCTGTTTTGTTTGCGATAGTCCAATTACTCAATAACCCACTGAATACCTCATTAAAAACATCCCAATTCATTCAGAAAAGAAGCATATGTCTTACAATTTTTATTTACAGGTATCAGAGTAAATGAAGGTGGAGTACAAAAATATGCTTCACTTTCAGCGTTTTAAGTTTTAAAGAAAGTGATTAAACCAATTGTCTTTTTTCTTTTACTATGCAACTGTGGTCTGCTTTGTGCTGATCTATCACATGTTTCAATAAAATACAATAAATCTAGTGGTTATAATGTGACAAAATGTGAAAAGTTCAACATGTATGAACATTTATGAACAACTAAAGTAGTAGTGAATAAGTAATATGTTAATTAAGATTGTTGTTTCACTATTATAATTCAAAGATATCATATTTATTAGCTAAACAGCATGGTCCCCGAATCAAGGCAGAATACAGGCACAATTTAGGTTGTTTTCTTCATATTAACACTCCTTGCCTTTGTATCTCTGTGTCACTATTCGTTACGAAAATCTGATTCCTTTATTGTGTCTGTCTTTCTTTCACTGATTTTGTCAGTTTTGGTCTTTTTGGCAATAAGCCTCCTCACTTGGGTTCTTCATAAATCAGCAAATTGTCAGGTATTTTTTCTCCGCTCTTCAAAAGACTGTTGTTCATGGCTGGCAGAATATCACAACACTCATCCTAACCCCTGCTTTCCACTGGCGGGTGAGCACCATCTAAAACGCACACCCGATGGAAAGGGACGTGCTGCTGAATTCGTGAGTAAAATGCATCTATTACAATACACGCCGCTTACGTGTCCATTGGAAAGCAGGGGTTAGACGCCTATCGCTGGCGAAAGCGTTCCACCCCGCTGGTCCAGGGAGATCGAGTAATCACTGGAATATTGCAATTACATTACTTAAAGGGTAGTTTGCAAGGAAAAACTGTAATTCTATGTTAATAAGTAGCATAAACTCACCATCCACTCCCAAAACTGTAGATATTGCTGTCCATGCCATTTCATTTTTCATGTTGTCTTGATAATCACTGGTATGATATAAACTGGGTGATTTTTCACTTCAAGAATTAACTTATCATCATCCATGATTAAAACCAACAAATTAGTCCCTTTTTTTTAAAGGTTTTTGGGCCTGAGTGGCCTTTATTGACAGTGAACAGAGTTTTGAAAGGAGAAGACATGTGGCAAAGGTCGCCCGGGATGGGACTCGAACCAGGGACAGCCACGTTGAGGACTGAGGCCTCTGGACATGGGGTGCCCACTCTAACCACTACGCCACGTGACACCCCACAGACAGACTGACTTCAACCCTGGGGTCACCAGTAATGGCATTTTTTTTGTTTGTTTTTTATAGTTAAGCAATCGTAAATTTGTACCTGTCTTTTATTTTGAAATTTGCAAGAAACTTTACACTGCTTCCGTGTCTTATTTCCTGCCTGGCCCAATCTAAACTGCTGAGCTTGACACGTTTTAGAAACATAGCCGGAACATAGCGCGTAAAAAACAGACCTGAAACGTACATTTAGGAGCGGGCCGCGACACAACACTTGTCTGATTTGCTCTGCTCCATGCCTGGTGGAAAAGGACATGCAAAGGCATGCACAGATGTGAATGATAAAGGGGTTGACATTGACTATAATGACTATCAGCTGCGTATTATACTTCGCTGATGTTACGCGCCACTTATGCGTCTGGCAGAAAGTAGGGATTATTTGACTTTGGTTTGTTTTATGTTACATTTTGCATTCAGATTAAGTCTAATTCGAGATCTGTAAGTCATCTCATCAGTCTAGTCTTTTTTACTTGTCAGCACATCTGTAAAATACCAGCTGACTTATAAAATTTCAATTTGGCTTTAACTGTACAGATTTGTAACACACACAGAGACACACACATATTGTTTAACACATTTAATCTGACCACCCCTTCACTTTTCTTCCTTCTAGCTCTCATACCAGTCACTTAAACCAGTTTAAAACACACAGTGTTTAATGGGGACTTCTTTCCCGTCCAGCAGGTTAGAAATAAAGGCAATTCCGATATTGCACAAAATATAATAAGAGAGTGTGTGAGAGAGATGAAAGAGAGAGAGAGAAGGAAAGAGAAAGAGAAAGAGAAAGAGAGAGAGAGAGAGAGAGAATGGGATCCGCTCAGGATAAAAGCCAGTTTAAAACACACAGTAAATAAAACAGCTTACAAACTCATAGAGTGCGGCAACACTAATAAGCCAACAGTTTCATCGCTTACAAACCATTCAACCAACATTGAACGAGGTCTAACAAACTCTATATCTGCCTAGACACAAGATTAGAATAAATGACCTATTTCAGTCTTACTTTGCGTTGAGGGAGGTCCAGTCCACAAAGAGGGGAGCAAAAGGTCCAGTCCACAAAGAGGGGAGCAAAAGGTCCAGTCCACAAAGAGGGGAGCTCAGCTTTTGCTCAAAGCTGAGCAAAAGAGAGAAAAGACAACCGTGCGCACTGAGTTGCAGGCCGGAGGGTTGCGGATCGACGTCGTAGATAACAGGAGCCATCTTAAAGAACTGTCTTGGGAACAGATCTGTTCCCACCATGGTGTTGGATGCACACACAGACACTGGATAGACAGTAGCACTTCGAAGGTTTAAAGGGGATTTCTTTCCTGTCCAACAGGTTATAAATAAAGGCAATTCACTGGTGGAGAGCGTCCTCTTCCCGCCAGCAGAGCAGCATGTAAAGACAGATAATGGTGCTCATTGGTGCCCGTTTTATGAACTTTGTGATGTCATTGTTGTCCACGGACCAATGGGAATGTCACAACTAGGAAGGCTGTGAAATGCAGTCTGTTCAGTTCATTTGTGCAAAATGGATCCCAACAAGTGTGTTCTGGGTCTTCCTCTAGGGTTTCTCCTGTTGGGATGTGCCTGGAAGCGCTCTAGCGAAAGCTGTAGATCACATTCTGATGACGCCAACAAGACTACATCATTGGCAAAAAGCAGAGACCCAATCCTGAGGCCACCGAAATGGATCCCCTCAACACCTCCGCCTAGAAATCCTGTCCATAAATGTTATAAACAGAATCGGTGACAGAGGGCAACCTTGGCATAGTCCAACTCTCACCTGAAACGAGCCCGACTTACTGCCAGCAATGCAAACCAAGCTCTGAAACCGGTTGCACAGAGACCTAACAGCCCGTGTCAAGGGGCCTGGTACCCCATACTCCCGGAGTACCCCCCACAGGACTCCCTGAGGGACATGGTCGAAGGCCTTCTCCAAGTCCACAAAACACATGTAGAACGGTTGGGTGAACTCCCATGCATCCTCCAGGACCCTGCTCCACAGCCAGGAGAAAAACCACATTGTTCCTCCTGGATCAGAGGTTCAAGTGTCCGTCCCGGTTCTGCAGCCAAAAGAGCACTGAACCATTAAGGCCTGGACTCAGATCCCTGAATGTGCGCTATGGTATCTGGCACCAACTTGATAGCAACAGATCCTTTAGGTTCTGTATATAGTGAGGTGTTGCATCTGTGGATTAAACTTGTTTTCCTCCTACTTCATACAGATGTTTGTCTGGATTAAGATATGTAGAATTTGGAGGCTGGTTTTGACCTCTTGAACCTTTGTTGAACCATTTTTGTTTAGTGGTAGGCTACATAATATTGCTAATATAGTACGGAGGTACTGTAGGAGTGTGTGCCAGAGTAAAATCAACATTGATGGAAGGAACCAGTGCCAGAGGGGAAGGTTGCCTTTACTCTCTTTCTTACTGATGAATTATTGACACTGACATTGACTGAGACAAGTAAGGCCTGCACTGCTTTTGATGGGGGGTTTTTCTAACCTCCTGGATGAGTCGCTGATCCACTCTTGGAGTTATTTTGGTAGGCTGCCTACTCCTGAGAAGATTTCTCACTGTCCCATGTTATCTCCATTTGTGTATAACAGCTTTTTGTGTTTCTGCTTAAGATCTTTTAGCATCTTCATGTTTTCAGACAGGTTCTATGAAAGTGCTTTTTTGGCTTGGCAGTAATCAGGTTAGCAAAGATGAATAAAAGATGTGTTTAATCAGTTAAAATACTAGGCAGGGGGAAATATATTTTAACATATCACCAGGGTGGTTTTGGTAGCTTTAAATGAATGATATAATCAAAACTTTGCCAGATTATAAAATTCATTATTTTGTTTTTTTACTAAAATAATTTGATAATGTGAAAAATTTAAGAGAAAGAAAGAAAAAAAAACTGAGAAATCTCTAAAAGGAGGCTGGGTACAAGTACTTTTTTGTAGCACTGTTATTTAAAATCTGAGGTCTAAATACAACAAGAAATTCCCTTAAACTTACCCTGAACACAGTACCCTGATCTCCAGGTGTAAAGGACCATATCCAGAAAAAAATATAATTTGTTTAGGGATTTTATCCAGGAAGCCAAAACACGAGAATGAAACTAGACGTCGTGATAATCTAAAGGATTTAAGATTAATGTGATCAGTGAGACATCTGATCAAACACTTCTCTCAACCTCTCCCTAGTGGCCCTCCACCACATTAAAGCAGCATCTCCTCACAGATCTCTTAACCGCAAATGTAGAATATGCAGATCTCATTTCCAGCATACACAAAAATCTAAGCGGAGGAGATAAAAAGGCTTTCTGGCACTCCTCAATTGAGCTATCATAATATCAGCATGAGAACTTCCACATCAGAAAATGAAAACTCTAACACAGGGGCTCATAATGCTTGTGGCAACATTGCCACCATCTGGTAGCTCTGACACCCGCTGCAATGGTAAAATAAACATCTTTCTTATCACAGTTTTGATTCAATCTAACTTTTATTAGCATTGCAAGGACATATTTCAGTAAAATATTTGACATTTAAAAAAGAATTTATTTTTTATACTCAATCATTTGAACCTTTTATCTTTTATAATGGCCACACTTTTAATAATATGCAATTACCCGCAAAGATGAATGGGAAAACCTACAAGAAAAAAGATCATCTCACATCAATGCTGAGGCTAATTCATGACAAAGTAATAACCCTTACGTTATTCAGACTGCCTGCCCCATTATACATTGGTTTAAAGGGTAAAACTGATTTGGTATAACTTTGATCAGTGTGCCACCTAGTGAGGAGAATAAGAGACCAGTACAAAGAAATACCTCACAGCTCTTAAACTCTTTGAGTCAAAGACTTCAGAAACACAAAAGCTCAGGTGGGAGTTAGACCATTGACTGAACATAAAAACTCTGATGGCTTTGATAATCCTTGCCTGATGAAACTGCTCTACACCCAAATTCCTCCTCTCAGCTCTGAGTAAAACGCACACACTCAGAGACAGGTAACCGATTGCACACTCACTCATATTAAGTGCTCGGTAGTCGGAGAGAGAAAAAATATTTGCTCGAACAAAAGTGGGCTGTTTAGGAGCTCTTCTGTGTTAAATGCAAGCAAGCATATGTCTTTAATAACATCTCAAATTAATTACAGAGGAAGAGAAAACAAAGGCAGCACAGAAAAAGCTGGAAAAACATTACCTGGAGTTATTGCTTCACTGCAATCTACCTCATCTACTTCTACAAATCTGAAATATCCCCCACTGTGTCTATGATGAAAAAAATCTTCAAAAAAGTGTCTTGCTGAGTAGGCAGAAGAAAAACAACATTTGTGACAGCCACAGCAGCGAAGACAAACTCTTACATAAAAACATTTTATTCCCTTTTGTTTTATTGTTTAGTCTGACAGACTAAAACCTTTCTCTGTTATGCAAAAGCATCAGCACCGGCTCTCCTCAGGGCTGTGTTCTTTCTGCTCTTCTCTTCTCCCTGTACACCAACTGCTGCAAATCCAACCACCAGTCTATCAAGCTGATTAAGTTTGCATATGACACAACCGTCATTGGACTCATCTCGAACGGGGATTAGTCTGCCTACAGGATGAAGGCTGAACGTCTGGAGTTCTGGTGCAGCCACAACAACCTGGTGCTGAACGCCCAGAAGACAGTGGAGATTATTGTGGACTTTAGGAACCACACAGCCCCACTCCCCTCCACCATCCTGACTGACACTCCCATCACCACTGTGGACTCATTCCGCTTCCTGGGTACCACCATCACCCAGGACCTCAAGTGGGAGCCAACCATCACCTCCGTCATAAAGAAGGCCCAGCAGAGGATGTACTTCCTGGGGCAGCTGAAGAAATTCAACCTGCCGGCATGGATGATGATGCAGTTCTACACCGCAATCATCGAGTCCGTCTTTACACTCTCCATCATTGTGTGGTATGCTGGAGCTACCAACAGGGACAAACATAGACTGCAGCGTGTAGTTGCTCCGCTGAGAACGTGATTGGCAGCAGACTCCCATCTTTACAGGACATGTACACCTCCAGGACACTTGGTCGTGCAGGTCGGATCAGGCAGGAGGTTCCGATCCATTCGGACCAGAACCTCTCCACATAAGAACAGTTTCTTCCCCTCTGCTGTTGGACTCATGAACAATAACCCTAAGACTGTTAACACCACCCGCTCTGTTTCAGTCACATGACCGTGTCTGATTTGGCACTGATCATAACCTGCACTCATGTATATATTAATCTGTTTACCCCATTTAATTTTTTTTATTGCATCCTTAGAAGTGTTTATCTTAAGTTTGCACAAAGTACCGTAGCAATTTCCAAATTTTCAGAACCTGTTCACACATATGGCAATAAAACCTTTCTGATTCTGATTCTAATACGGCATCCTGCAGACTTTTGGGCACCCTAACTAAAACCCTTTAAATAACCTTCAAATAAATTTGGCCAACCTGTACAGTACCATATTCTCACAAAGAAAAAAGTAAAATCTGACTTTAAATTTGTGTTAAGTTATTCAACTGGGAAAAAGCCCTACATGGCATATAATCACCAATGTAATACCTATTGGCATCCCCAATTCTGGTGTTAAAAAAATAATTGAAATCATTTCTGTTGTGTATTATATATTATTTCAAGTTCTTTGGTTAGTCAAGAAACCTTTTTTAGTAAACCAGGACTTCTCGTTTCCCTTTCAGATGATTATGATGTGACACAGGCCCATTTCTCTTAGCTGCTCTTCAAAGTGGGAAAGCTAAGCAAATATGTCACTATTTCTGAAACACTTTTTTACTGCATTTTATTAGCTGCATGTCATGCCCCAGATAAAGTGGGAGCAATTTGTCTGGGCTGTCTGTGCCGAGGACAAATGAAGCACAAAGCCAGTGCAAGTGCACTTGTATGATTTTTGTTTCAGACGGTTAGTGGAGCTAACTTGAAAGTTTCAAAGGTTTTTCAAAGGAATCCCAGCCATAGACCTAGCAGTGGTGGTGAGAGGTTGTTGGAGAAAGAAATGAATACAGGGATGCATGCCAAAGAAACAGACAGGTCTGTTAACTGAGCAACAAGTGGGACAGCAACAGGTATGCTGATGTTTCTGTAACACTTCACATACATTTAATGCATTCAAATATGTAATCTTTCAGGTTCATCTAAGTGATCTTGTGGAGTTAAACGCTCTGAGCCAATTAACACTCATGATAGGGGAGAAGTAGAGGAGAATAATACTTAAAAGTACAACATCAGCACACACACAAGTGATTTTAAGAGTCTTACTGCCACAAGACACCTCAGTCTGCTTCAAGTGAACCAAATGCACGAAGGGGGGTACAACAGAGGGCACTGAAGTCAAAAACAACCTAAATAAACACCCATGTAGCAAGATTGCTTGGAGAAACAGCTTGCAGTTACATTTGGAGGAAAAATTTATGGTCTGAATAAAGTATCTCACAACTGCTGCCAAGTACTTACAACAAGGAAGATTTCAAGCTAATTAGTGGGAAAGCAAAGGCTGTGGGATTCGCCCAAGCACAGAGCAGTGCTCCACAAAGGTGAAAAACCTCTGCCAACAATATATTAAAGTACATGACATGCTTAAAAGTGGGATATCAGGAGACGGTATCTGGTATCTAGTATAAAGTACTAGATACCAGTGTTGCCACTCTCTGCATCACCTCAGGGGAATGCGTTATTCAAAATGTTAGCAACAAACTGTTTTGTGAAAACATACTGGCACTGGCAGCATGCAGCAACCCTTCGTCCCCAATTGTCTACTGGACTATTAAGTGAGAAAACAGCTTAAATCCCCTTAATAACTGTCAGAGTCCATTTACTTGCTGACTGAATGCTATTTTTGTCGTACAATCAAAAGTAGATGTGGAGTTTACTAATTACTGCTGCACCTTTAACTGGTGCTGTGCCTCAGTTAGATGACGCCAAGACCTGGCTTTTTGAGAGCAAACACTACAGGTGGATCTGACGAGACATGGAGGATGAATACGTTGAAAAGCACATAATCTGTACTCCTAAGTTTGTTGGAGGACCAGGGATGCTGAGCATCAGGTGTAAAATTCTAGTCCTAGAGGGTCAGCGTCCTACAACGTTTAGATCAACACACCTGAATCAGATAATTGGGTCATTAGCTGGGCTCTGTAGAACCGGCGAACACGCTGAGGAGGTAAATCAATCATTTGATTATGTTGTGTTGGACCAGAGACACATCTCGACACATTTGAGGACTACATTTTGACACCGTGTTGCATTGTACCAACGTTTTTGAAATATTGGGGAAATCTAGTGGCTTCAGCCTGAAAAATTAAAATGGCCATTACTGGGTCTTTCACCAAAATAACAGTTACTACTATGATACTACTATCATGCAAGTTTTAGATGTTTCCCTTGTCCAGTACACCATCAGCATGTCATTCAGCTCTGCAGAGGCTGGTAACGAGCCATTCATTTGAGTCAGGTGTGTTGGACATCGGATCCATCTAAAAAATTGCAGGATATTAGCTCTCCAGGACTTGAGTTAGGTATCCCTGATCCAAAGCCTGTAACCAAATGAAGAGAGAGATGGTTTACTAGACACACAATCGACCTTGAATGGCCAGCTCAGTCCCTGGTCCATATCTTTATTTACAGGTTACCATACAGTAGGTGAAATGAAAACGGACTCTGAATGTAATTACAAAAGACCTGTGTTGAAGTTGCAATCATCAACATGCAATGGAAAAAAAATTCTGGTTATTCACATCAGTAACAAATATGCAGATATGGTTCCACATAAACAAGATGCATCACTTCTAGCTGTTTTTAACTGCAGCTTTTAAGGATGAAAACATAAGAAGAAACTCTGAAGACACTTGTGGCAAACAGAATAAAAGCAAAGTCTCTGCATCTGCTGATATGAGGAGAGCAAATAAGGATCCTCTCGTCTTTGCACAGCCGAGGTTAACGCTTGCTTGTTAGAGAAGAGTTATGTGAGCTCGCATATGACATTTTAAAATCCAGAGGTTTCATGCTGGAGTGCATCTCAAAAGCCGAGGCTAGAAGCAGCACCAGTGACAAGCCTTCCACCAATTAGGACTGTTTGTACGAGCGTGCCTGAACCCGTCTTTTAGAGCAGATGAAAGTGGGTCAGAGCCACTGTATCTTTGTGCTGCTGCACAATGGCAGGTAGAGCACACAACTCACAAACTTTAAAGTAAGACAGACAGGGATTAAACAAAGTTTAAATTAGCTTTAATATGGGGTGACGGCTCTGAACTATTATCATTATCAGCTACTTTGACGCTGGATATTTAGTTTCCGAGCAGGTGTCGTATAATGTATGTGCAGGTATTGCCACTCTCATTCATTAATACATTTATCTGCAGGTAAACAGCCCGGCGAGTTCAAAGGCACATCAAATCAACTCTTCTCCAAGTTACGCATTCCTGTGTGGCGGAAACTGTTGCCAACGTGTTCTTTGGGTTTTTCTGACTCCTCTCTCACATCAAACACTCAGAACTCTCCATATTCACAAGCCTGCTACCCGTGAGCCTGAGGAGAACAGAGAGAAGAGTGCTGTTTAATGATGCTCAGCATGTCTGTATATGAGAGGGAGTCGGTGGAGGACAGAGCCAACCGAGAAGACATCAGAGCCGAGATGAAGTGTGCCAGAAACCACTTGACATAATAGGCAATGGTCTGCTGTGGATGTGAACCAGGTCAAAGCGAGTGACTCTGAATTTTAGAAGGTGTTTAATGTTTTTGAACTCAAATCTCTTCACGATTTGGTATGACGTGTCCACTGTGGGTGCAAAAACAGCACAGGACATTTAAGAGGAAACAACTTCTTTGGTTTTATTTTCTTTCATAAACTGAATTTAATAACTTGACAAAAGGCGGAGATTCCCTAGTAGAAGCGGCATACAAAGATCAGCTGAAGATCAAACTAAGCACCAGAATGAGGAAAAAAAGATTCAAGTGACTTTGAACGTGGCATGGTTGTTGCTCCCAGATAGGCCGGTCTGAGTATTTCAACAAACTGCTGAACTACTGAAATTTTTACTCACATCTATCTCTTGGATTTACAAGGAATGGCCCAAAAAAGGGAAAACATACAGTGAGAAGCAGCCATATGGAAAACAATGTCTTGTTGATGTCATACAAATTTTAACTAACTGCAGTGATAATGACTGTGATATGTCCCAGGCATCCAAATCTCTGTCAGCAGAACAAGCACATCCCTGTAGCGACTTGAGCCTTTATGCTGTCTTAACCTGTTTTAGCTTCATGCAGAACAAGGAATTTGTTCATGAAGACTCGTTTGTAGTGCAGAAGGGGTCCCCATAAACATGGCAGCAGTAAACTCTTTTGTTTGATTTATTCTGATCATAAAAAACAGAGAAGAAATCACTGATTTTGTATTTGGGTTTCACAAAATAAAACAAAAACTTTTTTACTCACACTTGTGTTGTTTTACATTACATTTGTTCTTGGAAGCCTCAGTTTTCAACTCCCAAGTTAGAAAAATAAACTGGTAAGCCCCTAAAGCTGAAATTCTGACTGATAATCAAAGGTTACTGACCAGAACTTCAAATCCAAAAACAACTAATCAAATCAGATACCTCTATTAGCCTGCTGCCATGTTGTTTCTTGTTTTCCAATGGCAAAAAAAACAGATGTCATTTGAAGTGACCTTTTTTGATATTGTACAAATGGGCAGTTTCCCAGGGAGGAATTAGAGGGTAGGGGTTAAAGATAAAAAATATATAAACTTGAACGAGTTTTCTAGTATTTTTATGTATGGCAGTCGCTGAAAAGTTGCCCATAAAGTACAACTTGATTGGCACAGAGTCCTGACCTCAACCCGATAGAACACCTTTGGGATGAATCACAGTGCCAACTGAGAGCCAGCCCTTCTTGTACCACATTAGTGTCTGACCTCATAAATGTGCTTCTTGAACAGTAGTCAAAAATATCCATAGACACACTTCTAAACCTTGTGAAAAACCTTCCCAGGAGAGCTGAAGCTATTTAGCTGCACAGGGTGGACTGATCATAATAAACCTAAGGAACACGAATGGGATGTCACTCAAGGTGATATGTCAAGAAGCAAAGAAATAGGATTAAATGATCATTATACAAAACTTACATCACTCCTTTGTGATTTTACACTGGACATTCCAATTAGTAATGCAGCTGCTGTAAGAACGAAAGCAAAAGCTATGCAGGAAGTAAGAAGAGATTTTAACCCCACCTGATGCTACATAACTTTAGAACAGAACAAACAAGTTTCTCTGTTTGATGAGCATACCTGTTGTTCTGCATCACTCAAGTTGAAACATCAAGAAATCTCTGCAAACCTAGCACCCTCTGAGACAGCGTTTGTCACCGCAGTGATGTACCTGCTCTGAGGCTTGGTTCCGGAATGGATCTCTCACTGTCATCTACAGGCATAACCACATGCTCAAGATTTCACGACTTCCTCCAACAAACTAAGAGTCATGTCATGACGACACTTGCCAACCGACATAATCCTTCTATTGGGCTTTTAACCGGTCTGCAATAAAACATCTGAACTATAAAAGCACTTCATTTATGTTTTGGAAATACTGAAATAATTTTTTTTAAATCAGATTTTACACCAACAAAACATGCAGATATGAATCTTCAACGTTATCAAAAACCTTTTTTTCCGTGCATTTTTAACATGAACAAAAACTGTAGTATTAAAGATAGGTTATAATAGTGATCAAAAAGTTATAAACACAGACAGGGAGTCAAATTTAGAAAAGAACCTCAGCAATGTAAAGCCCACAGCACACTCTGCCGCCCTGACTGAACTGAACTGCACACTCTGCATGCTAAAAAGAAAAACCCGAGAGGATCAACTCTAGATTTTTTGCAGTTAGGAGCACCAGTTGGTAAATTATGAACCATATTTATACATAACGACAAAATTTAATAAGATGGTCAGTTTTAGAATGATCGTTGCAACAAAATAAAAATCTAAACTTATCTAGGATTTGATTCAAGACTGAAAGGCAGTGTCAGTGTAATCTATTTAGGATTTTCATTCCTCCATATATAGCTTCTTGCAAAGACAATAATACTCCAAAGGTTTTCCAGACGTCGTCATGCTGCTTTGTAAAGGTTTCAATAATAAACCTTAATACATTTTATTGGAATGTGTGTGATCAATGCAGAGTGGAAAATAACTATGAAGTGGATTAAAATCTAAAAAGGCCCACTGTCATTGTGTGTTCAATGTTGTTTTATTTCACTTTTACACATCAAGAGACATTTAAAAAAATAAAAAATAGCTCAGGCTCAGTCAGACTGGATGGACAGTGAAAACAGGTTTTCAACTTTCACTTGGATATATCTGTGGACTTTGACTGGGCCATTCTAACACATAGTTTGCTTTGATCTAAACCATTTAATTTTAGCTCTGACTGTATGCTGGAAGGTGAACCTCTAAGACACTGAAGTCTTTTGCAGCCCCCATCAGGTTTTCTTCCAGGATTCCTTTACAGGTGAAACTTGAAAAATTAGAATATTGTGAAAAAGTTCATTTATTTCAGTTTTCAACTAAAAAGGTGAAACTAAGATGATACAGACTCATTACATGAAAAGCGTCTTTAGTTGTTATAATTTTGATGATTATGATTTACAGCTTATGAAACCCCCTAATTCCAAATCTCAGAAAATTAGGGTTTTGTGAAATCAATAAAACAAGGGTTTTGAATAGAAAAATGTCAGACCTCTGGAAAGTATCATCATGCATATGTCCTCAGTACTTGGTTTGGGCCCCTTTTGCATCAATTACTGCCTCAGTGCAGCGTGGTATGGATGCTATCAGCCTGTGGCACTGCTTAGGTGTTTTCGAAGACCAGGATGCTTCAATAGCGGCCTTCAGCTCTTCTGCATTGTTCCGTCTCATGTCTCTCATCTTTCTCTTGGCAATGCCCCATAGATTCTCTATGGGGTTCAGGTCAGACGAGTTTCTTGGCCAATCAAGCACAGTAATCCCATGGTTTTGGTACCAGGGTTTTAGTTTTGGTACTTTTGGCAGTGTGGGCAGGTGCCAAGTCCTGCTGGAAAATGAAGTCAGCATCTCCATAAAGCTTGTCTCCGAAAGGAAGCATGAAGTGCTCCTAACTGTAGAGGGTTGTGTGACTCTGGACTTAATAAAGCACAGTGGACCAACATGACATGGCTTCTCAAATCAACACAGACTGTGGAAACTTCACACTGGAGTTCAAGCATCTTGGATTGTGTGCCTCTCCATTCTTCCTCCAGACTCTGGGACCTTGGTTTCCAAACGAGATGCTAAATTTGCTGTTCTTTTTTTATCAAGCCCAGGTAAGACACTTCTGAAGTTGTTTGATGGTCAGGAGTGGCTTGAGAAGAGCAATACGACGTTTGAAGCCCATGTCCAGGATCCCTCTGTGTGTGGTGGCTCTTGATGCACTAACTCCAGCCTCAGGTCACTCCTTGTGAAGGTCCCAAACACTTTTAAATGTTCTTTTCCTGATAATCCTCTCCAGGCTGCGATCATCCCTGCTGCTTGTGCACCTTTTTCTTCCACACTTTTCCTTTCCACATAACTTTCAATTAATATGCTTTGATAGAGCACTTTGGGAACATCCAACTTCTTCTGCAATTACCTTTTGAGGCATTACCTCCTTATGGAGGGTGTCAATGATGGTCTTCTGCACTGAACTGTCAGGTAAGCAGTCTTCCCCATGATTGTGGTTCCTACTGAACCAGAATGAGAGACCATTTAAAGTACATGTGCCAAACTCAAGGCTGCGGGCCAAATCTGGCCCACCATAACGATTTATGTGGCTCTCTAGACTCTGCGGGCCACATACATAGAACCTTTAACATAACAGTTGAGTGCCTATATATTATTTTATCCATCAAATCAAATCAGTGTTTTTATTTGAATAGTGTCAAATTACATAATTTTAAAAAGATGTTCAGTATTATTTATTTTTAGGAGGTACTCTTCGAATGCAGAGACAAATATTTTTATTAATATTTCAACAGTTAGTTAACGATAGTTTTGTCAATACTTTTGCCACAACCAGTCCTTTGAGAACATTAATGATCTTGATGTGGCCAGAAAAGGAAATTAGTTTGACACCCCTGATTAAAAGGCTCAGGAATCCTTTGTAGGTGTTTTGGAGTAATTAGCGGATTAGAGTCTGACACTTTGAGGCCAAATATTGACCTTTTCAAAATATTCTAATTTTCTGAGATTTTGAATTTGGGGTTTTCATAAATTGTAAGCCATAATCATCAAAATTATAACAAATAAAGGCTTAATATATATTGTGTTGCATGTGATAAATCTATCTTATATATTACAGTAGTTTCACCTTTTAAATTGAATACTGAAAAAAAGGAACTATTGCATGATATTCTAATTTTTTAAGTTTCACTTGTATATTTACCTCCATTGTCCCTGCTGAAGTAAACCATACCTGCAGCTTGATGCTGCCACCAGCTTCTTTCATGTTAGTTGCCTTTCCTATGTAAAGTCCTGAAGGAAAATTGAAATTCAGAGTGAGAACATATACTTTTTTTTCTATATTTGACCTTAATCATACCAAATGTTTTTGTTGCGATGTCAGCTTTGGGGAAATTTTATTTTAATATCCTGATTTAAATTCTGTTCTAGCACAAGGAACCAAATAAAGTGTCGTCATTGTCAGACAAAAAGCTTGTATTTTCGTTTTTAAACACTTTCAAAATCTTGTTCATCTCATCTCTATTCCCCTTCACATTTATCCGTAGTTTTACTGATACATTTACAATGAAAAGCATCAACAAGAGCACGTAACTTTGACCAGACAGTATAAATATACATTAAGAAGCAAGATGATTTTCAAGTTATTTAGAAGCGTGGCACCGATTTTGAAATTCATACCCCATATCTGTCTCTGTTTGAAGATTGTTCTGCTGCTTTTTTCTTATCCCAGTATCCCTCTCCTCCTCTGTGTTACTTTGTCTGCTCTGCAGTGGATTGTGACAGCATTGTGGCAAAACTTTAACAAAAACTGATTTTTCAAAAAATGCATCTCAGGAAGGGAAGAGAGGAGAACTGAGCAAAGCAATGCAGTTTTGCGGAGTCAGCACACAGGCAGAAAACACAGCAGGAATGCGAACAGCACGCTGCAAGCTCCTCCTGAGGTGTGTGCACTAAATCAGATCGTTTTTCATCTCTGCAGCATGCAGTTTTGCACCATAGGTTGGTGGAGCCTAAATTTTGACTCAAGCTTACAGTATGCTCATGCAGTAAAAAAATATGTTGACACAGTTACACAAACCTTAAAATACAGTAATCAGTCTCCAAAAAAGCAGGATTAGTCCCTGCGTGAAATATGCTGATGCTCATACCTTAAGCACTCTCCTGGCAAGTCGGCAAGCCCACAGCAGATCAGGCAGCGACAAATTTAGCTGCTTCTTGGTGCTGGAGATGAGTGACTATTAAATGCAAGAGATGTGTTCGCTGAGTGAGCAGTATTCAGCTTATGTGCATTCACTTAAACTTTTCTCAACAACCCTCTCTTTATGTGAATGTGTGTGTGTGTGTGAAAGAGATTAACAAAAAGACATAGATTAGGGTAAGCGGCAAAGCGGGGAGTAAAATATGTCCTATCTCTTAAAACAATGCAGAGCCATGCATGAATAAAGAGCATTAGAAACAGGAAGAGGTTTTGTGCAGAAAATGCATTTTGACTATTATATTGGAGCAGAAAAAGGATGCGTCATTGTCAATAGTTTAGACCCTAAAATTCTAATTAGTTTTCTGTGCAAAGAAGTGAATCATGTGGTTTTGTGTAGTACCTTGTACAAATATTCATACATTTTTCTCCCTTTTCTCACATTATGACCACAATTTTCAATGTTTTAATATACTGAGGGTGAATCAACATTAAGTAGAACATAATTGTGAAATCATAGAAAAATATAAAAAAAATTCTAAATGTTTACAGATAAAAATCTGAAAAGTGTGGCATGCATTCACAATCAGAAGTCATGAAATTTATAGTAAATTGATTTATAGTGCTTTGTGAAATGTGAAAAAGGTCTATGGGTGTGAAAACTTTGCACGTATTTTTTATGAATTTGAACTTATTGTACAAAAAGTTTATTGTTCTCCTAATGTTTTCCATGACCAGCTGTTATATTTCTCACTGACAAGCATCACCTTCCTTCTTATATAACCCAGATACAGACAGTTCCCACATATATGGGTCACAAACATAATTTACAGCTCAGTCAACAAGATTATTCCTATTCACTGAATAGTAAACTTGCCACCCTTGTGTCATTTAAACAGGTCTGAAACATTTGCTTTATCGAGTGTTTAGTTTCCAAATCTTTATATGCTTGCTCCTCTGTGGGATTAGAACACCTAGTTCATGCTCCTTTATCCATCTGGAGCAGTGATCCTTGAGCAATCCTTAGCCAGTTGTCTAGTTGTCCTTAAATCCTTCCAGGTAGAAATTAGCCAACGAAAACAGAACAGAAGCTACAAGGCTTGTCTTAATGGAGATACTCAGAGGAGTGCTATGCCGTCAACCTAACTTTGACACTAATGCTTGAAATTGTTTCTGTTCTCAACATATCAACTTCAAGAGTTGGAAGTTCCCTTCTCTATTTCAGCTCAAAATATGGGAATTCCACTTGTAATTGTAATTGTAATAAGTTTGTGGAGTAAGGCCTTGTAGTGATACTATCTTCCTAGATTAATATATCAGGTCCCAGTTGGAGGTGATATTGCATATTTAAGTTGGTTTACCAGCCACTAATCCATAAAAGAAGAAGACATAGTGCTAGAAAAAACTGTTTAGGCTAATGGAAATAAAGTCAATGAGCAAACACTGCAGACACTGCAAGAAAATTTTAGAAAGACTGTTATGTTTATTACTACTTGCTTTGTATGGAGATGTGGAGTGTATTGCGCATTTGTATTCAGCCCTTTTACTCTGCTGCCCTTAAATACAATCCAGTGAAACCAGTTATCTTCTAAGCAGGGCCATGCAGAGAACTTTAGAAGAGCAGGTGCTCAAAGTAAAAAAGAGGCACAAGGAACAAGTTTTAAAACAACTTACAACATAACTTATATTATACCATTCTGAACAAAAACAACGTATATACATCAATAATCTAATAGGTAATCGCAACATAATACAGTGGGGTAAAAAAGTATTTAGTCAGCCACCGATTGTGCAAGTTCTCAAACAGTCACACTCCAAACTCCACTATGGCCAAGACCAAACAGCTGCCAAAGGACACTAGAAACAAACTTGTAGACCTGCACCAGGCTGGGAAGACTGAATCTGCAATAAATAAGCAGCTTAGTGGGAAGAAATTAACTGTGGGAGCAATTATTAGAAAATGGAAGGCATACAAGATGACTGATAATCTCCCTCAATCTGGGGCTCCACGCAAGATCTCACCCCGTGGGGTCAAAATGATCACAAGAACAGTGAGCAAAAATCCCAGAACCACAAAGGAGGACCTAGTGAATGACCTGCAGAGAGCTGGGACCAAAGTAAGAAACGCTACCATCAGTAACACACTACACCGCCAGGGACTCAAATCCTGCAGTGCCAGGCGGGAGATTGGGAGAATGTCATATGGTCAGATGAAATAAAACAGAACTTTTTGGTAAAAACTCTACTTGTCATGTCTGAGGGGGAAAGAATGCTGAGTTGCATCCAAATAACACCATACCTACTGTGAAGCTTGGGGGTGAAAATATCATGCTTTGGAGCTGTTTTTCTGCAAAGGGACCAGGACGACTGATACGTGTAAAGGAATGAATAAATGGGGCCATGTATTGTGAGATTTTTAGTGAAAATCTACTTCCATCAGCAAGGGCATTAAAGATGAAACATGGCTGGGTCTTTCAGCATGACAACGATCCCAAACACACCGCCCGGGTAACAAAGGAGTGGCTTTGTGAGAAAGATTTCAAGGTCCTGGAGTGGCCTTGCCAGTCTCCAGATCTCAACCTCATAGAAAATCTTTGGAGGGAGTTGAAAGTCTGTGTTGCCCAACAACAGCCCCAAAACATCTGTATGGAGGAATGGGCCAAAATACCAGCAACAGTGTGTAAAATCCTTGTGAAGACTTAAAGAAAAAGTTTGACCTCTGCCATTGCCA
>OY747708.1:33827500-34100000 GCA_963556495.2 Valencia hispanica
ATTTTGGAAGCTACAACTGACCTCCTGTGCAGATTTTGTTTGTTTGTTTTTTTTACACCAAAGAAGCAAAAGATCAATCTCTGAACGATGAGCCATAGCGGTATATTTAAAACTGTTTTTTATTATGTTCTCAATTAATGCTTGACACCGTCATCTAAATGTTTGATTAAAACAAAATATTTATTTAAAAATGAAAGAAATGTGCATAGTACATTGTTATGCACTGTGGATCTGATAAAGTCTAATATTAGTCTAATATTAGTCTAATATTACTTATACTGAAAAGGGACAGGATTTTATCTTTGACTTTCATTGTCTTTTACCATTATCTACCAAAAGACCAGGCTAGAAACGTGGGCTTGCTAAGATCTTTGGGCAACAGTGACTTTTGGCCGCTGCATGTTGAATTTTTCTGTGGCTGCTTTGTCCTGAAGCACTGCCCGAGAACACTGCGCATGACTCAACTAATCTGCTCTCTGCATAAGAATAATGAGAGCAGGAAAGCTGAATCTGTAGTCTCTAGCTATATGATGTCCTGTCTGATCTCTAATAGCTTCAGCTTTCATCTGGGCCACAAAATTGTATTTGTTATTAGTGCCATTGTTGTGTTAAAGTAATGGAATGTGTTTGCTTCTCTTTCATCATATTTGCTTTCTTCTTTCCTCATGTTTTGCTTCCCAAGTGTCATTAAAGCACATTATTCTTTCTCCTTCATGCATAACAGCATATCTTTGTGTCTCAGCATATCTTTATTAAACTCTTTGTTCAAGATCATCAGTTGAAACCAAACCTTTGGATACAATACACCCGCTGCTTTGGACAGCTGTTTATTCTCTTTTTTTGGTTTGTTGTTTTGTTTTCTGTGCTTACCTGTTAACATTTTATTTTTTGTATCTCTCTTGTGCATGTGTGACTGCAGCCAGTTGCAAAGTTTGCATTTAACTGGCAAAAGGACAACAATAAAGTCCAACGGACCTTGAGTGAAAACTGACAGTTTTAAAAATTACTTTTTCTTTTAATGAGATGTTTCATGATACACCAACACAAAGTACCACATACAGTGGCTCTCAGCAGTGTGCATACATGTCTTAAAATGGCACTTAATCTGTTTTTAATTTGACATATATCCTGTAAAATTTAAAACAAACAAATTTATTAGAGAACAAAATTGAAGACTGCGTGATGGTGCAGTTGTATGTATGTATACTTATCAGGAAGGAGACAGGTTCCCAAAGACGAATATGCTTTAGTGACAAATGTGCTTATTAACAACTGCAAAAGGCCTTGTCAAGATGCTGGCTAAAGCTGGTAAGAAAGTGCCTTGGTCCAAAGGGAGTCCTTTTCTGAGGACAGATTTGCTGGCATGCTTTGGAAGTGAGCTAATGCTTAAGGTAACAACCAGATCAGCTGTTATCCTTCTAGATTTTCTGGTAGAGAGCAGAATTCATGGGTCCATCAATCATGGCCAGTGATCGAGGCCCTGAAGCAGCAAAGAAAACCCAGACCATCATACTGCCACCAACAGGTTTGTGGGTGGGATGCTTTGTTTCTGAAATATCTTGTTAGTTTTATGCTAGATGTAAGATGCACACATTTTGAAAACTTCTCACCGGTTAGCAAAATCTTTTCCACAGACTCTTGTGAATCATCAAGATTAGACAGGGCCAATGAATTATTTTGGTCAGTAGTGGTTTTCGCCTTTTATTCAATTTTGTTCTCATCTGACAGACCACCTTCTTTTGCATATTTGCTGTATCCCCTACATGGCTTGTGATAAACTTAATTAGGTTTCATGTGGTTTTCTAACAGCAAGGGGTTTCTTCTAAAATTAGTTGTTTTTTTATTTGAAGACCATATTTGTAGAGGACACAACAAATAGTTGTCTCGTCCAAAATTACCGGGGGGCCTGTTGCCTCCTTCTGTATTTAATGCTCCCTTGCCAGTGTAGGTGGATTATTTATTCCAGATAGATTTGCAATTGTGTCACAATCTTGTCTTTTTTGAATGAAGGATTCAACCATGGTGCAGGTCAGTGGTTCCCAACCTGAGGTCTGGGACCCCTTTGAGATTGCAGGGGGTCTACACAATTTTTTCTGTGCTGAGGTTGTGAGGTTATGAAAAATCCAAAAGATTTCTGGATGGGGGTCCAGGCTTGTCTTGGACACAGACAAGGGGATCTTTAAGGAAAAAAGGTTAGGAACCACTGGTCTAGGTGATGCTCAAAGCTTGGGAAATAAACCGTTCCTGGTATAAAGCTCCTAACAATTTTATCCCTAAACTGATGTGTTCTTCTGTCTTATTTATGCTTTTTGTTCACTAATGTTCCCTAACAAACCTATGAGGCTTTAACAGAACAATAGAATATACTGTATAGTTAGATTAAATTACACAGAAGTGGACTCTGTTTACTAATTAGGCTACTTTTGACTAGAACTGGTTGTGCTGGATTTTATTTAGGCATGAAAAAATAAAAGAAAGAAAAGGTGAATACAAGTGGACATTTTCAGTTGGCCACCAATATATACCACTTCACAATTAGTCTACACATAAAATCCTAATATATAGAAATGTTTGTTTGTAGTTGGATAAAGTCCAAGATATGAATGTTTTTGCAAGATACTGTAAACTTTTTTACTTGACACAAGTTTCTCTTATAACAACTGCAGTTCCTCTCCCAGTGACAGCTGATCAACACTATAATTATTTTTTAAATCCCTACTTCCCTTCACAATTTTTCCTCAGCTTTGAACATTGTCACATTCCTAATCACTACACAAACAGAGAGGAGAATCAAGGCTACTTGTGATTTTTCTTGCAGCAGTTTCCATCAATGTCCCTCAGTCTGCTTATCTTTTTGGGGAGCTTTTTTAACCCCTTATTGGGGGACATTTTTAGCACTTGAGAGATACCAATTTGCAGTTTAAAAAGTACTATGGAGCCATTCAAAATTATTTTTATTTGAATTCAATTCACTTTGATGCTGTGTCCAGAAAGGTTACAATATGTTCTTAGAAGTTGTAATGCCACAATGTGACACGACAACAAAATATGTCCTGCCTATCATGTGTTGGATCAGCTGCAGATGCCACCTCCAATGTAACAAAGCTAATGCCTTTTTCTGAAGTGTTAAGGTGCTATGCATGCCTAACTGCAAAGACTGTGTCACATAAACATACATAATATGCATACTCAAGAACACTGACAGAGTTATAACCGTACATTGATTACACACTCTACTGGTTTGTTCCAGGGATTCCACAAAATCCTGTTTATAGCAATGTAAAACATAGAAGACAGTTTTTTTTTCTCTCCTGTATGTAAATCAGGGAATAAAGGGCTTTTCAGCAGAAGCAGAGTTAGAGGGTGGCTACTTGGGCTGAAGCCCCAGATGTTTTCTGAAAAGTCACAAATTTGAATTTTTCTTTTGAAGGGAGTAAAAATCATTTTCGCAGTAGGTTTCCATACCAGAGTCCAACAGAGAGGCAGCAGTTGCATAAAGTAGCCTACCTGAGTCCCCTGAAGAAGAAAAGCTTCTGCTGCCTCAGCAGCCTGCCCGCCTGATTGCTAGTGCTCAGAATCCTGCATGTCAGACGCACATGAGAAGAGTTTTTGCTGACATGGATATCAGGAACATTTTTAGACAAAAAGTTGAGATTGACAACAACAGCTGTTATAAAACAGGTTAGGATTCAGGTTTGTGAATGTTACATTAAAATTGCAGTACTGAGATTCTCTTCCAAAAGCCAAAGGCTATCGGAACTTCAGGATAATTTGACCGGACCTTCCCCATATGCGTGTCTCCACTACACCAGGCCGGGCCGACAGTGGAAATGCGGCTATAGAAGCCTTATTAGAGTGCAAGGAAACTTAAATTCCTTGAAATATAAGGACATTTTAAATAAAAAAGTCAGAATACTGAATATTGGTTGGCATGGGATTAAACACAGACACAAACTCGTTATGATGAATTTAAGTTTATTTTGCTTTCAGAAAACTAGATCTTAGACTATCACACTGAAAGAAATTAATCATAAGATTGGAAGACAAATAAAAGGCCACAATCAGGAGTCAACATTTTTTCATATTTATTTTTAAAAATGATTAAGCAGAGAGTTCATGTGTCCAGTGAATACCAAAAGGTGTGTAGGGCAGTACTGAACAGTATTTAAACCTTTTTTTAATCATTTCTCTAATACAGATTCTTTTGAGCATATCAAAAGTTGAAATATTGTCTGTTTATTACAGCAATTCATTTTAAACACTTTTCATCAGTCAAGAGGTAAACCAATGATTACAGCAATGCGATCAGTGTTAAACAGCATGCTAGAATTTTGGATGCACACAACTAGTACCTTGAAGAAACATCAGTGTAAAGGTGATAATGTTAAATTGCACCCGCACCTAAAGGACTGATTAGTTGCTAAGCAAAATGTCACAGCAAAAAAAGGAGGAGCTTCAAACACTAAACACTTCCTTAGTTTCTTTCATGATCTTCTTAATCATAATCTTCTTTCTCTCACAAATCCCTGAATTCTTCACATACTTTTTGCCTCCCCCTAAAAACTGTGAGAATTTGTTTTAATTTCCTCAGATGCTCTCCTCTGGTAGCATTTTCATCAGAAAACACAAGAAAGACAGAAAGTAAAAGCAATTTAAGTGCCTCTAGGATACTTGACTGATTTAAACAATGAGACCAGCTCATTGCCTCCCACCACAGATGACAAGTTCAGTGCTTTTACGTTTGCTGTGGCTCAGATAGAAAATAATTAAAATTGTGAGCTTCTCATTCAGACAAAAGGTCAGAGAAATGCAACAGAATCAATAGAAATAATATTGCTGAGGCATAAATGTGTAATAAAATTCAGAGCACTATAGTTCATTCATATGAGACTGGTGTAATTATTCAAGCCAGCGGTGCGACGAAAGGGTGCGGAAAAGAAACAGAACCGATAAAAGAAGAAAACACTAAAAGAGGCAAAGAGGAAGAGGCTGAAAAGATAGAACAGTGAGAAAAAGAGCAAAAGATGAGGAGAAAGATTCAAATTAAAGGGGACAGATGAGGTCTGAAATGCTCATCTGATGCGTGTCCATCTTCTTCTCTACAGACGGAGCAGGAAATAAAAATGCTGGGTTGAAGGCACGTCTATCTGTCAGTCTCTGTTAGGCTCAGCATAATTACTGTGAAATGACAGATATCTATGACTTTAAGGAAGGCGGCTAAAGGAGAGAGAGGTGTGTTTTTGACTCAGCCTGCAAGTCACAAGCATCTATTTGTACCCATGTGAAGAAATGTAGCGTAAACTTCAAAATAAAAGTTTTTGTTTTTTTTTACCAACGAAATTCTTTTTGCAGTGTTTAAACCCTTGGTGGTTTTCATTGTCTTTCTGTTAAACTGTAGCCCTGCAAAACATATAGATTGATATAGAAGTTTAGTTGCTTCTTTATTTTCACGCTGGCCTAAAACATCTAAAATTTTAAAGAGTCTTCAAAGTCTTAGATCTTGCATTTGAATGGTAAATTAAAACTTGCAGGGGTATGGAGTCTTGTAGATTGAACATGAATATGTATTCAGAATGGTGCACCACCTGTACATCTCATAGATACAAGGTACCCAAACAAGACTAACATAGGAGTGCAGCAATTTGCCAATAATTGTAAAGAGTAAGCCTTATACAACAAGCTGTTATTGTCCTAAAGGCACAGACACAAGTGAGACCATTACCAGCACATGTTTTCACCATTTAACACACAAAATAAACATATCTTAAAATATTAATGGCTAAAAATGAGGAAACAGCTGCTTAATTTTGAAAGTTAAGACAACAATTGTGTTATTTAAAGTATGTGCAAAACAGAAGCAGACTACATATGAGCATCATAATTTTTTTAGACTCCTTTCTTTATAAAACAAAAACAGCACTCTGAGTCGTTGTTCCATTTTCTGTTTTGTGTGATGGTCTTTAATTGTGTGATGAGTTTAGTTTTTGTTTGACTGATCCTTTAGACAGCTGGCAGCTCGGTCAGTCACCGGGTCAATTAGAAATGTGTCTCCTTCTCTGAAATGGTGGATATTTTGCCGTCTGCTTTAAGTTTGGCATCGTTGACAGCGTAAGGGCTGAGGGCAGCGAGTTTGCCTCTCATTTTTAGGTCGGGGCTGGGAGTGGTCAGCTTCTTCATTCTCTGCAGAAAGTTCAAAAGAAAGAATAGATGCGTTACTTTAACCACCAAGATGATCAAGGCATAAACTGCAGTTCAGATGTAGGAGATCCTCAGAATTTTTAAAGTGCATTAATTAGAATTGACAATAGTACCTATTTAGTGTTGTTAACACTACCGATATTGCTAATAATTTGACACAAAATTAGAAATGTATTAAAAAAAGCACCAAGTGCAAATGTTCCAGGGACTTCTATTTTACAGTGTTAACATGACATGAGACCAGGGGTCGCATTAACCGAATATCTTCCGTATTTTACTGAAGGCCATAGGTCATTTTGACAGATTGCAATTCACACCCCTAACCACTTGATGCAGACGCACAGACATTTCTAACTACTCACAGAGTTCGGGTAACTGAACCAATCAAAAACAGATTCCCATGAGAGCATCATCTCAGATCTGGACACCCGACTCAATGAATCTTGCTATCCAGGAGCTGACAGCAAGAAGAAGAGTTACAGAGGTATTGGAGCACATCCGTGACTGCACCAGACACAAACCGGTGGTGACAGACTGCTGCAGCTTAACCACTGATACAAAAAGAGTGCATGCTTTGGGATTTCCTCCTACTGAAGCAATCAGGAAAGCCGTCCATCAGAGAGTTTTGTTGAACTCTGATCACTTCAATTGGATAAATGTTCCCTGATTTCAACATTTTCGCTGAAGTGGTGTTTGTAATTCCAGTCACTGTTCAGATTCAGATTCAGCCTCCATAGTGCAGTTCAACTCCATGCAGAATGTTCAGGCCACAGCAGGTGAAATGTTCATAATTAATACATGTAGCTATTCATCTGCTCGATGTGTGATGGCATTATGTGGATTCTTTGTTCAGTTTGTCGGGTTTAATAATAATTAAAATCAATTAAAATTAAATACTGCTAAATAAGTCACTATTAGCATTTTAAAACTTGAGAGGTAAAAATAGATTGTGGTCATATTTTTTTGACCCCATCAGTAAAAATGACAGACAACAAAAAATTATTGCGCAACCACTGCATGAGAGAGAAGCCCGCTGTAAGCCATCAGCCATTACACTAGACAAGGACCCAAGTTTGTCTTGCCTATGCACAGTAAGCAGGATGGTAAAAGGTAAAAAACATTGCCATAGCTCACAGTCAGAGTACACCACCATCAAGTCTCCAAAGGGTCATTAGATCCTATCTACAGGATATGCCAACCAGTTGTTCAGAGTAATCCTCCAAAAAAGCATTTTCTGTCTTACCATTAAAAGCTACAATTGTGGAGATTTGTTAAATTTAACTGGGGTTTTAGCTGGATCCTTGGGCTTTATTCAGATTTTCAGCAACAAACAAGGTTGGTCTGATGTTGAGCAAAGGGTTCCCACTGTTAAGTATGGTGGAGGATATGTGATGCTGTGGACTTGTTTCTCTTCTAAAAGCCCTGTGCATGGGATCATAAACGCTGGATAAATCAGATAACATCTTCCAGAAAAATGGAAATAGGTTTTCATTCAGCAAAATAATTATCCGAAATATACGCAAGGCCAAATCAAGACAGAAATGGTTCTTCAGACAAAAAAAAAGAAAAGAGAATCTTCAAAAATGAGTATCTCAGCCACAGGACTAAAATCTCATGGAACATCTATTGGGGAGCTGTTAGGGGACATAAAACATCGGACAACTCCAGAGACATTGTTCAAAAAGGAATGATCACAGATCTCTCTCTCTCTTCTCACTATATATAGAAGATTTATTCATTTTAGGGCTTTTTAAACATATTCACCAGAGGTACCATCAAATATTTGTAACGTGGCAAATGTTTTCTCATTATTAACAGTGAATTTCTAGAGATTTGCCTAGTGTTTTTTTGTTACCTCAGAAAAGGTTCCAGGTGTCTTCCAGATCATCCAGATAATGCCCAGAGGGATACACACCATGGAGGACATGGCCATGAACCAGCCAATACCATAGCCCCAGTCAGGATAGATGTACACATTGTTGTATTTCAAAGGCTTGTATTTAATCAGGAAGAACAGGAAAATTCCCTAAATCAAAAAGAAACACACAGTTTGCAAATGATGTTTTAATTGTGAAGGATGAAAAAACAATTGTCTTTAACTAAAGAGTGAGCTGTAAACTGTTTCTAAACGGGATCAATATGGTCTGTTTAAAATAAATGCTACTACCATGGGGCTTCTATACTTTGATTGCAATCATGCAGCTAGTTGTTGGTGATATACCGGTGGTTTTGGCCACCATTTTAATACATTAATAGAAAACCTGCATGGAATTGTTTTTACTGCTTCTCTTTTTTTATAAGTTATTGGATCAAACAAGTTAGATATATTGGATTGATGACTTCTCTGGCACATAATCCCACAGCTGGGACTGGTATCAACAGTAGATCTGGAGCGTTTGCATGTATTTATTTAATGAATTCAGAAATCCAGGGAACAGTTGTAGTAACTGTGACAAGAATCTGACATTTTTTATTTTTTGTTAATATTTTTAGACAAATTACAAACTTCTCAAATTATTTTTTAGCATTCTTATAGACTCAGAATTGACCATGATTACTACAATTAATCTAAAACACCTACAAAGGGTTCCTGAGTCTTTAAATGGTCTCTCACTCTGGTTCAGTAGTAATTACAATCATGTGGAAGACTGCTGACCTGAGAGTTAAGCAGAAAACCATAATTGACATCCTCCATAAGGAGGGACACCCTCAAAAGGTAATTACAAAAGAAGTTGGATGTTCCCAAATTGCTGTATCAATATACATTAATAGAAAGTTATGTGGAAGGGAAAACTGGAAAAAAAAAGGTACACAAGCTTCAGTGATGACCGCACCCTGGAGAGGATTGTCTGGAAAAGGCCATTCAAAAGTAAAAGACATTTCTCTGTTTAAAATCATTGTTTAATTGATTTCATGTAATATTCTAATTTTGGAATTTGGGGTTTTCATAAGCTGTAAGCCATAATCATCACAATTAAAACAAATAAAGGCTTGGAACATCTCACTTTGTATGTAATGAGTCTATATAATTTATTGGTTTCACCTTTTAAGTTGAATTACTGAAATAAATGAACTTTTGTACGATATTCTAATTTCACTATATCAATTTCTAGTTTCACCTTTGTTATGACACTAAAGATAAACTGCAATAACACTGCGTTTCAGCATTAACAAAAAGTCCAACCATGGGCTCACCATCTCTGATCTTCTTACAGTTTACAGAATTTAAGTTCACCACTCATAGAGTTTAAACACAGAGCTCCACTCACAATCAATATTTTTTGCTGAATCCATAAATGCCAGTTGCAACTCAGTTCCTAAACCTAAACCCTGTAGGTCTTCTAATATATCCAGGAAGTGCTCATGCATCTTGTCTGAAACACTTTTTAACTCATTTAATATGAGAGCTCAGCTGGTCAGGACTGTAATAGGTTCATAACGATGCAATGACTTGTCAGGTTGTGGAAAAGCAAACCAGTTCATATTTCCAGCTGGTTAAAAACTGGCATTAGCACCAATTCTCACTTCACATTGGAACTGCTTTGGTTAAAAAACCCAGATTGACATCTGGACATCTCAAACCCAGGGGAACTCCAGGATATGACTACCTCTCCTTGTGCATTAACAGTACAACCTACCAAACTGTCATTTTCTAGTTACGCTGTGTAATGCATCTACAGTGCATCCTGTGTGTATTCTGATCTTCTCTCGGTGTTATAGCTAACTGTCTGATGGTTTAGCGATTGCTTGTAACTCTATCCCTCAACAAAAGATAATACTTTTTTTGCCCTCTCATGACGTTCTCTATACCTTAGATTTTATGTACAAATACATCCATTCCTACTTCACTTTTCATATTGCTTAAACATAAAACTTATATTTATATATGCTTATTTAAGAAAACAATATAAAGCTTATTTTAATTTAGAACAGAAACCTTAGCAAGCCCAGTTAGTCTCCAGCTATGTATCAGATGAAAAATGCTGTTTTTACTTGGTAAGCACCAAGATCAGTTCAGTTAACAGAAACAGCAATAAATAAATAAATAAATAAAGCTACAGAATAAAAATACTTATTTTCAAACAAGTTTCACATTTTATCCCTTGAATTTGATCACAATTTGTATTTTAAAATAACTACATGTCTTTTGAAGCACATATTTCATGGAAGCCAAGCTAAGAAAAAACAAATCTAAATCATCTACATGAGTCAGTTGCTCGCCACTTATGTCCTCATCTATGTGTCGTCTGCTCTTATTCATGCTTATGTGTCAGCGTCAGACTCACAGCACAGATGCCCGGGGTCAGGATCATCCAGCACCATTTGATCAAAAAGAAAGGTTTGTATCCAATCATGTCCTCGATATTTAGGTAGAATCTGTCGCCTCCTGCAAGCAAACAAGTCTCACTCAGGAGTTTCTGCATGCATCATCAAAACAACGACATGATTGATGCCTTTTGACAGTTCATAGTTGTGTAACGCTGTGTTTCTGACTTGATGTGAGCAAATGTTTTTTGAAAGTTAACATCAAGAGAGCCAGGGGCGTTTTATGATGTTTTGTGTAACAGCAGAATATTTAGCTGGATTTTTTTTTAACTGTCCAGCAGAACAATAATGTTCACATGCCCAAATTAAAAATTCTGATATGTATAGTTTTTTATTTGTCTTGATGTTATATCCACACAGTATTAGAGGACCTGATGCAGAATAAACCTAAAGAACATGAAAATTTACAATGATGTATTTTTCCTTACATCTTAATGAACTGATTTACATGCACTGTACAATGTTAAATTAATGATGGATGTGTTTCTAAGCATTCTCCAGCAGAGGGCAGAAAAACAATATCCTTCTAGCAAGGAGGGTGAAACCAAGCTGACATACTTGCTTTGCTCATGTCTGGGACAGAATACAAAACCCCAAATCTGCAACGTGAGCAAGATACAATGCCATAAAGAGATTTCTACTTCTGTTTTAGCTTCACTTTCATCTTACCATACACCCAGCCGATACATATGGACTCAAATATGGCCACAAACAGCAAACACATCCCGCTGGCTGCGTATGCATCAAACAGCTGGAAGACGTACATTCCTCCCTAATGGAAGGAGACAGGTGTCAGTTTCTCACACAGACATCAGCTGGGTGACAAAGGGATTCAGACGATTGTGAGGATGTGGATTTTTGAAACATAAAATTAAACTCACATTAGTGATATAGAGTCACTGTACATATTGTTTTACAGGGGCTTAACAGGTAACAGCCTACAGATTATAAAGTTAATATACAAAAGAAAGATTGTCCCCAATTTCAAGCCCAACAATTTTCTAACTGCTTTTGTTTAAAACAGCAAGGCAACACCTATTCATACTGCTGCAAAAATGTTATATTAATTCATATATTTTTACTTAATTATCAATAACATGTATTGAAAACACAGACTTAGGCAAACATTTGGATAAAATCGTCCTTACATTTAGTAATAGTTTTCAAGTAAGTATTTACTGGAATATTATACCTACATTACACTGATATATTATACTGATGACACTCATATATTATTCTGATATATTATATTATACCAGGAGTATTTCCAGCTGAATTTGTCTGTCTCATAAAAGAGAAGAAAATCTGGTTGTCTTCTTTTAGCCAGCTGACTGGCAGCACAGAGAAAAAGGTTGAGGAGAGATGATAATGTGATATTCTAAGCATTTTCTCTGGAAACGTATTGCAAAGTGTGTAAATCATAACAAAAGTATAATGGAAAACTTTTTGTGGTTTTGTGATGGTAACATTTTAAAACACCGATTTATTGTAACTGCCTCATGGCTTATATCCACCACTTTGCCATAAGGCTTAACTCCTAGAAACCCTTTGACCTCTGTTAGATTTTACTCTTGGCTCCTTGTGACACTTTACTCACGATAGCTTCATTGAAGCTACAGAGAACCATTCATCTAAAGAGTGGAGGTAGTGCTAGGAGTTAAAACAGAGGTCAGACCTCTTAAAACCGCAGCTCCATAGCACCAAGCAATGAAAATATATTGTAGTTAAATATTGTACTGAAGTCCTAGCTTCCTGGCTGGTATGGACCAATAAACAATGGTAAAGTAAGTTTATAGTGGGGTTAATATGACTGACTACAGATTTTAAAGACCAAGAACTAAGTCCAACATGGTCAGCATCTTTCGGGGATTTTATGGAAAATACAGTTGAGCCCAAAATAATTTTTACCCCTGGCAGATACAGGGTCAAAGTAATATTCTGATTGTAAAAAATGCTAATCTTTGAGTGAGATAGCAAGGGTCCTGACTTGAATTTTTGGAGAGAGCTAAAGATTAGGATGATGGCAAGGATGCCTTCCAAACTCAAAGACTTGGAGCTCATCACCAAAGAAATATAATTAAAAAAACAGTGGAAACATGGAAAAAGCTGGCCACCAATTATAAAAGGGTTTAACATGCAATATATTTTCTCTCTAAATTAATTCTCCTTTTACATGGTTTGATTATATTTTGCCCACTACATTTAACAATAACAATTCTTGTTGAATGAAAATTATTTTAAATCTAAATATGACGGGTATGAATACTTTTGACCTTGACTGTATAAAGACTGCTCAAAGAGGTATTTTACCAAATCTTAAATGTGGACGATGATGATGATGATGATGACGACAACGCTAATGAGCATGTTTTAGGATAAATATTACAACAAAATAAAAAAACAATATGAACTAACAAGACTTAAACACAAACTTAAAATTTAAGAGAAAACTACCAGCCAAGTTCTGCTGATGCATACTTTTGTATACTTTTCCAGAATAATCTCAAACATAAAAATAATCCCAAAAATCAGTTTTCCACTATAGACAACATTTTTAACCGTACTACTAATGCATTTCAGAAAACCCCCTCAAACACTCTATGAGAGGAGTTTGCAGACCACTTCAGAGGAAAGGTAGACACCATCAGATGTAATATTTTATCTTCTCAATTTAACATGGTTTTAGACAAATCTGAGTGTGTGTCTTTACCAGAGGAATTGCTGGACAGTTTTGTCCTGGTAGAAGCTGGGACTCTTGATAAAGTTTTCTCCTCAGTGAGGCCCAACACAAGTGTTTTGGATATGATTCCCACCTTGTTTTTTAAGCAATTTTATGGATCTTTTAGAGATGAGATTTTAACCATGATGAATTGCTCCCTTCAGACGGGTGTCTTTCCTGCCGCCTTAAAAGTGTCAGTAGTGAGGCCACTGCTGAAGAAGAGTGATTTAGATTTTAATGATTTTAACAATTTCCGACCTGTATCTAACTTACCGTTTTAGAAAAGCTTGTTTAAATTCAACATAATGATTTTATTAACGCTCATAATGTCCTAGAGAAACTTCTGTCTGGTTTTTGGGTGAACCACAGCACAGAGACGGCCCTTCTGAAGATTTTAAATGATTTTAGATTAAACTACGATGCCCAGAAGGTAAAAGTGTTGGTTCTACTGGATCTAAGCGCTGCCTTTTGATACAGTGGGCCACACTATTCTTTTAACCCGCTTAAAACAGATTGGCCTCTCTGGTGCTGTTCACAAATGGTTCACATCCTATGTCTCAGACAGGGCTTTTATGGTACACAAGATCACATGTGGTGTGCCCCAGGGTTAAATTGTAGGCCCAGTGCTTTTTAATCTGTATATGCTCCCTCTTGGCAGCGTCATTAGAAGACATGGAGTTAACTTTCACAGTTATGCTGATGATTCACAGTTGTACATCTCCATGTGTACTGATGACACACGGCCGATGGATGCACTTTTTAACTGCATTTTAGACATCAAATCCTGGATGGCAGAAAACTTTCTCCAGCTCAACCAGGACAAAACTGAAGTTTTAGTCATCGGCCATGAGGCTCCTAGAGAGAAACTATTACCAAAACTACAATCACTGTCTTTGAATCCTTCTTTACAAGTGAAGAACCTGGGCGTGATTTTTGACTCTGAGCTGACACTTATCCCTCACATTAAAAATATTACTTAAACAGGTTTTTATCATCTAAAGAACATTGCCAGAGTCTGCCCCATTCTCTCTCGGGCCAACACGGATATACTGATGCATGCTTTTATCACCAGCAGAATTGATTACTGTAATGCCCTGCTTTCTAGTTTTCCAAAAAAGAGTATATCAGGTTTACAGCTTCTACATAATTCAGCAGCATGTGTCCTAATCAAGGCCAGTAGGCGGGAGCACATTACACCTGTTTTAAACTCATTGCATGGCTCCCTGTATATTTTAGGATCGATTTTAAGGTTCTTTTAATGGTTTTTAAATGTCTTAATTGGTCTTGGGCCTTCTTATATTTCAGAACTGCTTTTACCATATGAACCTTCGCGGTCTCTGTGCTCCTCTGGCAGCCGTCTCTATGTCATTCCAAAAGTCAGGACACACACTCATTGTGAGGCGTTTTTCCAGTTGTATGGCACTCACCCCTGGAATAGGCTGCCGGAGGACCTCAGGGCCGCAGAGAAAGTTCATGTTTTTAAGAGCAGGCTCAAGACTCATCTTTTTAGCTGAGCTTTAAAATTGATTAATTAGTTAATAATATCTGCTTAATTGCTCTGGATGTTTTACATGATTAAATTTGATCAATGTTTTACACTAAATAATTCAAAATTTTATCAGTATTTTACTATTTACTCTCATATTTATCTACTCTTTTTTTAAAATATTTTAACCTGTTATTTTAATCTTCCTTCCAGTGTTTCCTCTGTGGGAGCCCTCTGCATCGGGAGGGTGGTTCGGCTGTGGTTTCCTGGGTGCTCTCCAGGTAGTGCTCGGGTGGAGGTGGGGGTCTCAGCCTTCCCTTCACTTGGCGCCCTGGGCCAGTGCCTCGGCTGTTGCTGTCGATCTGCTGCTGCCGATGCAGATGGCTCCCCAAATAGCGTTTCCTTACCTGGCTCATCTGTTCTCAGCCCAATGTCCTTGTTTACTGTTGCTTTTAAGTTAGTGCGTGCATGGGAGATGGGTTGGAAGGAGGGTGGGTATAACTGATCCTGTTTTTGTTCTGCAGGGGGTGGGGGTTTATGTGGGGTCATTTTATTCTGTAAAGCACTTTAAGATGCTATTTTGTATGAAAAGCGCTTTAGAAATAAAGTTTGATTTGGGATATATTAAGTGAAATAAAACAAAAAAGAAAGGTGATTGAGGTTAACTTTAAACTCTAGAGCATTTAAGGTATACTGGGCTTTAGTTGAAAACTGCTTTAGAGATCATAAAACAAAGCCCTTTCACATTTTCAACATTTTTTAATTTAAGACTTATTGTAAAACATGTTTTCTTGAGTTTTGTAAACGTATTAAAACTGTGAAAATATAAGTACAAGTACCTAAGTTTTCACAACCTCTTTCATGATAAAGCTTAAACTGAGCACATTTGATTTCCACTGATCATCCTTGAGCTGCTTCCACAACTTGCTTTTAGATGCCCTGTGCTAAGTTCACTTGACTTAACATGATTTGGAAAGGAAAAACTTGTTTGTTTATAAGGTCCATTTTCTGTACACCTCCAAGAGCAGTTTGTGTCAAAGGACAAATCTATGTAAGGATGCAAATTAAATTGGGCAGCAATGGACATCCCAAAAGTCAGTGTGTTCTCCTTTATGTGGATTTGGAAGAAGTTTGAAAACATCAGAACTCTCCCTATATCTGGTTGCCAGAATAATTAGGGCGGAAGGGTTTTGGTCAGAGAGGTGATCAGGAACACATCTAGGCAGAAAACCAACCAGCAAGTGAAATATCACTAACATACTCCATCAATCAGGCCTTTATGGTGAAGTGGCCAGATGAACATTGTGGTCAGCTTGAATTTTCCTTAAACTTTACCTCAGAGATGGTCAGGTCAGAACAAACACATTTATCTGGTCAAAAAAACAAAAAAAATCACTGTTTGACCTGAACTTCAAGATTATGTGTAGGAAAAAACAGACCCATTCTAAGCCTGGACTTAAATCCATGTCTTTGGGGTTGTATTCTAGAGTAACTACTATTATTAATTGTTATATGTTTAGAAATTTACATTCTGGGCTATTTTGTAGAGAAATGCAAAAAAAAATTTTCTATACTTGAAAATGTTTTACAGTAAGCCTGTAACATAACACATTTTTTAAAAAGTAAAAGAAAGCTATGAATACTTTTCGGTTGTTCTGTAATTGAACTTCTAAATCTATTAATATTGTTAAAATCGTAACTTTCTAGGGTAAGTTTTGAAATGCAGAACTGAGTTTTAAAACAATCTCCACAAATTTAAATAAAAACATTGCTCATAACATGATTTCACTTAAAAGGCTCAAAGAGGCAGTTGACGCTGTTTGTATTGTCATTACTCCCTTCTTTAATTGCTTATTAGCAACATCTTTATTCTTCAGTGACAGTCAGCTCTCACTTCTCTGCCCCTGTTATTTTGTTTTCTTTGGAGGCAGAAAACTGTGAGAATTATCGTTTTAATTATCAGATAGTCAACAACCCTCAAGAGTGAAATAAAACAGTGAAACTCTTAAGCTTGGTTTATACTTCTGCGTCGCGTCAGTCGCGTAGGTTACGCCGTAACCGCCATACCCACTGCTGTGTTTATACTTCTGCGTAGGGCTGAAAGCGCCGTGTTGCTGTTTCATTTCCAGACCTGCAGGTGGCAGTAGGCTGGTATCGGTCTGCAAACTCCACTGAGTTTTTCTGATGGTTTGCTTATGTTTGCTTCAGTTCCGGCAAGTATTTCCTGTTTTAGAACAACGATGGCGGCCGACTTGGTGCAGTGTCTCAACGAGATTGTGGAAGCAGACGAACATATTATCCTTCTTTTGAACACTTTGCAACGCAAGCAAATGAGAAGACGGAGACGTAGAAGATGGTACGTGCGTACGTAATCTCACTGACCAATCACAAGGGAGTACTTCCGCGTCTCTGCGCCGTGTCGCTGGGCTGCACGTCAGGTCCGAGGAGGTGCACGTCAAGCCTCTGCGGACCTACACAGAGGCTACGGCGGTTACAGCGTACCCTACGCGAGGGACACGACGCAGAAGTATAAACCGGTCTTTAGTCTTCACCCTCCCTTATTGTTTATTGTTCATCCTTTACTTCAACTATACTTCCTCTGATCCCTCTTCACATCTGCACTTCCATTGTTCCTTATTTTTTAAAATCTTTTTTTATGCAGGTGCCACATGGATGGGATCAAGATTGTCCATGTTATTTGCCTTTGAAACCAGAAAGTTATTAGCTTTCTCCTCTGTCATGGACCAACAACCCACAGAACCTGTCAGAGATGAGCCTCAGGTCTCGTCATCCGGTTTTCGTTGTCTTATTGAACCAATAAATTAACACTGTTGTGGCATTTATTTAAAACTTTCAGCACATGCAAACTGTAAGCTATTTTACAGTGTCTTACCTCTGTACACATGATGAGTCCAATGAAGAAGGAAACTATGGACATGCAAAGAATAAGTAGCTCTCTGCGGTACCCCTTTCTGAAGGTCTCTGGGTACATGTCCACCACAGCGGTCACTAAACTCTCCACACACACAAACTGAAAAACACACACATCAATAAATACACACATGTAGGCCTACATCAAATACAGGGTTAATTTAACTAAATTACCACACAGTTTATTTTGGGGTCACAATATAGAGTATAGTAGTAGTAGTATACTGCTACTATATAGTAGTAGCATTTATTTATACCCTTACATGATGACATAAGGGTATAAAAAATATTTTAATAAAATTCCATCCATACATAATGTTTAATCAAGATACATAATAAGCAAGGCAAATAAAATTTTAATAGAAACATATTTTAACAGAAACATATAATTGTGCCTGTTTTTATAAAAATGTACATCAAATACAGGGTTACTTTAACAAAATTACCACACAGTTTATTTTGGGGTCACAATATAGAGTATAGTAGTAGTAGTATAACACTACTATATGTAGTAGTAGCATTTATTTATACCCTTACATGATGATGTAAGGGTATAAATCAATAATATTATAAAAATCCATCCATCCATAATGTATAATCAAGATACATAATTAACAAGACAAATTAAATTTTAACAGAAACATATAATTTTGCCTGTTTTCCTAAAAAACTAAAAGTAGCTGTGACTTCTTCGACATAATTGTTAAAATCTTAAGTGATAACATTTTTATTTGTAAAATATAAGTTGGAAAGACCCAAATGAATAAATAATTATACATTTGTGGGGTTGAAAACTGTGGTAATTTGTGCCAGCCTTGATCATTGTGTGTCAATAAATCTGAATATATATATATGAATATTTTACGATAGCCTTTTACTCCAGGTATTGCATGTTCTTTCATTAAAACATGGTTTAAACCTGAAACTGGCGTGAACAAATGAAAATAAAATTAAAAAGGAGAAAAAACAATCTACTTTTATTCTTACAGTCTTTATTTTCTAAACATTGTGTTTTAAGATTAAACCCAAACTCCTGTCTTTGTTTTAGTGATTTCTAATTTCAGTGCATATTGCAGTATAGTGGGGGTCAACAAATGTTTTGTTTTTATTGAAGTGGGATTAATTGGTATATTTTCTGCAATAGACAGGAGATCTAAGTTTGGAGAATTATATGTTTAATAAGGTTTCCATCTACAGCTTTGAGCCCATTTCTCTTTCGTGTTTAGAGTCTCTGATTCGGTCAATGAAACCCTCTGGTTCCCCGGATTACATCCACCCCCCGCGCCTCTTAAAAGAGGTTTTTCTGGCTATTCGCCAGTACATATAGAGTATTATAAAAAGAACCTGACTAGTTGTGTTGTACCCTGTTGTGGGAAAATGTCTTCTCCCCTTCATAGGAATGAGGCTGGAATCTGCATCAGCGTTTTGTCTTATTACGACCATAGTTAAACATGAGCCCGTCTGGGTCAACTCGAACTCTCTTGTACCCAGCTCATGTCTGCCTTCTCTGCAAGCAGCTTCTGCCTTCAGTCCCCTGATGTCATGTCTTCATTGCAAGGTTAACCAAAACACTCCTCACTGTTGAAGAGTCAACAGTTAGATTAGAGTAGGTGAAAGGTCTCTCCCCTGACTCTAATAATTACTTTGATCAAATTATTAGATCAATATCATAGACTTTAGATCCAGAAATAATTTTTCCACTTCAACCCCCTGTCTTTAAACATGCTGTGGTACAGCCTCTCCTGAAAAGACCGGGCCTTGACACTACAGTTTTTTCTAAGTTCCGACCAATCTCTAAGCTTCCATTTCTGTCGAAAGTCCTGGAGAAGGTGGTTTATGATCAAATATCTACCCACTTAGCAGAACACAAGGTTCTGGAAGATTTTTATTCTGGTTTCCGGTCCCTGAACAGTACCGAGTCCTCTCTCTTATGTATTTTTAATGACATTTTCATTGCTACTGACTCTGGCTGCTATGTTGTGTTACTACTCCTGGACTCGTCAGCTGCCTTTGACACAGTCGGCCACAACATCCTCCTAGCACGCTTAGAGGAAGAGGTCGCTATAACTGGTCCAGCTTTAACCTGGTTTAAGTCATATTTACTTAATAGGTCACACCGTGTGGTGCTGGAAGGTATCTCATCCTGTACGGCCCTGCTTTCCGGGCCGTACAGGATGAGGGGTCCCTCAGGGCTCCATCTTGGGCCCTCTTCTTTTTTGTCTTTACATCCTTCCTTTGAGCTCCATCTTCAGACAACATTCTGTCCACTACCATCTCTACACTGACGACTGCCAGGTCTACATGTCCCTAAAACACCAGCAATCCCTAACCCTTCTCAAATGCCTTCAATATGTGAAGTGTTGGCTGACTACAAATTTCCTCCATCTCAATGAGTCTAAAACAGAACTCCTCATGTTTAAATCTGCTGGACATAGTTTAACCCAGCCTCAGCACCTTGCATCTCTCTCCCTCCACCTCGAAACTGTTGTAACAAACCTGGGCGTGAAGATGGACTCCTCCTTAAAAATGGACACCCAGGTCAAAGCCAAGTCCTGAAGTCCTGCTTATTTCAACTCCGCCACCTCACTCCGCCCATCCTCTTCAGAAAGCATCTCGAGTCAGTGATACATGCTTTTGTCACATCTAGACTGGTCTAGATGTGTTAATAAAACCACTCTTGCCCGACTCCACGCACCGACAGACAACAAGACATGACACCGGTTCTGAAATCCCTCCACTGGCTACCAATTCCTTTCAGAGTTCAATACAAGCTGCTCCTTTTCTTTTTCAAATCGTTACATGGTCTTGCACCCTACTACCTGTCAGATCTGCTTTCTCCACACAGACTCCGCCGAACGCTTAGGTCTTTCAGTCAACCACTCTTGGAGGTCCCGATAGCTCCTGTAAATCACAGGCTCAAAAAGCTTTCTGAGTCAGCGCCCAAAAATTGTGGAACCAACTCCCTCTTGCAGTCAGGTAGGTGTCATCTTTAGCTATTTTAAAATCTTTGTTAAAGACCTATTATTTCTCCCTAGCTTTTCCAATTTAGCCACAAGTCGGTTTTCTGATCTTAATTTCTTGTGTTACTTGATCTCAACCTTTTAATCCTCTTGTGTCTTTTTTAATTTTTTATTTGGTGTATCTTTTCCCTTACTGTTAAAACACTTTGGCCAGCCATATGGCTGTGTATAAAGTGCTATACAAATGAAAGGGGTATGGTATGGTGATTAAAGGAGCATGGGGCAGAATGAAGAAACGAAGCTCACAAGCGACGCGGCCAGCGCTGCAAGTAACTTCAGCCAGCCGCACGGGAGCACGCACAAACGCTTCACAAAGAAACATACCTCTTCACAGTGACATACTGTACTTCTTTTTCTTAGTGCCACTTTTAAGTGGGCTGTGAGTCGTCCTTGGTTGTTTCCCAGTTCCAGAGGAATCCATTCTCAAAATTGAATCAATAGAGGTCTGCGACCATTTTTCTTCCTCTTTTAAAGCTGTCGAGACCGCGCAAGCAGTGTCAATTGACGTCACACCCGTAGGACAGTGCGGGAAATTCGGGCCCTGAACTGCAGCACATTTTGCAGCACACAGCCAGTCTAATTAATAGCATCTGCCACTATTTATTCAACCAAACATAATCCATGTAAATTGTTAGTTTGAACAGATCCAGCCAGATTGGTTCACCAGTTATTGTTCCTTCTCCCTAAATGCCCAATTTACTAAATAAAGACCCTGATGTCAAAATTAGCATGAAAGTGAATCAAATTTAAAAAGGCTCCATGAGGTTTTCTGGGTTGTATTGGGAATGTGGTGTGCTCTCCTTCAAGTTTAACATAACATCAGAGTTCTCAGAGGGTTTAGAGCTTGCACAAAATATCTAAAGCAATGTTGTGGTGGTTTATTATCATGGTGCCAGCATACCGGATACCTGAGTGTAGCATGGCATCAGTAGTAGCAGCATGTTTGTGATACAGGTTGCTGTATTGATCTTTGACCATCTCTTACTTGCATTCTGTCCCACCATCTCTCGCTAAATTTAATAGGAGCACATCACACTTTCATCACATGGCATTAATGAACCATCTCCATGCATTAATAAACACTGAAACTGTTCTTAATTTGCCTTTTTAAAACAAAAGGAAACTTGGCAAGCTCATGGAAACAACCTAGTGCTAATTTGATACCCATGATAGTGCCATCATGCTAGTGTGGTATGATTTTTAGCATGTAGCTAAGTCATGCCAAAGCAGGGTTTTAGACAATAATACATTCCTAGACATAGGTGTAGCTTGGTTTTGGGAATGTGCTGCTGTTGTACAGATGTATATGATAGACTTAGGAATGCAGAAAATAGCAGGGGGAAGCAGTAGCATTACTACCTTAAGACTGAAGAACATTTTCTCCAAAATGGGAGTGTATGACTATCTACCAGGTAAGATACTAAGTTCTCACAAATACCCAATTAAGGCTTTAACCTTTTTTTAAAGCAAAAAACTATGTATAATAATCTTCATACAGGAACACTTTTAGCCTTGTTGTATGAGAAAGGTTTGTATGATGTGACGTTTGTTTTGGGGATTTTTATCCTCCATTTAGAAGAGTTATTCCCACCTGACTGTCCAAGCCAAGGAAAATCAGCATCATAAAGAAGAGACAAGCCCAAAGTGGAGACAGAGGCATCATAGTTACAGCTTTGGGGTACGCAATGAAAGCAAGACCAGGACCTGAAAGAAAATGAAGATCCACATATAATTGACTGTTACTGGGTTTCAGGACACATTTTAAATTCTGCTTATGTTTTAAAGCCTTTGGTATTTCGTTAATTTTGTTTGCAGGCTTGACAGCATTTTTTTACTTTTGATTGAGACACTGGAGAGAAATATAATTTATTTGGTTCTTATTCACTCCCCATTCAATTCCCCTTACCAGCTTTGAAATATCTAGTCCCATCGTGTCTCTAAGCTACATTTGTCAGCTACATTTTAAGGATCAACTGATTGCCTGGAAATGAAATTTCAATGCTCATTGAGTGTACACTCAGATAATTGTTTGCCAAATTAATCAGAAAGTAGGTCAAGTTGCAGCTGAAACTTCTGAGATGAGGTGGGTGAATCTTTTTTAGCGCAGGCAGCACAGAACAACATGAAACTAACTAAAGTTGCTGTGGGATTGTTGTTGCAATATTTAATTCAGATCAAAACAAGTAATACTCATTTTAAGACCTTTGGAAATTAGGTCAGTTTAAAGAATGATGTGCATAATTAATCTCCATTAAATGTCTAATTCATTGTAAGGTTGATTGACAGAATAAGAGTGTCAACATTGTTGTTTGTGAACTATATTCTGTGCTAGTCCTGTAAAAAAGCATTATCTCAAGCATTGAGTACATCCTTGCTGTATCCTAAGACAAACAACTAAATTCTTCTCTCCTCTTTCACATTCTCTAAATTATTTATGATGAGTTGAATAAACCATAATGGAGCATTTTAAATGCTTAAGTGCGGAGTACTTAGTTACATAACCATGGAAAGTTTATCTATTTTAGCACAATATCATGAATGGGCATCAGGTCTCTCAGAAAGAGAGCATCAAGGCTCGAGGTTTACACTATCTACATATTCACATTATTTTTTTTTGAAAGTTTGTACTGGTTGTTATTTAGGGGCATTATATTGTTTTATGTTCTCTCACCAGATTCAGCCACAGCCTCAATGGGAACATTTTGTTCATAAGCCATGAAGCCCAGAACGGAGAAGATGGCAAAACCTGCCACAAAGCTGGTACCACTGTTCAGACAACACAGCATGATGCAATCCCTGTGTTGTAGGACACAGACATAAAGAAAAGGTGATAAAACTATTAGCAAAAGAAGTACACATTTATTTTCATTCAGTCCCTTTTAACTGGATATTTAGCCACATGAATATTATTACCTGTAGCAGTTGTTGTTGTAGGAATTGTAACTCCCAAGAGCAGTAAGACAGCCCAGGCAGATGGCATAGGAAAAGAAAATTTGGGTTCCTGCATCCACCCACACCTATTGTAATATCAAAGGTAAAGAAACAGCGTAAATGCAAAATGGACACATGAAGTGTTTTACTGTGGTGGCCTCTTAGAACCTACCATCTAATACAGTGGGGAATAAATCAGTCTGGTTTTCTGTAAAAGCTTTAGATGTTACTTAGGAAAACCAATATAAAGGAAAAACAAGATAAGCTCACCTGCAGTTTACAGGAAGAAATCTGAAATGTATTGTTCTGTCAAAGAATTCATTACAGGTTTAGGCCCAGCTCCTGGCGCACATAACCTTCAGTCTATACTGGTTTCAGTGTTGTACAATTACAAAAATGTGAGCATTGCCCAATGCATTCAGGGTGGCTGACACAGATTTTCTTATTCACGTCTTTATTGAGTTCTATAACAAACATACCTTCCTATAGCTCTAAACTTATTTCTTTTGAAGGTCCAAGTTTTAATTATTTAGAACTAAAAACTTACTTTACATTCTAGACTTTGCACCCACCTCATATACTAGATGCATTCTCTAGACATGCAGTGAGTTCAAATGTGATCATGCAAGGACAGCAGAAAAAAAGGTATAAGAAAAACATTACAACTTTCATGCCACTGCAAACTTTTCTCTCTCCCCTTTATACATGTAAGTGGTTTTGACGCTATATATTATGATTTTTGCTTACTACAGATTAGATTTTTTCAGATCTTTTGTTAAAATGAATCAGGGTTTTCTTACAGAAGACCTTCATTGTGAATTCAGCAACAATAAAAGGGAGAGACCAAGAATGAAGCATGCACATATAAATAAGTAGACAGCATTCTACGATATGATAAAGATGCTTAGTGATATTTAATATGATATACAGTAATTTCACAATGTATTTTAGAATACTTATCTAATAAAAAAAGAGAATGAATCAGTTTATATTAGAACAGTTTATGTAGCTTGGCACGGCAAAAATAATTCAGTTTTATTGGGTGTGAGCTGAATTTAGACCTGGCACAACTATGTTAGGTCTTGTCTAAATATAAACAGATTTAAACCTTCAGAAACCACTGCTCTCATTGCCTGTGATTTAATTAAACTGTCTCATTGTTTAATAACTACAGTATTAAAGCTTCTCAGGATATAAAGAACAACCACATTTCTATCTATAATCTATTCATAAATTATTAAACTACAGTATTAAAACGTATCATATTACACACCAAAAAAGGATTATCACTAGTTTCTAGAAAGATTTGCTAACTCTTTTACCCCTCCTTATCTGTAGCTTTTTTGTTCTGGGACTGACTATAGTGAAATTTTGACTTTTTTTGATGGACACAAAGGAGTAGTTGCATTTATTATGGATTAAAATCCTAAATGAAGTTAAAGTCTTTCAGAGGCTAAAAATACATGGGTCACTTCATTATAACCCTCTCCCTTTGTTCAATTTGAGGAGACTGAAGTTGAAGAGCAACAGAGAAAGTTATAATAATGTATAATAATAATAATAATAATAATAATGTATTAAATATATTTCATCTCCCTGGTGACATCTTTGCAGGTAAAGCTAGGAGGAATTTTGAAAGATAGGATGAGTTTTGTCAAACATTAAACCTTTATTTTTAAAAGTCTTTATTGCCCAATCTTACTCAAAATGTCACAAAAACATACATCATTATACAAGAGCAGCTTAATGTTTTGATAAAGATGTTTCATTTAGGCTAAAATAAAAGTTAAATGCAGCTGACCAGCTGAAGTGGGCACGAGAGCAAAACATATTTGGAGAAAGATGTATGTTTTGTATATATATGAAATTCAAATCTTAAAGTATATAAACTCAAACAGACCAATATGTTTATATAATTTTTTCATGATGCTAAAATATCAAATCCTTAAAAAATATTTGATCTTAAAAGCTGTAATATAATGCTCATAATATTTTTCACATTGGTGCTCATTTTATATTATCCCAGTGTGGACATCAGATTTGGTTTTTCAACAACACAGAAATGTACACATGTAAAATAGCTTGGTTAACTTGGTGAAAACTGCTTTGTGAAACTCGTTTTCGGAGCTGCACGGGACCCAGGATTCAAGACCCAGGACCAACAAGATAGCATGGAGTGCTAGCAAATTCAAACTTAATGCAGCATGACTCTTTGAAAACTCTCTTACATCACCATTCAGCGACTAATCTCATTTCCCCACAGAAAAAACAATTAACAAATGCAAGGTCTTTGCTCCCTCCTGGGAGTAACCAGGGTAACTTCTGTGACCTCAGAAACACAGGACTGTTCCTGTGGAAGAACGGGCTTTTCTCTCCTAATGTTCATTAATGTTCCCTTTAGTTCACCCTCAGTTGATGGCCGCGCAGTGAAGGGAAACCTTAAAGGCTCAGGCTCACAGCGAATCACTTGTTGATGTTGTGCCTAATTTAGCCTCCATGTGTTTGGTTATGTTGAGACTACAGCTCCAGGAAACTATTCCTGATGCCTGAACGATGCATAGTAAAGAATGAAATATAACAAGGATGATCAATGAATGAACTGAATATTTTCTAAAGTAGGAAATATATCTAAGAAAACACTTCTAAAGCTATGTACAATGTTGGTGCAGATTCTCAGTCATCCATTTTGTCATAATCTTATTTCTATCTTGCCTCCTCCAGCTGTTTCCTTGTTTAACTGCTTGAGAACAAAACATCTGGACCAGTGATGGAGGTCCAGCTTCCCTCTGTGAAACAAATTCACACTTCATGCTCTTCTGCATTCATTGCTTAAAAGTAGTCAGTCCCTCAGTATAACTGACCACTGTGAAACTATCATACTTTTCTCTACAGACAGTCCCCATCCCAAATATAGGCATTACTTGTAAAAATGTATTAAGATTCTACCTAAATTCAGTTTCTATTGAAGCAGCATTATCTAATGCTAAATAATGATTCATTCTTTAACAGTGAGCTTTTATCCCCACCCTCAATGTGTGTGGTAGCAAAATAAATACATTTTCTGTTTTCAGCTTTCTAATTATTACGCTGACTGTAGATATGGGCAATTTTAGGCAAGTAGATCTTTTCTTTTTGCAATTTCCTGATTTATGAAACCCCTACCACACCTGCCATACTTGAATAGCATGTTATCTTACCTTTCCCATGCAATTTGAAGAGCAGCTAGTACAAAGTAGCTCCGTGTCACATCACAGTCATACCACAGGGAAGGTCATGGATTACTAATTTAAACTTTTTGACAGTCTAATCAACTTAAACAAGTAAAGTATAAATTGCAAAATTCCTTCAGGTACAACAGACATTTTATTTACGTGGATATCAAAATATTACAAACCACTGTTAAAAGGACAGCTTCACTTTTTGCATTTTTTCAAAAAATACATCCTATACACTTTAGCAGATAAAAAACAAATCTGTCAGACCTCAAAATTGTAAAAATTAGAAAAGAATCAGTAACCTGGAAACAAAAGTACTTCGCCCTCGAATTGATGTATGAACAAAAAGATACAATTTTCCAAAGTCTCGCAATAGAACAAATTTTATTTTTTAACTGTCCCTTTGGTGACTTATTAAAATAAGTGTGTAAAACCTTAAACTGATACTTTGTAGAAGCCCTTGTCGTTCTGTTTTTCATCATTTAGTATAATTCTTTAGAAGAGGTATGTGAGCATCCCACATATTACATGGACAATATTTGCCAACTTTGACTCCTTACAATTCTTCAAATCTCTCAGATTGTGAGGACGTCCCTCATCCACAGCCCTCTGTCAGATATTGTGCAGAATTCTGTTAAGTCAATTTGAAAACTTTAATTTTTTCTTCTTTTGAAGTCCTCCATTTGTTGATTTTGATGTAAAGTTGGAGTCACAGTGATAGTGAAGAACAAGACAACCCTTCATGTTTCGCTTTTGAGCTGGCACCTGAATGTTTTGATCAAAACTGAACATCATTTGAATTATTCATAATTTCATTCACATGGACAGGTAATCCCAAAACATGGTGCAGCCACCAGCAAATATCACTTTTCGCATTTTTTATTTTGGTGATGTGCAGAGTTGTTTTTGTGGCAAACACATTTTTGGAACTGTTGCCATTTGAGTCACTCCTGAATATTTAAAAGAAAGGGTTCTGACTTTCAACACTGTACTTCAGACAATTGAAAAGTTGACAAATTTGTTGTCACATGTAAAACACAACTAGTACTAAGCAGAAAATCCAGTAGCTCATTCAGTATAATTGTCAGGACCAGTTTCCATCTCGTCATTTTAATAGGTGTAGAGAAATTTTGGGTTTTTAATTTTTTTGTCTTTTGTAGCCTCTTTGTAAACTTGGGATTTACCTAAATGATGCAAATGTCAGTAGAACTCTTAGGGCAGCTGAACTTTATTTACAGTTTGTATGACTCTTTCACTTTTGGTACAGATACGTACTAGTTTAAGGGTGTACACACTTATTCAAGCATATTATGTAGCAGCAATTATATTTTTAAGTTTTTCTCTCTAACAGATTTGTTTGTTTTTTAGTCGAATGATGTTGTGCATTTGCCGCATTAAATATGAAAAAGTGTTGAAATCACGGTCAGATTGTTTTACAAGACCAAAAATCTGGTATTTTAACAGTGTGGACTTTGTATGCACTGTATTTGCCAGGTACAGAAGAAGAAAACAAAAGTGTAAAAAGTGTATAGAAGAAGTTATAAGTCTGGAAGAAAGGAACATTAGATGTAATTGATTGGAGAAGGCAGTTTGGGGGTTTAATCAGAGAAAACAACACCCATCCACACACATTTCACGTAGTCCTATAAGCAGAACAGAGCCCTGATTGTCCCAAAAGAAGTTAATATAACTGTGAAAACTAATGTCCTTCACCCAATGGGAGCTCATTTTTATCACTTGTCTTCTCATCGCTCTAAGTAGCTGTTTAATTCTGCCCGTTTTGTCCTTCATCACTGTTCATCTATTTCACTTTATGAGATGCGGATATGTCCCTTATATTATACTAAATATGGATATCTTTACATAAAAAACACTAAAACTAAGTGAAAACTATGTAAAATTGAGCTTGATGTTATATGTATGAAATATGTTCATGCTCTCTTGCTTTTTTTAATTTTTCTCTTGCTTTATTGTGTATCATGTGTAATGTGTGTTTCTTTTATGTGTTTCTTTTAAATCACCAAATCATGTAAAGCACCTTGAATTACCCTGCTGTTGAAAGTGTGCTATACAAATAAAATTGCCTTGCCTTGCCTTGCCTAAAATTGAGCTGAATACAGCTATATATTTACCTTTTTGCTTCTTTGTGTTTTGCTTTCTGTTTTATTGCAGAACTTTAAGTGTGTGAACATCATCAGTCAGTAACAGCGTTCCACTACAAGGACCCTTTGAAATGCTGTGCCTTTAGTTTTACCACTATAAGTAAAAACAATATTTTTTCATTGTTTTTAAAGTACAAATAACAAGCTGCAGCATAACATCCAAATCTAGGATTGTGCTTCAAAAAAAAAATTCACAACATATTTCCTTGGCAGGAAGTTGTGGTGGAACAGATGGGTTTATATGAGAGCACTTTTCACATCGACTGAATCCTCTGGTAATTATCAGGCTGAAAACTTTCCTCATTATCACAAGAATCTAGCTCGCCCCACAAGTATCTGCCAGAGAGCAAAGTGAGAAGCAGGTGCTTAGACAAAATCAAGTACAAAACTGAAAGAAAAAAATATCCAAATTAGTGCCTCAAGATTTCCTGCAAGGCTGTGACTTGTCAACTTGTTTTCACTTTCGACACTCAACATCTGAAGGTTTGGTGAGGACTCCTGTTAGGTCGTTTTAATGCCACAGAGTTAAATAAATTCTAGATACATAAAGACTCTCCAGACTTCAACACACAATTCTATTGTTTTTACTTTAGGTAAATTAACTATTGACCTATATAATGTTTAAAGTTCAATTTGCTGTGTATAACAATTATTTATTTTGGTAGCTTCATTCTAAAAGCTATAAGGTTAATGAAATATCAAGAAGGACCCACTTCACCCTGGACTAATACCACTCCATAGTGTTCAGGAATTTTGTGATCGTTTGACCAAGCCTGGATTGTGGCAAATTTGGTAAACCTTGCTTGTTTGTTTTGTCATGCCAGTTTCACTGGTATCTTAGTGTTTAGAGTTTAAATTAATTGTATATTTTAAAAAGCATCAGATCACAATAGAATACATTTTAAGTTACCTTTCTTATTAACAGATTTATACCTCGTCATTTTCACTGTGCATGTTTTGCAGCTTTCAGTACGAGTATTGGTTAGAATTATTAGACAGGGGTTTTGTACGCTGGGATGGCTATGAAATATAAACACTAAGACCTACTTCTCTAATCTGCAGTTATCTACTATATCAAACAACTTTTGCAGTTCACAAACTAAAATTCTTGATGAGCAGCCTGCAGCATGGTGAGCTATATAAAAGGCTCCTAAAAGGTGTAATTAAGCAAAACTTGAAAAAAGTAATGAAATCTTATTTCTCTCCCTGTACTGATCTCTTTTTTCACTCCACCCCTATACATTTTTGACATTGTCATGACTCAATAACATTCCCTGGGGGAAGACATGTGATAAAGGTCCACTGGGACGGGACTCAAACCCGGGATGACTGCGTCAAGGACCGAGGCCTACATGGAGGGCCCGCATTAACCACTACGCTATGCGACACCCCATTCTCTGAATCTTTGAATCGTTGTCAGGATGCCTGCTTGAATGTAGCAGGTTCTAAGAACTTTGTACTCTGACCTGTTTATCACCACCAGGAAATGTCGGAACAGAATATCCCATAAGAGTGAGGTTCTGACCCAAATGGGTGGTATACATTTCAGCACTTTTCCTTAAATATTACACAAGCCAGTTTTCCTGGCCAAATGTTTTGTGCTATTGATTTCATTTTCATTTTGCATCAGATGGGCTTTACTTATTTCAAATTTACTTGATCAGGGACAAGACAATAAAAATGTTACCATTGTCCTGTCTATAGGCCCCACAAGCACATGAGGTGGAATAGATCTAAAGTAGGCCAATGTAATTATTTGATACAAACTATTCCAAATAGGGGTGCTTAAAAGAATGATTGTCCAAATGAGGTTTTGCATCTTACTGAATTGTAATATTTGTTTACAGCTCTCTTTATTATGACTCTTGCTGTGGGTGGCTTTGAAATAATTTGACTAATCACTTCTTAGACAAAGTTGATATAAACACATTTAAAAGTCAATGGTATTAAAGACGAATGTAATAAACTATCAAAGGTTATTTGATCATACTTTCCCCAGCTTTTACGGTGTGTCATAAACATGCAAAGAAAAACCCTTGCATAGATCTCAGTGAGATAGATTATCATGGCATTAGGTCATATAGAAAACAGTGCTAATTAAATAATGTTAGAAAAGGTATACATGCCCACTACAACAGAATATAAATATTATGGTATTCATAATCTGTGATGCTTTACTTTATTATACATAAACACAAGGCTCAGTATGCAAAGTATCCTAAAGAATCCCTGCATAACCATCCATCCATCCATCCATCCATCCATCCATCCATCCATCCATCCATCCATCTTCTTCCGCTTATCTGGGGTCGGCTCGCGGGGGCAGCAGCTTAAGCAAAGAGACCCAGACTTCTCTCTCTCCAGCCACTTGGGCCAGCTCGTCAGGAGAAATCCCAAGGCGCTCACAGGCCAGCCGAGAAACATAGTCCCTCCAGTGTGTCCTGGGTCTTCCCCTGGGCCTCCTCCCGGTGGGACGTGCCCGAAACACCTCAACAGGAGGCATCCTGACCAGATACCATAGCCACCTCAACTGACTCCTCTCGATGTGGAGGAGCAGCGGCCCTACTCTGAGCCCACTCTGGATGACTGAGCTTCTCACCCTATCTCTAAGGGAGAGCCCAGACACCCTGCGGAGGAAACTCATTTCAGCTGCTTGTATATGTGATCTCGTTCTTTCGGTCACCACCCAGAGTTCGTGACCATAGATGAGGGTAGGAACGTAGATCGACCGGTAAATCGAGAGCTTTGCCTTTCAGCTCAGCTCTCTCTTCACCACGACAGACCAGTACAGCGCCCTCATAACTGCAGATGCCCTACCAATCCGTCTATCGATCTCCCGCTCTATTTTTCCCTCATTCGTGAACAAGACCCCCAGACACCTCAACTCCTCCACTTGGGGAAGGACCTCTTCCCCGACCCAGAGAAGGCACCCCACCCTTTTCCGGCTCAAGACCATGGTCTCGGATTTGGAGGTGTTGATTCTCATCCCAGCCGCTTCACACTCGGCTGCAAACCGCTCGAGCGAAAGCTGTAGATCACGTTTCGATGAAGCCAACAGGACTACATCATCTGCAAAAAGCAGAGACCCGATCCTGAGGCCACCAAAATGTATCCCCTCAACACCTTGGCTGCGCCTAGAAATCCTGTCCATAAAAGTTATGAATAGGATCGGTGACAAAGGGCACCCTTGGCGGAGTCCAACTCTCACCGGCAAACTGCCAGGTACGTCTTAGGCAAAAAGCCGGTAACTTCCAGACCTCCGGTTTTTAAGCCAGGGACCTGCTTCTGATGACAATATCAGGGAACCAAGATTTCAGCTTCTGCAGCCAAGGGAGTTTTCAACCAGAGTCAAAAACCCTTTATCCGACAAGTGCCGGGAAATCACAATTTGTTTTTACTCAAACAAATAGGCTACTGTTCCTTTAATTCTCTGTTTTACTCTTTTCTTTGGTTTTTACTTTTTTTCATCAGTATCAAACTTTTTAACAGCTGTTTTTTGTCCAATTAGGTCTTGCTTCTGCTCAGGGCTGAACTTAAAATTAATTATTGAATAATTGCCAGCTGCTCTTTGTGTGCATGCAAATTTGGCCTTAAAGCATGTATTCCAGACATGAAGCTGACATGAAGAAAAACATAGGAATTTTCTGACATCTCCCAGGAAGCACTCTCACCACACTCTGACAAGAATATTCAAATTATCTCCTTTACCTTTAACGGTAGATTTGGCCGGCCTTCCCGTCAGAGTGACAGTGCAAATGACGTCCCGAGAGACCCGTTAGCCTGGCTTAGCTCGCCACAAATGTTGGTTATTTTGAATGTTGGACCAGGTTGACATGCAAAGATATTGAGTCCAGTTAAACAAACAGTCAACACAACTTCAGTTCTGGAATACAACCTCTGCCGGTTTATTAGTTTACATACCTTCTCTGAGCAGGAGAAAGCATAAATGACATGCAGTTCAGTTGTCCTCAAAATATGCTTCAGCAAGACTCCCGGCCACACAGATTTTATACTTAGTTGGTGCGTCATATTGACGCACAGAACTGTTTAACAGTATCCAGATGTTTCCTCTCGATAACAACTTATCAATACATATTTCTCTTAGAGAACATGTTCTCCTGGCCAAAGCTAATTTATCGTGTCAGCGTGACCTTACTCTGGATAAACACACGCATTCCTTCACGTATAATTTTCAGTAAGACCATCTTGGACATTCATCATTTACCACAACAAAGCAAGTCCAACTTACTGCCGGCAATGTGAACCAAACTCTGACACCGGTCGTACAGGGACCTAACAGCTGTATCAAGGGGCCCGGTACCCCATACTCCCGGAGTACCCCCCACAGGACTCCCCGAGGGACACGGTCGAATGCCTTCTCCAAGTCCACAAAACACATGTAGACTGGTTGGGCAAACTCCCACGCACCCTCCAGGACCATACTGAGGGTGTAGAGCTGGACCAGTGTTCCACAGCCAGGACAAAAACCGCATTGTTCCTCCTGAATCAGAGGTTTGACTATCCGTTGGACCCTCCTCTCCAGAACCCCTGAATAGACCTTACCAGGGAGGCTCAGAAGTGTGATCCCCCTGTAGTTGGAACACACTCTCTGGTCCCCCTTTTTAAACAGGGGGACCACCACCCCGGTCTGCCAATCCAAGGGAACTGCCCCCGATGTCCATGCAATATTGCAGAGCTGCATTAACCAACACAGCCCCACAACATCCAGAGCCTTGAGGAACTCCTGTCGAATCTCATCCACCCCCGGAGCCTTGCCACCGAGGAGCTTTTTAACGACCTCGGTGACCTCAGCACCAGAAATTGGAGAGCCCGACCCAAAGTCACCAGACTATGCTTCCAGATTGGAAGCCGTGCCGGTGGGATTGAGGAGGTCGTCAAAGTATTCCATCCACCGACCCAAAACGTCCCGCATCAAGGTCAGCAGCACACCATCCCCACTGTAAACAGTGTTGGTGGGAGACCTTTTCCCCCCTTCCCTGAGACGCCAGAAGGCGGAACAGAATCGCTTCGAAGCCGTACAGAAGTCGTTCTCCATGGCCTTTGCAAACTCTTCCCAAGCCCGAGATTTTGCCTCAGCGACCATCCGAGGCACACTCCGCCTGGCCCGCCGGTACCTATCAGCTCCTTCAGGGGTCCCACAAGCCAAAAAGACCCGATATGACTCCTTCTTCAGCCTGACAGCATCCCTTACCGCCGGTGTCCACCAGCAGGTTCGGTTGTTGCCGCAGCGACAGGCGACGACCACCTTGCAGCCACAGCTTCGGTCAGCCGCTTCAACAATGGAGGCTCGGAACATGGTCCACTCAGACTCAATGCCCCCCGCCTCCACCGGGACGTGTTCGAAGTTCTGCCGGAGGTGTGAGTTGAAACTCCTTCTGACAGGAGACCAGATGTTCCAAGCAGACCCTCACAAAACGTTTTGGCCTGCCAGGTCTGTCCGGCGTTCTCTCCCACCATCGAAGCTGATTCACCACCAGGTAGTGGTCAGTGGACAGCTCAGCCCCTCTCTTCACCTGAGTGTCCAAGACATGTGGCCGCAGATCAGATGAAACGACAACCAAATCGATCATCAAGCTGCGGCCTAGGGTGTCCTGGTGGCAAGTGCACATATGGACACCTTTATGCCTGAACATGGTTTTCGTTATGGACAATCCATAACGAGCACAGAAGTCCAATAACAAGACACCGCTCGGATTCAGATTGGGGGGGGGGGGGGGGCATTCCGCCCAACCACACCCCTCCAGGTCTCACTGTCATTGCCCACGTGAGCGTTGAAGTCCTCCAGCAAAACAAGGGAGTACCCGGGAGGAGCACTCTCCAGCACCCCCTCTAAGGACTCCAAAAAGGGTGGGTAATCTGATCTGCCATTTGGCGCATAAGCACAAACAACAGTCAGGACCCGTCCCCCCACCTGTAGGCAGAGGGAGGCTACCCACTCGCTCACCGGAGTAAACCCCAACATACAGGTCCCAAGATGGGGGGCAACAAGTATGCCGACCCAAGCTCGGCGCCTCTCAGCGGGGGCAACTCCAGAGTGGAAGAGAGTCCAACCCCTCTCGAGGAGACGGGTTCCAGAGCCGTGCGTCGAGGTGAGTCCAACGATGTCCAGTCGAAACCTCTCAACCTCGCACACCAGCTCCGGCTCCTTCCCCTCAAGAGAGGTGACGTTCAATGTCCCAAGAGCCAGCTTCTGCAGCCAAGGTCCCGCCAAGGTCCCCGCCTTCGGCCGCCCATCCTGCATTGCACCAACCCCTATGGCCCCTCCCACTGGTGGTGAGCTCATGGGAAGGAGGACCATGTTACCTCTTCGGACTGAGCCCGACCGTGCCCCATGGGTAAAGGCCCGGCCTCCAGTCGCTCGCCTGCATAAACAGTCATGTCCAATAAACTGAAATATTGTTTAAAGCCTAATTTATTTCAGTAACTCAATTCACTACCTGAAACACATTATATAGATTATTTACACCCAGATTGATGTTTTCAAGTTTTTATTTTTCGTTAACTGTGATGACATTCTGCTTACAGCTAAAGAAAACACAACATGTAAGATTACAATATTACATCAGACTAAAAAAACATTTAGAAAAAATACATTTTTATTACAGAAATGTGGGCTCAATGAAAAGCATGTTTAATACCTGCTTAAAAGTTGTTATAAGAACCTTTAAGCAGGTATTAAACAGGGTTTCATGTCATTATCATGTCATTATCAAAATATGTTTTGAAAAAAAACTTTTAATCTGAGAAAGGAGTCTCATCAAAATGCACATTCAAACTTATTGAATATGACTGTATTTTAGTTATATTATTACATGCTTTTTATTCATTTAAAAATATGACAAAAGCAAATCACTATACTAGAACCATTTTTCGTAGGATTAACTTGTAAATGTTCTTGTCCAAACTTTGCTTAGCAACTTCACCGAGAAAGCAGTGAAAGATGAGTGGAGCGTATTAAAGCCTACCTGAGGGTCAGAGAGACGTGAAATGTCTGGGTAGAGGTAGAACTTGATGCCATCAAAAGCTCCAGGCAGTGTGACTCCCCTGATCAGGAGGATCAGCAGCATGACATATGGGAAGGTAGCTGTTACATACACAACCTGCAGAAGCACACGTGCATGCATGTTAACGAGATATAACAGATTACATAGGAGAACAGTAAACAGAGACACATTGTAATAGTTTTTCAACAAAACATGTTTTGATGTATATCGTCATGCTGGTACAATACAGTATATTGAATGTAGTCAATGTCTTGTGCTTTGTGTCACATACAATATGTAAAATGACAATGCTGTGACAATTTGAGTAGAAATTTCCATTGCAACCAATGGCTGTCTGCATCTACATCACTGGAAGCTCTGTTTTTCTTAATGCTTCTGAACACATCATTTAACCTCTCCTCTGCCCATAAGGAAAATACCTGGCATGGGGATTATTTATCAGGTGAGGTGAGGACACCATCAGAAATGTAAAGACACCATCAAGAGTAACTAAGTATTCAGTCACAGAAGGTGGATCAATGGATGGATAACTCTTTTGCAAATGAAAAAGAAAAGAGCTCTGGATCAAGATATCAATGATCAGGCCTGTGGGGTTTGATCACTGGTCAAAGGGATTTTTAATTTGTCTTATAGAGCATGACTTGACTTGTTTTTTACAGATCTAATGTACGTTTTTTCAAAATGTGCACAGAAACTGTACATTTATTTTAGAAATGAACTAAAAATCATGCTAACTGTTGGATTGTATGGAAAAACAACTTTATTGAAGGAAAGGAAAGAAAAGCTCAGTCAAAAGTGGATGAAACATCGATATAAAGTTATTTTAATATTCAGCTAAGGCATCGCAATTACATGTTTTCCTGATATTAATGATAACAAATGTATTATCAACTAGAAATGAATTGAATGAGTCAACAGTTATTCCACAAATACTAAAAGACATATACATAAATACTATGTATGACTGTCATGGCGGATGATAGACCAGCAGCTTGTGCTTTTGCTCCTACTTTCAGTCGGACAAGGCTCAAACCTGACATTTATAAGACGGTGGATGGTAAAATTATTGTGGAGGATGAACTACTTAATTTCCTTGCAGTGAAATTGAGAACACTGAGCCAGGATGAAATTGTTATACTGGCAGTAAACGCGTTCGACTCTGAAACTATAGAGGCCTCCAAGAAAGTTCTGTTTGAGCTGTGTCAAACAACGCAGCGCAATATCGCACATAAAGGTGCGCAGAAGGATATCAATAACATAAAGAGTTGCCTTAAAGTTCTCAATGAATGCGGGGAGGATGTTCCACGGTTTGTCTCACATTATCTGGAGGATCTACCCCCTGTGACATTCACAAGCATGGATGTGTGTAGTCTCCTCAAGAAAATGGAACAGCTTTACGCGGATGTTGGTGCCATGCGGTGTGCGCTCCAAACTCAAGGGGAAGTTTGTGCGGATCTTCGTCTGATCACCACTAACGTGAACCGAAGGGTGTGTAGCCTGGAGGGTGTTATGGTCGATGTCCAGAGAAGGGAGAGGTTGCTCTACTCCGACCGCTGTGTGGACAGCCGGGCGTGCGCCGAGGAAGCGGTGCTGAATGGTAAGCGTGATGCGGCTGGACCTACACCTGTGAATCAGTGCGGAAGCGGCGGCCTGGAAACGAAGGCCATGGATATGCCGGTAACCGAGGAGGAGGCTACTGGGGACACTGCTACTCGTGATGAGGGGAGAGAGGGCCTGTGCAATCGGTCACATGCTGTAGTCAGTGGTGGCGAAGGTCAGGCGAATGCTGCAAAAGCAACACAGCTGTCGGGATCTCCAAAATGGTCGACTGTTGTCAAGAAAGGGAAGCTACAGGCTAATGGAAAAATGAGAACTCGTTTCACCTCCACACCTGGATTGAAGACGAGGTCAGGTAAAAGTTTGGCTATTGTGGGTACTGGAGCTGATGGCCACCACATTAAGACTGTGTCAACTAAAATGGTAAGTGTTTTCGCTTCTAGGTTTGCTCCTGATCTAGACGTAAAGACATTAACTGACTATCTTCGGATTCAGCTTGATCGGGAGGTTACGTGTCAAAAAATAGCTACGGCCAATAGCAGATATTCATCCTTTAAAGTGACTGCTGAGTGCAATGATGTAGCTGAGATGTACAATCCAGTGATATGGCCTGTGGGTGCTTATGTAAGGCGCTACTATGAGCCGCGCATCCAGGCTGGTGTTGCTGGTTCGAATGAGGGTGCTGCGTCTGCTGCGCAGGCAACTGGGGCTCCAGGGGCCCGTAGTACTGAAGCCTGATGTCATAAATCATGGGTGTAAAAGTTCTGTCATACAACTGTCGAGGTCTGCGCTTGGGCCAGAGCTCAGAGGATAAAGCACGGCGGCTAGTTGTAGACCACTTGTTGGGGCAGTGTGACGTGCTGTGTCTACAAGAGACTTTTCTGTCAAAGCAGGATCTTGAAGGATTAAATTCGTTAAATGAAAACTTTCATGGAGTGGGGGAGTCCAGCGTGGATATTGGTGATGGAATAATACGTGGGCGCATTCCAGGAGGAGTAGCAATCTTATGGAATACAAAACTTGACTGGTGTGTAAATGTCATCAGACTGGAAGTGGATTGGTGTATTGCAATACAGATTACACAAGGAGGCAAGGAATGTGTGGTGCTAAATGTTTACACCCCATATGAGTGTCATCTCAATGAAACTGAATATCTTCATAGACTTGCCTTCATAAGCTCATTTATCCAGGGCCAAGGGTCTTCCAATGTGTTAGTTATTGGTGATATGAACTCTGATATTGCGGATGAAAAGTCAATATTTGCTAATCATTTGGGATGTTTTTGTGATAATAATGGGTTAATTCTATCAACTAAGGTCCTATTACCTGCGGACAGTTTTACCTATATAAGTGAAGCGTGGCATACAACCTCCTGGTTGGATCACTGTGTGTCTACAGTAGATGCGCATACTTCTCTGACAGACATGAAAATATTTTATGAGCTATCAACATCTGATCATGTACCTTTTGGGATGGAAATACTTGTTCTAAAGTTACCCATGACGGAAAATCATGATAATGAAAGTACTTCTCATGTGGACTGGTACTCTCTCACACAAGAAGAAATTATGACCTATGGTGTGAACACAGATGACCTATTATGCAATATATACATGCCTAGAGAAGCAGTCATGTGTGGAGATAGTGAGTGCAGGGATTCTGAGCATATTTCAGCCATTTCTTCCATGTATGATGGCATCATTAAAGCACTGATTGATGCAAGTTTATCTATATATAGACCTAAAACTAAGAAAAAGGGTAAACCTGGATGGAATGCCCAGGTGGCTGAATTTCATGCCAAGGCACGTGAGGCGTCCATGGAGTGGATACTGGCAGGGAGACCAAGAAATGGGCCAGTTTTTGAAAACAAAAAGGTCACTAATGCCCAGTTCAAATATGCTCTGCGTTACATTGTAAAAAATGAGCAGGCTATGAAGGCTGACTCAATGGCCAGAAAATTGCAATGTAAAAATATGTACGAATTCTGGAAAGAAGTTAGGGCTATGAAAGCAAAAGTATCTCTGCCATGTGTTGTTGATGGCATCTCTGGCACAGATAATATTCTGGATTTGTGGCGGAATCATTACAATAGGGTTTTTAACTGTGTCCAGAGTGACTCCTACAAATTCGGTGGAAATGATGTTGACAGTGTAGATGCTATTTTGTGTCATGAAGTTGTTAATGCCATTTCCAGGCTTTCAAATAATAAAACTGCAGGGTTGGATGGTGTTACTGCTGAGCACTTAAAGTTTGCAAGTGCAAGGTTAGCTCCTCTACTCTCTATTTGCTTCACAGCATGTTTTGTACATGGGTTTTTACCTGACCACATGCTAACTGTTTTGTTAGTCCCTGTCATTAAGAACAAAGCAGGGAATATTGGCAGCTCTGACAATTATCGCCCAATCGCACTGGCCAGTATTGCTTCTAAAATTGTTGAGTTAATCCTGCCGGACAGGATCTCAAAATTTGTCTCTTCTGCAGACAATCAGTTTGGTTTTAAAGCAAAGCTGGGCACAGATATGTGTATATATGCTCTTAAAGAGGTTATTGATAAATACAAGAAACAAAATTCTTCTGTTTTTACATGTTTTTTAGATGCCTCCAAAGCTTTTGACAGGGTTAATCATGGCAAGTTATTTTTTAAATTAACTCAGAGGGGTGTACCCAAATTTCTTGTACGGATACTTAGCTATTGGTATGCTCACCAAGAGATGTATGTCAAATGGGGGAACAGTATGTGTGCTCCATTTAAGGTTGGCAATGGGGTCAGACAGGGGGGGATATTATCCCCTACTCTTTTCAATATGTATTTGGATGATCTTTCAAAGAGACTAAATGCTTGTAAAACTGGATGTATTGCTGGAAATGTTGTGCTGAATCATCTAATGTATGCGGATGATTTAGTGGTTTTCAGCCCGAGTACAGCTGGGCTCCAACAGCTGCTTAATATCTGTGCGCACTATGGTCTGGAGCAAGATATTAAGTATAACCCAGCAAAGAGTGTTATAATGATCTGTAGAACTAAGGAGGATAAAAATGCAAACTTCCCAGACTTTTATTTGTCTAATATGATGCTGAATGTGACTAACAAAACAAAATACCTTGGGCATATTTTAACTGACGACCTGATGGATGATGATGACATGGGGAGATAATGCAGGACATTGTATGCTCAGGCGAACACACTGGCACGCAAATTTAAATTTTGTACGGATGAAGTGAAAATAGCGTTGTTCAGATCATACTGTACACCGCTATACACAGCTCACCTTTGGTTAAACTATAAAAAAAGTACAATGCAAAGGTTGCAGGTGGCCTACAATGATGCTTTTCGTGTGCTTCTTAGGAGGCCAAGATGGGCTAGTGCGAGTGAGATGTTTGTTACAGCTGGAGTTAATACGTTGCAAGCCACATTGTGGAAATGTATGTACAGTTTCATCTGCAGACTCAACATCTCTGAGAATCGAGTGATTGTGTCACTTATTAATATCAGTTACAGTGCTATTCGCTACCAGTCTGGTCTATGGACGCACTGGTATAGTTGCCTTCTTTTAAAGTGACTTCTTAGCTTTTTATTGTTACTGTTGTTGTTTTTGTTGTTCTTGTTTGTCTGCCTTGGACCCTGAGTCTGTAATAAAGATATCTATCTATCTATCTATGTTAAATATATAATAATAAGTCACTGTCCAATTTATTTATTTAAATAGTTATTGGCCACATGCTGCATGTCATCACGTTTTAATTATTTTAATTTTATTTTTTTTACCTGATCCGTCCAAGTCAGCAACCAGAGCTAATGATACTCTAGTCAAGATAATTGAAGTGATGTGGCATTTACTGTGGAGATTAACCAATCAGACGTCTTCTGAGAAACCACAGCGTAAGTTTGGAGTTAACTTCAAATATTACCAAAAAAAGAGCAGATGTTTAAAAAAAACATTTAATTTCACCTTTCTCAGTTATATAAATTTCTGGCCCACCCATAACGCTGATGTACCAGCACTAACACCTAAGATTGTTTGTTAGCCACAAAGAAGATGCACAGGATGAACTGAGTGGAGCTGCAAACCTCAATGTAACCTAATCTCAATGTAAGCTGTGTTGCTGTGAGCTCAGACACCACACAAGGTGTGGTCATCCCACATCAGATGAGATGAAGGGTTTCAAAACCAAAACAATTAGGTGTACATCAGGCCTGATAGCTTGAGTTCATGTACACATCTGTTCATTGATTCAGTCATAAACCCAAAGGTATGTGAGTTAAACAAAATATCTATGTATCAAATATTGATACCTGATAAAAAATAATTAATTGATCAAAATTATGTATTACAAAGCGCCTAATAAGTTGAATTTGGTTACATTTATAAATTCGTCCCACCACTAAACTTTAAGTGATTTTTGCCATATAATGACTTCAAAATTAAATAAATAAATTTTACCTTTAATTATTTAATTATGTAGTCAGAAAATTACTGACAATAAAAAACAAATCTAGATGAATACCTATAATTATTTCAAGTTTTATTTTAAGTATTGCATTTAAAAACAGCTTCTTAATGAGTATTTGATGGAAGGACGGACGGAGGGATGGATGGAAAATGTCCAACTTAATTTCCAACTCAGCTTATTATCTCATCATTACACCTTAAGCTCTCTTCACTCTCTGCTGTCTGCCCTGTTTGAAAAAAAACAATGACCCATACATCTAGTAACACCATTCATACAGTAGCAAGTCCCTGCTAACCCTTAACCCACCTCGGTTTTTTTATTAAACCATTCAGGTTTGACAGATCTGTGCTCAACATCTCAAGACTCTCCTCAACAAAGACGCTGGGCTCTTGGAAGGCAGAGGCGAGCAACATACATCCCCTGGCTTCCTGGCACTCAGTCAAAGTCCAATTGAGGACCAAACAGGACTGGGCCAGGAGCCTTAAAAGAAAATAGGGCTCCTCTGACCCCCATCTCTTTAACAGGAGGAGCCTAGAGGAGGGATCCTGGCAGTGTGGGAAAATGTGCTGCTCTTTGAAGCTCAAGCAGAAGTGCATGAGTGCTCACACACAAATGGATATTCATTCATTTAAAAAAAGAAAGGAAGAAGAGTACACATACTATAAACATGCACTCATGTATACAGCAAGTACTGAACACTGTGGTCACATCCCTGTTCTACTGTAAGCAACATTTTCATGAATGACTACTTCTTTTTTATGCCTCTGGGAGGAGGAAATGGACTTCATTCATGGAGAAAGGTTCTGAACCAACTCCACAGAAGTTCAGTCCACTTTACCAACATGAGGCTGTGATTTACTCACTCATTCAGAAAGAGATGAGACAAAGGCATTCTACTTCATTGAATATCCGAAACATCCTTAACCCTACAAAAATGATTTAAAACCTTTAAATAAACCTGATCAAAGCTCCATTTGAACTCTGAGCATCCATGAGGATTAATTCAAGAAGGGCCAGCATGGAGGGTGTAGGAAAATGTGTCCCCCTTTCCGGCAGCACCTTCCTTTAATTTGTCACATTAAATGATTACAAATCCTAAACCTTCTCCCTCTGGTTGTGTTTATCGCTCTGGTGATGAAAAGGACAATATTCAATCTCCCCATGAACTTTTGATGCACCACTTGATCTCTCCCACTCACCGCGGGTAAACATCTAAGCCACCACAAATTTCCTGGTGAAACCTACCCCTGCCTCGCTGTAAATCTAACAGCGGGGCTTAAATGTGAGAATGGCTGGCAAATGCAGCCAACAAAAGCAAACAGCTCAGCAGAGTTTCGAGTGAATGAGCTGTAGGGTCTGCAGGAAAGAAAGGATCTCTCTCTCTCTCTCTCTCTCTCTCTCTCTCTCTCTCTCTCTCTCTCTCTCTCTCTCTCTCTCTCTCTCTCTCTCTCTCTCTCTCTCTCTCTCTCTCTCTCTCTCTCTCTCTCTCTCTCTCTCTCTCTCTCTCTCTCTCTCTCTCTCTCTCTCTCTCTCTCTCTCTCTCTCTCTCTCTCTCTCTCTCTCTCTCTCTCTCTCTCAACAAGCGGGCTGTGGTTAGTTTCTCATAGAGAGAGAGGGAGATAGAGAGAGGCTGAGGATGTACTCTACATGCTCCTCATGAACGATCCCTTTTCCTCTAGTAAATACAGGAATCAATCTTGGACTGGCTGCTAAAGCCCGGCCATGAAGAAGCACCCCCCCCCCATACTTCAGTCAAACAAAAGACACTTTATGGCGATATAGGCGTCACCATCTAGTTGTCTTTTCTCCTCTTTTCTCCTTCATTCCTGACTCTATGTCCCTCCTCATTCTGGCTCATTGAATCTGTGAAAACCTATTGAGGGCTGCTGAGCTCTCAGGAAGGTGTAGAGTCTTATTGTCCATTGACAAGGCTGCCAGAAGAGACTCAAGGAAATTAAGATGGAAATTGCAACTGGAGGAAGAGAAGTAGGCCTAAAAGACACCCCTTTCTGTTCTGTGTTTGTGGGAGAAAATTCTGTTCGAGACTTGATTTTGAGAACCAATCAGAAAGACCTTTCTGTGTATAATCCCAACAACATCATAATTGAGAATTGAGAATCGGTTGGAATTGAGAATCGGTTCCGACTTAATATCTCTAGATGTACCAAGCTGGTAGAGATATGCCCCATAACATTGCAACACTAGTATTTAGCCTTAAATTAAAATACATACATTTAAACCATATTTACTTATTAATTGAAAGCAATTGGTTGATTTGTTTTGGGGGGTTTTCATAATCATGCACTACTCTGTAATGGTCGTTCTCATAAAATTATCAGAAATTACACTCATGTTTGTAACTGTAAAGTGACCAAATGTGACAAAATAAAATTCAAGTGGTATGAATATTTTTGCAAGGCACTGAATGAAGGTATTTCCAACCAATTTGCCAGCTCTCGCAATAAGGCATAACAGTAAACACGCAGTACCAAATCCTACCTTGCCAGTTGACTTGGGTCCCTTCCAGATGCAGAAGTAGCAGATGAACCAGGCCAGAGCCAGACACATGGCCAGCTCCCAGCGCATCCCTCCCATGTGCTCAATACCATCTGATATCTTCAGGACTCTCCGCCTGATTTGGCCCAATAACATACAGAAAATGACTGTTTACAATATATATTCTATTCAATTTATAAGTAACAGAAATTAGTAATGCACCATTATGTAATGTGATTGAATGTAAAAGAAGAAGAATGTTTACTTAGAGTTTAGAGAATTAAATACACACAACAATAAAAATTCAGATATTTTTCATATTATGCCAAATAAAAAAGATATGTGATAACTAAACTCAGAAAGAAAAGCCACCAACAGCATTTCAGAGATTTACCGTGAAGCATTTAGCTGTGCTAAATAAGTAAAACACCAAAGTAAGATGATAAAAAATAAATACATGCATGCAGCAGCAGAGTAAAAATAGTAAAGCCATTTATTCTGCTGGTCATTCACATTCCCTGGGCGCATCAATGTGTGAATCTATAAAAATAAAAAATATATTACCACTTCATCTCTCAGGTCCATGATACCAAGCTCACATTTAAAAATATGAAGACAAATCTAAGCATTTACTTATTTTTACGTAAAAAAACAAAGCTTGAACATAAACTTAAAATTTTTTTAGTTGTTTTATCTAATGAGAACCTTTTGCAGTTTTTTACATGTTCTTCCACAGCCAGCACCTTCTGAAAAAAATTCACCAATTCTGAATAACACTGAAGGGATTTACCAGCTGTAAATAAGCTCTATTTGTGCTCTGAGATTGAGAACAGAAACATCAGTAAAAAGATCTGTAGACTGTGGTTGTAACATTACCACTGCAATCTTAGCAATTTGAAGACAATCCAGGAAGTATTTTCCTCCTAATTTTGATTATATTACACTTGATGGTAAAGAGTGGCAAGTGGCAATCCTCCCAACAAAAACACCTTAACCTTTCTGTGGCTCCTCTGCTCTACAAAGAGTGTAAAGTTGCTGTACTGACGGTAAAAAAAGAGATCAACCTGGCTGTGATGCAGGAGAACCACTATAATAAAGTCTGTTGATAAACTTGCAAACAGGATTTTGACCAGACTTAATAAAAACATTGTGGAGATTATGCTGTGCACAGGATCCTTCAGGACAACACTTTGCAAAAGATCAACAATGCATTGACTGTACGATAATGAAGGCCCTTATTGACCCTGAAGAAAAAATCAAAAGTTCTAAAAGGGGAAGTTCAGTATTTTATAACTGAGGTACTGTTCAAACATTGGGAGCAGTTAATATCACACCAACAACATATAATTCCTGTTGTGTCTTCAATCAATCCAAATCCAAATTAGCTGGCCCCTACAGCTAAAGCTAACAGGTAGTCCAAGAAGAGCCAGGATCAAAGTGGACTCCTACCATTTAAAAAAACTCAAATCATTAAACAACCCACAGCAGTTGATACAAACAGTCTATCATGAACCTTTACAATACAGTCATGTCTAAAACAGGCATTTTTTTAGACAGAAGACGAAAATTATTAACATGGTAAATTAAGGTAGGAGAGTGTGCGCCCTCAGTGGTCTTCCTGTGTGAAACACAAACTGAGAACAGAGGTTATGAAATGCTTCCATTGAGAGTAAACTGTGTAATGTAAAAATCAATAAGTAATATTCACCAAAAACACTAGAATGCTTTTCATAAAAAATGCTTTCTGTAAAAGATTATCAGCTTCTGGGTAAATAACCAACACTCAGGCCTCTTTGGGGCAAACCATCCGCCTTTAAAACCTAATTTAGGTTTATACTAAACAAAGACACAGAAAAGTTACCATACCTACAGCAAGTGAATAATTACTGCCTACAAACAAAGAAAGGGAACTTTACTTCAAAAATCCTGGATTACAGTATACTTTTAAGAGCCACCATTATCATAACCAGTTTCTGCAGTTGGAAAATGAACCAATAGTAACACAACCGTAGAACTGTGAGCCAAAACCAGGTTCATAGTTGTGCTTTTATTTATGTATAGATTATTCACTTCAATTCAGTTTTCGATTCATTTTATTTATATAGCGCAGATTCACAACATATGTCATCTCAAGGCACTTTACAAGAAAAGTTATTTCAATACAATCATACAAACATTCCAATTAGTTTAAAGTTTGAATTTGTTTTCTACTTAAAGAATCCCAGCAAACTGCATTGAGTCATTGACTTGAGGTTGTGCCCCATTTATGCAGACTCCAATGCAATCCCTCATACTGAGCAAGAATGTAGCGACAGTGGAAAGGAAAAACTTCACTTTAACAGGAAGAAACCTTTCAGCAGAACGTAGCTAAGTACAAGCGACCATCTGCATGACCGTCTGGGGGTTTTAGAAGACAGAGCAGAGACACAGAAAGAACAAAAAGAGCTGATGTAAGAGTACTTTTTATATTTAAGCCAGTAAAAAGTTGATAACAGGACACAGTGGATGTTCAGTTACTGGGAGCATCATCCCAGTTGATGCCCCCCATCCAAACGGGCATTGTAGCTATGCAGGATACCAGACCAGGTGTAGCTTCTACAGAGAGAAATACACTGAGAAAAAATAAAGTTAACAGTCAAAATAACAGCAATTAATACAACTGCAGAGTAGTAGAAGACAAAAGTAGTGTATGTAGTAGAGTAAAGAAAAGTGGTCACTCTGTCCTCCAGCAGTCTAAGCCTATAGCAGCTTAACTACAGAGATAGCTCAGGACAACCTAAGCTACCCTAAGTATAAGCTTTATCAAAATGGAAAGTTTTATGCCTGGTCTTAAAATTAGACTGGGTGTCTGCCTCACGGACTAAAACTGGGAGCTGGTTCTACAGGAAAGGGAGCCTGATAACTATACGATCTGCCTCCCATTCTACTTTTAGAAATCCTAGAAACCACAAGTAAACCTGCAGTCTGACAGCGAATTGCTCTGTTGTGAACATATGGAACAATCAGATCTCTGATGTATGACAGAGCTTTATTATTATAGGCTTTATATATAAGAAGGAACATCTTAAAGGGGGGTGGCACGTTCTTCTTATGCAGAAAAAGCAATTCTGAGGTCCAGTACATCAATAATTTTACCTGAAATAGATCTGTAAGTTCAATAAATGATTTATACTACCTATTTGACATTTTGCACTCACAGCATGTCCACACTGAACACCTTGAAATTAGCTGCATGTCTCTTTAAGTGTCTCGGACAGGCCCCCCTCAACACGCTCTCGTCAACGTCATCACAACATTCTCCAGTCGCACGGGGACAGAGCATTACAGTACTGTAGCATCGGTGTGCCGGACTTTTGGTAAACAGGCATATCTTTCGGTTTACTATGGCCACGCAGGACATGGTACAAGCATATGCATTTGATCCTGTCTCTGACACTGAAAGTGAAATATTGGATGAACCGGAGCGCGTTCACCAGTTCGTTCAAGAGCTACTACTTTCCACAGGTGCTACCTGATTGCTGCTGACGATACTCTGCTTTAGTGCTCTGAGAGCGGGGGAGGGAGGGCTGTGGAGAGACGTGGGTGGTAATCAAAATTTAGGGGCGTTCAGTGCTCCACATGGCGGCCGCGAGAGTTTATAGATATTACTCAAACATACATAAATTAACCTAAGAAACAATTTAGGCATGTTTTTAAGGAGGGAATTGCATATGAATGTGATGAAAAGCTTTAAAAAGTGGATTTTACATCCCAACCCTCTTTTAAATTTGATTCTGGATTGCACATGGAGCCAATGAAATGAAGCTTAATCAGGAGAAATGTGATCTCTCTTTTTAATATTCATCAGAACTCTTGTTGCTGAATTATGGATCAACTGAATACTTTTTAATTGAATTTTGTGGACTTCCTGATATTAAACAATTACAGTAGTCCAGCCTTGAAGTAAAACATGCATTGAGTAGTTTCTCAGCATCACTCCTGGACAGGATCTTTCTAATTGTAGCAATATTTCAGAGGTGAAAAGGGTAATCATAGACACCTGTTTGATATGTGATTTGAATGTCATGTATGGTCAAAAACAACGCAGAGGTTCTTTTCGTTATTACTGGAGGCCAATTCAATACCATCCAGATGAAGAGATTGACTAAGCAGTTTCTTTTTTTGAGCTTGTGGTCCAAAGATGCTCACATACTTGATTAGCAACTATTTTCTCAAGGATTTTAGATAAGAAAGGAAGATTAGATATAGGTCTGTAATTAAATTAAGTCATCTGGATCGAGGAAAGGCTTCTTGAGTAAAGGTTTAATTCCATCCATCCATCCATCATCTGTACTTGTCCATCCATCATCTGTAGCCGTCCATCCTATGCAGGGTTAGGGGGAGGCTGGGGCCTATCGCCACGGGGCGAGAGGCGGGGTACACCCTGGACAGGTCGCCAGTCAATCGCAGGGTTTAATCACAGCAACCTTAAATTCCTGTTGTACATATCTATTTACTAAGGATATATTTATCATATATAAAATGGGGCCAGGAACCAAAGACAACACTTATTTAAATTATTTGGTAGGGATTGGCTCCAACATACAAGTTGAAGGTTTAGATGAGGCTACTATTTTTGATCATTCCGAAAGTTCGACTGAATCAAAACAGTCCAAACACAGGTTCTACAGTTCTTTCCGAGCTGCCTCACTTACTGAGAGAGAAGTAATCATGTTTGGGAGGATGCCAATGATTTTATTTTTAATATCATTAGTTTTATTTATGAAGAATCGCATAAAGTAATCACTACTAAGATCTGGGGGAATAGTTGGCTCAACAGAGCTATGACTTATAATAATAATAATAATAATAATAATAATAATAATAATAATAATAATAATAATAATAATAATAATAATAATAATAATAATGGCTTGCATTTATATAGCGCTTTTCAAGACTCTCAAAGCGCTTTACAACTCCATTATTCATTCACTCTCACATTCACACACTGGTGGAAGCAAGCTATGATTATAGCCACAGCTGCCCTGAGGCAGACTGACAGAAGCGAGGCTGCCATATCGCGCCATCTGGCCAACACCAGTAGGCAAGGTAGGTGAAGTGTCTTGCACAAGGACACAGCGACATGTAGCAGGTGGAAGCTGGAATCGAACCCACAATTTCTGGGTTGCAGGCTGACAACTAGTACTTGGCAACTGTACTAAAAAGAAACCTAGGATTGTTCTTTTTCCCCTCTATAATGATGAAAAGTATGCTGTCCTAGTTTGTTAAAGGGTCTTTTTATACAGCAGTAGACTGTTATTGCAGGTTAAATAGGAATCCTCAAGGAGTGTAGAGCGCCATTTTCTCTCCAATGTCCTAGTATTCTGTTTTAAAGTACGCAGCTCTGCATTAAACCTGGGAGTCAACCTACTATGGCTAATTACTTTTTTTTAAGGGGGCTACACTATCTAATGCCAAACACAATGAAGAAATAACGCTATAAACCAGACAATATATTTTCTGAAGTATTGGATATAAAATTGTTGCCCTCCACTGTATTACTCTGAGACATTGAGGAAAGAAAGAATGGAACAGATTCTTTAAAACGTGTTACAGCCTTGTCTGATAAAGCTACTAGAATGACATTTTCTGTCAGGGGCTAAGATGGTCAGTTAAAGTAAATTCAAAAGTTATCAAAAAATCATTAGACAGATCCAGGTTATGTGGGAGGACTGTTATTTCCTCACACTCGATGCCGTATGTGTCAGGAGCTCTGGATGCAGCATGAACCCAAACGCAGACGTCGGTAAGGCGTGGGTAAGGTAATGATTATTTATTAAGGAGTTGATGATGGCATGACTGGAATGATGAAGATGGAACCCCAGACTGACGAGACGGTAGGGAAGAAACAGTATGAACCGACGGGATTAAATGCACAGAGGGAATGAGGATCAGGTGGTGACTGGGATTAGACACAGGTGCAGACAATATTTAAGACAGGGAGTGAGCAGGATGGAGTGCTGAAGGCTCTGACAGGACCCCTCCCTTTAAGCGTGGATTTCAGACGGCCAAGAAAAGTAAAAGAAAGGGAAAGAATTACCCTTCCAAGGATAGGTGGAGGGGGCCCAAAGATGGCGGACCTGCGTTTTGGAGTATACACCCCTAGAGGTCGGGCAGACGGCCGGGTGGACATCCCCTGAGGCCCTGGAGTGCCAGCGGACAGCAGGATGGACGTCCCCTGAGTACCTGATGTTCTGGCAGATGGCTGGGTGGATGACCCCTGGCTGGACGGTGACTGGGTGGATGACCCGGTGGTCCTACCCCGAGGACCTGGAGATCCGACAGGTCGTCCTCAGCCCCTCCGAGGGCCCTGGAGTCAGAGGGAGGTCATCCTCGAGGCCCTCCAGGGGCCCTGGAGTGCTCACTGGATCAGGGACTGGCATACTGACTGGATCAGGGACTGCTGGAGCAGATGACTGACAGGCCGGAGTGTAAGGAGCCAGTATCTCAGTGGCACCGATGTCTATGGCGAGTCGGCGGGAGAGGCTCATGCTGTCGTGGACCAGTACCAGGAGAGCAGTAGACCAGCCTTGAGTCTATGAAGGCGGACCGCTGCTCCAGGTACTTTTCTGTATCTGGATTGGATAATCGGTGGAGGATCTTCAGCGGAAGCAGCGGCCCTGCTGGCAGTTGGCATGGGAAGGGTGTTCTGCTACCTGCTCCCGGAAGCAGTTCTGGCACGGTGAGACCTCCGCCGGCGGTTAGGTGGTGGAGGCTTAGAGGGTGGACGAAAGATCTGCTCCCAGGCTTCCTGGCGAACCCTCTCTGCCTCTTTCCACATCATGGTGAGATCCTGAGGGGAGAACACATTCTGGAACTGAAGAAGCCCTTTGAGAATCTCCTCAACCCCAGAGATGCGGTGAGGAAGGTGAGGGAAGACAGAGATCATGTGGAGGTTGTCCCAGGCGTCTTATGGAAGGCTCTAATCTCCTCTTCGACTGCTGGGTCCATCTTTGGTCGGTTCATTCTGTCAGGAGCTCAGGATGTAGCACAGACCCAAACGCAGACATAGGTAAGATGATATTATTATTTATTGAAGAAATTATGATTGCAGGCCTGGAACTCTGAAGACGGAACCCCAGACTGACATGAGACAGTAGGGAAGAAACAGCATAAACCGACAGGGAATGAGCGGTAGTGAACGGCTTAAATACACAGAGAGAAGGAGGATCAGGTGGTGACTGGGATTAGACACGAGTGCAGACAATAATTAAGACAGGGAGTGAGCAGGACGGAGTGCAGATGGGTCTGACAGTATGTCAGTACAAGGTTCAAAGTGTGTTGACCCAAGCGGGTGGGTCCCTGTACTTTCTAAGTAAAGCCAACTAAGTCTAAGGCGTGGTTCACACCGGATGTGGAAGCGGCACAGAACAGACTGCTTCCATTCGGCGCCTCTGTTAACCTATGGTGTGGGTCACACCAGACGCAAAGCGCTGCAATCCTCTGCAGCCGGCTCGCGGAGTGAAGTGATTCGGGGTCTGGGCTATTTTCTGCGCGAGCCGCTAGCAATCCGCGTGAATTCTGGCAGGAAGTCACACCAAGACAGACCAGACCATCAGGTCGATTTTCAAAATGCAAGCAATTTTTCAAAATAAAATATATTAGTGTATATAAACAGACGATAGAGATGAAAATAAACAAACAAACACACAAACACACACAGATACACACTTAATGAGGTTATTTACTTACCCATGATGAAAGTAATAGCTCTGAAAAAATAAAAGCTGAGCAGAAGCGCTTGTCGACCGTGGCGGAGAAATACGAGTCTGGTGTGAACAGGGGGGCAGGGATAGCGCAGCGCTTCCGCGGCCTGTGTGAACCAGGCATATGATGGCATTAAAGGCTCCATTTAGGCTATCACATTCAGTGTCCACATGAATATTGAAATTCCCCAATATATTGACCTTCTCAGTATTCATTAGAAAATCAGATAAGAATGAATGAATGAATGAATGAATGAATGAATACTTTATTGATCCCACGAGGGGAAATTCAGTTTACAGTACAACCCGTTAAATAACATATAACAACAACAAACATTAAACAAACAGGAACAGGTAGACTAGTCACGGTGCAGAGGTCCTATTACAGGTAGGAAATGGTCACAATAGGTAAAATTGGGAGGCGGAAAAAAATATATACATCTCAGACCTGCCCCCTACAGGAGACAGAGCTGAAGTACAGAAAAAAAACACCTTGATACATTGAAGAACATGTATCAAAACAAACTACACATATACTGGATGTAGGTAGGGGGGGAACCCCCTGCACAGAGGAACAGGTTTGCAGCCTGACAGCGTGCCCACCGTTCCGGTGCCCAAGGAGTCGGGGGGAGTCTTTAGGGTACCGAAAGCATGTTGAAAACCAGGAGTGCGTGTATGTCTGTAGCTGTGGTGTGAGCGTGCGTGCATGTATGTGTGCAATGATGTGAGACTCCTCTTAGTTCAATCCCAGAGTCTGTCGCCTTTGATGTAATATACGACCTTGGAGAGCTGAATCAGGGAGCTCACAGGCTCATGTGGGGGATGGGTGGGGTGGGATGCATCGTCCTTTTACATACACATCCAAGGGAGTTTTTGTTTGGTCTACCAAGGACAGGGAGTCAAATTCCAGCAGATAAGTAATTGTTTTAGAAACAGGCGAGGATCACTTTTTCTCTGGCCTTAGCGTCTGTCAGTGGTCCAAGTTCAGTCCAAATGGCCAAATCGTTGGTCATATTACCTTCCAGCCGGCTGATAACTTCTCCAAGTTATTACATATGCAGCGAAACGAGTCCAATTTTGCTCGCACATCGCAAATAGTCTGAGAGTTGACAGCACAGCAGCCTCCCTGTAGCCTGACCAGCCTGCCAATTAGTGCCTTTAAGCTTGAAGTTTACGATACCTCAGAAAATCCATCTGCGATAATCAGCAGATATCCAGTTATCATGAATCCAATTATATAAATAATTCCAATGACCTTTATGGTGAAAAGTGAGAGACACAAGGTCCTCCACGATGTTCCATCGGGACAACTCAGCTCTCCATTTTAGCCGTTCTCTGGGGAAAGAAATGACTAATTGCATTAAGAGACCAGCTGACCAGAACCAGATCCAGAACCATGGTTGTTATTTCCGGAGGAGAATGCAGAGAGCGGCTCCAAATAGTTGACAAGACAAAAGACCCAAGTAGGCAGAAGTAGGGAGGGAAAGAGAAAAGCATCGATCCTTGCGAACAGCAGGAAGTAGAACTAAAAGAAAAAATGAAATCTGATCTAAGAATTAAGAGTAAGGGCGTGGTGGACGATACAAAATCACAAACAAAAGTGGTCTTAATGTTTTGCAACTCCGATGAGGAAAGTTAAGGGTGGGATGTTCAAAAGAACTGTAGCTATTAATTGGTCTGGGATTAATTATTAAATCAGAATGAAAAATGGTTGCAACTCCTCCTCCTGGCCCAGTACTTCTAGGAATGTGAAATTTTAAAGGAGTCATGACCTGTAATTTTCACTTTTCCATGAGAAAAAGGTATGTTATGATTGCCTAAAGATTATACACAGCCCGGGAAGCCAATATTTAAAAGTGAAGCGTTTGTTTACCCCTGGGTTCGTCAACTAGCCCACGTGCATGCGCACTCAAATACGTGGTTTTAATTTCTGGCCGACTTGATGTCAAGTCGGCGCAGGATATACCATATATAGACATCGCAGACCTACCTATGCTGTGGGAAGCAATCAGAGGCTTGCCTGCAATTGAAACGGTAAGGCTGTGTTTTTATTGCTCTGCTGTGTGTAACAAACAGCAGCTAACTGCTAATGTGGCTATTGTATGCTAGTGGGAGTAGTAGATATGGGTTAAGCGTTACCTGCGGTGTCAACCCCCCTCCTTCCTGCCACCAATCAACGCGCCCCTCATTTGCATTATTACAATGCCCGTCCACGACAGCCAAAGTATCGAATCAGATCTTGCGAGACAATAATGCCTTCAGAAATAAGGGTCAGAGGAGCTTTGTGTTTATTTTTTTCAACTTTTTTTTTTTTAGAAGGGCCTGAAAGACTATAATAGAGTGTGGGTATCCAAGATAATACTAGGTTATGACTCCTTTAAATAATTGGAAGGAGTTGACTCATTTGTACTGACATAATCCTCCTGCTGCAACCAGGTTTCTGTGTGACAAAACAAATTAATTTGATTATCACAAATCAAGTAATTTACTAACAAAGTATCTGAAGAGAGAGATCTTATGTTCAATAAACCACATTTAATTGTTTTATTTTTCTGTTTAGTCAAAGTCGTATTTATCTTTATGAGATTTTCATGATTTGCTCTTGTCAGGTTAATTTTTAATCCATTTGATTTTGGCCGTGGGCAAGACATTGTCTCAATGGGGTAATGGGTGGGAAATAATACAGAAGCTGCAGAGAGGAGGGTTAAACTACAACTCTGCTTCCTGGTCTGGACCCTGGGTTGTCAGTGTTTTGGAGGACTAATAAATTAGGCCAGATTTCTAGAAAGTAGAGCTGTTCCATCCAAAGCGGGCCCTCAGAGCAGCATTTGACACTATCGATCATAACATACTATTAGAACGACTGCAGAACTGTGTCGGACTCTCTGGTATAGTACTTGGCTAGTTTGAGTCTTACCTAAAAAACAGGGACTTCTTTGTTTCAATAGGAAACCTTTCATCAGAACAAACAGAAATCATATGTGGGGTGGCCCCAGGGTTCCATCCTGGGCCCTCTCCTATTTAATATCTACATGCTCCCGCTAGCCCAGATTATAACAACCAACATGATTAGCTACCATAACTATACAGAAGACACTCTTTACATTACAATGTCACCAGGTGACTTTGAACCCATCCACACCTTAAGTAAATGCATCAAGCAAATCAATGCATGGATGTGCTATAATTTTCTCCAGCTGAACAGAAACAAAACTGAAGTAATTATCTTTGGACCTAAAGAGGAATGATCAAGAGTCAGCACACAGCTTCAGTTAATACAGCTAGAAACTACTGATCAGGCCCGAAATCTAGGTGTAGTAATGGACTCAGACTTGAATCTCCAGGGTCACATAAAGGCATTAACAAGGTCAGCCTTTTATCACCTAGAAGTCCTTTAATCCTAGAAGAACATTTCTAAGATTAAAGGACTGATGTCACAACGGGACCTTGAAAAACACATCCATGCATTTATCTTTAGTCGGACTGATTACTGCAACAGCGTCCTCACAGGTTTTCCTAAATAGTAAATTAGACAGCTGCAGCTGATCCAGAACGCTGCTGCCCGTGTCCTCATTAGAACCAGGAACGTAGAGCATGTCACCCCAGTTCTAAACCCTTACACTGGCTCCCTACAGTTCAGAGAATAGACTTAAAAATAATTTTACTAGTTTATAAATTATTAAATGGCTTAGCACCAAAGTATGTTAAAAATCTACTGTCACTATACCAACCCCCCAGACCACTCAAGTCATCTAATTCCACTCCTACTCAACATCCAAGCAGCTTCAGTTTCTATGCTCCTTTAATGTGGAACAAACTTCCAGACGACTGCAAAGCTGCTGAATCATTGAGTTATTTTAAATCTGTTTACAGCTGCCTTTGAAAAATGTTTTCATATATCAAATGTTTTGTGTGTTTCATGCTTTCTTATGTACGTTACATGTCATAGGTTCTGTGAATGCTTTATGCTGTTTTTACTTTATCCCCTAAAATTAAAGTTCCTTGAATTACCCTGTTGTTGAAAGAGTGCTATACAAATAAAATTGCCTTGCCTTGACTATGGTCAATGATGTCTCTAATGCCACATTTATGAACCTGTTGATTACCAGGATCGGCTTCTCAGCGGGTGTGTAGCTGAGCGGGGAAAGTCTTTTAGAAAATCTTTTAGGTTCTGGAACAACGCATCCTACGTACCGTCACCCAGCTGAGCTGAGGTCCCAGCTGTGCGGGTTCTGTTGGGGACGGCTAAGGGGTTCTGTCCTTTTTTGGCTAAGTGGCCTCGATCTGTCTGCTGTTTTTTTAACAGCCCGGAGCAAGGCCTCTAATTCCGACACCTTCACCACCAAAGCTACAAAAATTTTACATTTATTAATGTTACCATTATCACTGAAGGAGGCAGGGAAGTTACTAAACATCTGACACAGAGAGCAAGAGAGAGGAGAAGACTAGGCCGAGATTGAGACAAAAGGAGTAGCCAATGAAGCAAAGCTAACTAAGCTAACGAGACCTTACCATGCCAAGAAAAACCGTGTGAAACATTAAGAGTTCCCAAAACATAAGGTACACAACAGAAAATAGGTGTTTCTAGCATGCCTGTGTGTTAAAATACACACAAAACAGCTCCACAGAGCGCAACAGTGACAACAGGAAATGACGCAATATGGCTTACCCAATTGTTCAGATACTATAGACATAAATACGGAAAATAGAGGGGAAAAAAGACCGAAGATGAAGAGAGGTAGCAAAAAAGTTAAGAGGGACAGGGTGAATTGAAGATATAAGAGAGAAAGGGGAATAAAGATATCAAATATATATATATATATATATATATATATATATATATATATATATATATATATATATATATATATATATATATATATATATATATATATAAATATAATTTCTATAGAAAAATACCAAATGGTGTGGGTTAATGAAACTGAGCATGTCATTTGCAAAGACATGTTTGCTATGGTGAGTCAAGAGTGTGCTTCCTGTTTGCTGAGCCTCAAGCCGACAACAGCACTGACGGAGGATGAGAAGCGGGAGTCTGAGCCACAAAGCTACAAGGCACTGCCAAAATCTTTGCCACCAAGTTCACCGTCGGGGCTTCTGACCAGCCATTGATCATCCTGACATGTTCTTGGTGGAAGGCCATAAACCTGGTCCAACACCTCCAGCCCCTACCCCTACTCTCTGTTCTGGTCAGCCAAAAGGGTAAGATTTGTGTAAATTTGCTAATGTGGGTGCTTGGATGTATACTAATGATTTTACCCTTTTTTATCTCAATGATGAAGTTCAATAATATTAAAGCAAAGCTAAGTAAACATGTACACCTCCTTTGATAACAAACTAAGCGATTTTAATGGATACAGTTAGAAATGTAACACTAACTTGGTACAATTGTAACAATTATGTGCAAAAATTAATTAAAGATGCACATTTATGCCAACAAAAAATATATTGTCTAGTCTATCTTGGCAAGGGCTTAATAATGTTTAACAACTTTCAGTTTTTGCCAACAATTCAATTTAATTCAGTTTATTTATATAGCGATAACAGATGTCATCTCAAGGCACTTCTCAAGAAAAGTCATTTCAAAGCAATCATATAAACATTCCAATCAGTTTTAAAGTTTTCTGTTTAAGGAATCCCAGCAGATTGCATTGAGTCATTGACAACATGGCAATTTGCTCCATGGCCTAATTTCTAGGATGAACTTAAAGCATGTTTTCATTGGTATTATGAAACTCAGTTTTCTTTTGATTGAAAAGAAGGTGACAATCATCTAAATATATTTTTATATTTTGATTTAAAAGACTTTTGTGACTTGGCGGCAGATTGAATCCGACATAGTCGTGTACAAAGCTACTGGCAGTGGTACAGGAAATGTGGTAAAATCTACACACTAACAAGCCATGATCCTCTGCCACACTCATGGCTCTAGCTGGGAGACAGCCGGCCCACCATAGCCTGCTGACACAGAAATATGAAAAGGGCTGACTAATTATTGGGGGTGAGGTTAGGGAGGAGGGAGGGGGTCAATGACACAGTTTGAAGCTGTCAGTATCTCAGCTTTTCAACAATAGAGCAGATTAGAGAAGAGCATGACATAAGTAGGATTTATCGATCAAATAGAAACATTTTATTTAAAAAATTGTGAAAACCTCTCTATATAATGCATTTTGGGATGTAGTTTTATATGCATAAGCATGAGGAAAATGTAAAATTAAGTCTACTCACTCCCAAAATTCAATGACTGGAGACGTTGCATTGGGGTTGGTGATATTGGTGGCATTTTCCCCATAATAATCAACACAGTTTTCTGCAAACACACGGTGACAGGTTTCCATTAATGTTCTGCATTTACTTTTATTGGCATTTAGTGTGAATACACAATATAATGTAATAAAAAGGCCTTACAGACATTTTCTGTTTTAAATTAGAATAGGCTTATTTGTTGTGATGAGAAGATGCTTTCCCCTAATGTCCTACCTGTATTCCAGTAATGGCCACAGCCAGCCCACGGCAACTCTGTGGTGAAACAGTTGAAGAGGTAGAAAATGGCCCAGGCTAAGATCACTATGTAGTACACATTGAGATGGGCTTCAATCACCTGTGTTGCATAGCCGATACCTGGAAAAGAAAGGTAAATCAAGAAACTAGGTGAAACACACAACCGTAGCTGAACAGGTTGAAATGAAATCACTTTTTCACTCTGTAGAGATTCCGATCTTTATATTTGACAGTTAAATCTCTGAGTACCACCCAAAAGTACATAAATCAAGTGTTTTCTTACCCTCAAACAATGGGCAAACTTTCCTCCAGCACGTGATGCCTCCTTCGCTTGTGAACTGACCCAAGGCCGTCTCCAGGAAAAATACAGGGATACCGCAGCACACAAAGAAGATGACATATGGCACAAAGAAGGCACCTTCATACACACAAATAAATATACCTTATGATTATGGGGGATGCAAAAGTCTTATACATCACAAATTTAAAGCTTAACTTTCGATTCCTGATTTGAATGGATTTATGTAAAGAGTGCCACCAACTGCACAGTGGTGCAGTTGGTGGCACTGTTGCCTTGCAGCAAGAAGCCTGTGGTTCAAATCCAGCCTGGGGTCTATCTGCATGGAGTTTGCATGTTCTCCCTGTGCGTGCGTGGGTTCCCTCCGGGTACTCCAGCTTCCTCCAACAGTCCAAAAACATGCTTATTAGGTTAATTGATCTCTCTAAATTGCCCTTAGGTATGAGTGTGTGCATGGATGGATGTTTGGTTGGTGCATGTCTGTGTTTCCCTGCGATGGACTGGCAATCTGTCCAGGGTGTACCCTGCTTCTTGCCCCCTTACTGCTGAAAATAGGGACCAGCCCCCCGCAATCCTGCATAGGATGGACGGGTATAGATCATGGATGGATGAGTACTTATTAAGGTGCCAAGCTTGGAATGCACGGTGAGCCAGATATGTATTCTATTGGGATTTTTGTAAATAAAAACAAACAAAAGGTGGTTTATAACTGTGAAGTGGAGAAAAAAAAATGTTATATGAGAAATGAGATTTTTGCTAATTAAAATCCTAAGTGTGGCATTAATTTGTATAAAGCTATCTTAATGGTGATATCCTTAAATAAAATCCAATGGAGTCAACTGCCTTCAGAAGTAACTTAAATAAAAAATTTAGTCCATCTTTGTGTCATTTACTGTAACTATAAACCCAGCTGTTCTGTGAGGACCTCAAAGGTTTTTTTAGAGAACATTAGTGAACAAACAGTATCACAGAGACTGAGGAACACAGAATCAGGGATGAAGATGTGGAAAGGTTTATGCAGGGTTAGGTTAGAAAACAGTATCTCAAGCTTTGAAGAGCATTGTTCAATACATCATCTGACAATGGAAGGAGTATGCCACAACAGCTAACCTAACGAGACACAGCCATTAGCCTGGACTGACAGCCTGGGTAAGGACAACATTAATCTGGGATATTCAGTTTACAGAAAACTATTCATAGTGCACTTAACCAGTCTAGTATTTACAGAAAAGCCATAAAAGGAAAGCCATTAGAAGTCCGGATTGATGTTTGCCACAACACATGTTGGGACGTGAAGAAGTTGCTTTTATCGAATGACCAATATGTAAAACAGTATGTGTACACATCGCTCTGCAACATGTTGGGAGCAGCATCATGCTTTGGGGATGCATTTCTGCAGTAGAGTTAGGGAACCTGGTCAGAGTTAAGTATGGTACATGGGAATACTGAAAGAAAACTTCTTGAGGGATACAAAGTACTTCAGAATGTAGTGGAGGTTTAGCCTCCAACAGACAACAGCCAAAGATTTGAGCCAAAACTGCAATGTAAATGGATTAGATAAAATAATATTAATACTTTAGAATGGTACAGTCAAAGTCCAGATCTAAAAACAACTGACAATCTGAAGCAGGACTTAACATTTGTTGCTCACAGATGAGATCCATCCAATTTAACTCAGCGGGAGGTATATAAGGACAAAATGTCACCCCACAGATAAGCTGTTAGAGACATACCCCACAGACCTGTTGTTGTAATTGCAACAAAAGGTTTTTATAAATCAACTCAGGAGCTCTACATACAAATGCATGCCACAATTTTTATTTTATTTTAATTAATTAGAAAAACGTATCATCCTTTTTTCATTCCACTCTAAATGTGTGCTTAACTTTCTGTTGGTCTGTCACATAAAATCCAGATAAAACCCCTTAAAGTGTGAGGTTGTAAGAGGTGTGAATACTTTTGCAAGGCATTGTATCTCATTTTTTTACCCCTTTGGAGGATTAAAAGTCATATTCATTCTACAGCTGCAAAGGTAAAGCAAAGCTTGCCTCCTCCATTCTTGTAGCAGAGATAAGGGAACCTCCAAACATTGCCCAGACCAATGATCTCCCCAGCCACAGACAGGATGAACTCAATCTTGTTGTTCCACATGCCCCTTTCGTTGTACTCCTCATTGTCAAGGCTGGAGCTGGACCCGTCCGGGTCTCTGCCATCCTCTGGTTTACCGTTTATAACAGGCCCACTCTTCTCAGCTGTCATGATGCTCAGGCAGCCTGCCGAGAAAGAAAACCGACAAGGACTGAATGAAGATGAGATTAAAACTTTAACAGGATTTTGACTAAGAACATTTTACATTTTCTACAACATCTGTATGGAGCTGCTTGTCTAATTAAGCCCAAACGGTGCCAATGTTATGTACTGGTAAAGGTTTGAACCAAGTCACAGCAGTCTGTTTTTTCACAGTGCACAGACTTAATACAGTTCAAATTATTAGAGAATTGTTATTATAGAATTAAACTCTAACAACAGATTCACACATAAAAGTATGTTGAAATGGTAAATATATAAGGGAATAAACAACATAAAACAATCATTTACAAACCCTCTTGCTTTTATGACACTTATTTAATCATGAAACTAAATAAAGTGTGTAATAACAAGCTATCAGTTTGTAGAAACTAACTAACAGCATTAGTCTCTAGGATAGCAGCCTGGAGGTGTTAAAATATTAAAACATGCAGAGAGAAAAGTACTCACCAGTCTCTGAAGGAACAGTGGTAAACCTTTTGGCTCCCGCAATGATGCGCACTAACAATCGCCTTTACAAACACGCAGAATGAATAAAGCCCGATCAGGGGGGTGCAGAGTGGAGAGAGGGCACAAAAGAATAAAAAGGAAAACAATCTGCACCCGTTGCTGAATGAGATGGGTTTGTTAAGTCTCACGTCTATATAAAGGAAGATCCCAGAGGCGGCAGAGTGACGGTACACAACTTGCACAAGGCGATGGATAACCTGCGACTGCGCTCCCACTCAGCGGGCTGTGCGCTCTCAGGAGCCTCTACTTGGATAAAAGCCATTTGGTAACGAGTCCATCTCTCACAGCGGAGTTACCACGGCACATGGAGAGCAGGATGCAAGAAGGCAGACAGAACATGGAGACAAAAGTTTAGCAGCATCTTCTTTATGATAGCTACAACACGAAAAGCCCATTAAATGATTAATGCCAACATGTATTTTAGAAAATAAAAAAAGCATATGATGAATGTTGCTCATATTGGGAAAGGCTGACCAGATCTTAGCCAATCAAATGCGGGATAGAGTATGCGTGGGACAATCAGGGACCTGTTACAAAAGATGAAATATAATCTAAGGGTGCTTTCACACCTGTTAGTCCGCTGGACTCCGTACGATTGGGGACCAATATTGCAAAATTGTTGCAACTTTGAGCTGGTGCGGTTCGTGTTCACATTGCACTTCTGACAAACAAACTAAACCTTTTACACATTGTATATCCCCTTGGGAGTGGTGGGCTGTAGCAAGAATTGCCGAAAGAAAGATCAAGAAAAATACAAACAGGAAACGGATGCATAATGTCAGTCATTCCGTATTGGTCCAGCAGCAGATGTGGTGAAACTCCCAAAAATAAACAGACTTAGCTCTGCATACACAGAGGGATTGTGCTTGTCCTATTGTTGTGGTGGTAGTAATATAATATATTTACATAAATCATCGACCAAATCTCGATGAAGCACTGGACTTCCTCCCGACTCCACATTTGACCACGATTCATTATTGGCGGTAATGCTAACAAGTTTCAACACAGAAACGGTGCGTCCCACAGTGCAAAGTGCAGCACACTACGGATGCCTACATAGATCAAAAAGGGCTTTTATCAAGAAGTTGGACCGAACCGAGGCTGGTTCGTATTCACACCTGAAGTGAACCGCACCAGAGTCCATTTGGAAGTGGACCGAGACCACCTCACAATGTGGGTCTCGGTCCGGTTCGTTTGTCCGGACCAAATCTCACTGGTCCACGTTCACACCAGCTCAAACGAATCGTACTAGCAAACAAACTGTACTTGAGTTTGTTTTAATCGAACCAAATGCTGCAGATGTGAAAGCACCCAAACTTCATCAGTCTTTAGTAGATAAAATCTAATATTATCCAATAGCAGGATTTTTTTATCTGAGTATTTTTTCATTAATATCCACATTAAAAGTGTTTAAAATGCATTAAAGGCCAAAGTTAAGGTAACTTGGTTTCCAAAAAGTGAAATTTTAACACATTTCCAAGTCTGGAAAAATAAGTTAGTGTCCTGGTAACTGTCCTGCACAGTGTGGGGTGCCCTGGCTTTTTCAGTTTCAATGAGAAAACATGGTTGCTGTATTTCCACTACTTGCCTTCAGTATCAATAACTTTACAGATGGTATACTCTTGTCTTTTTTTACTGCCAATATTTTATACTTAGTTTCTCAATTTGGATATGTAGGCTATATAGTTTAACTTACATTTTAATGGGGGGGGGGTCTGTCCTTCACTTCTTACAAAATGGAACCAATAATTTTTTTCAATTAGCTCTCTTTGATCAGTCCTTCTGTGTTTTATGTGTATGCTTCTCTCTCTTGGTCCAAGTCAGATAGCAGTAGATCACCATCCATATTAAGCGAGTTGTTCCTTCTCACTGTTTCCACAGGCTTCCTCAGTAGGAGGGATTGCTGCAAAGCCAATCCCTTGATGCAATAGACAAGCTACCTTAGGCTTTTACCAACTGATTCTAAATGATCCAGTAAATCTGACTATATTGTATTAGCATTAGGAATAAACTGGACTGAATGTAGTAGTAAATCAGGCAATTTAACTGATTTACAACTAAGTTGCATTGGAATGAATTCCATTGATTCAGTTGGCCAAAGTGTTTTCTATGTATTTGATTATTATTGGGAAACACTGGACCCCAGGTATTTGCGGGTTTTGGGACCACAGCTTCTTGTGAAGAGCTACATTTTGCTAACACTTGCAAACCCTCTAAAAATGCCTATTGCTGCCTAGTTTAACAGTTCAAAAACCAAAAATACCTTATGTTGCATTAATACACACAGTAAAAGCTACATTAGCACTACTACAGAAGCTAACATTTAAACTCTTCCTTATCTCTGCTTCTTTATTTTTATCAGGATGTTGGACCGAGGCTGATTCGTATTCGCACCTGAAGTGAAGGTCTATGCAGAGCAGCTCTGTGGGATTCTGCAGCACCTATTTAACCTTAGCCTAAATCAGGAGAAAGTTCCAGTGTTGTGGAAGACATCCTGCCTTGCTCCAGTACCAAAGAGAACTCACCCATTAGTCATCAATGACTATAGACCTGTTGCCCTGACATCCCACATCATGAAGGTCCTGGAGGGACTCCTGTTGGCCCACCTGAGTAAGCAAACAAGAATGTATCAAGACCCGCTGCAGTTTGCTTATCACTGTGGAGTTGGAGTTGAAGATGCCATCATACACCTGCTTCATCCAACCCACTGTCATCTGGACAAAGCAGGCAGCACTGTGAGGATCATGTTCTTTGATTTCTCCAATGCATTTAATACAATTCAGGTTGATTTGCTTTGTCAGAAACATCTGAAGACACAGGTGGAGCCCTCAACAATCGCCTGGATCAATGAGTACCTGACACACAGACCACAGTTTGTGAAACTGAAGAATCGTGTGTCAAACCAGGTGGTCAGCAGCACAGGAGCACCACAGGGGACCGTACTCTCACCATTCCTTTTCACTCTGTGCACCTCAGACTTCCAGAAGAAATCAGAGACCTGTCATCTGCACAAATATTCAGATGACTCTGCAATTGCCGGGTGTATCAGAGATGGACAAGAAGGTGAATACAGAGAGCTGGTGAACCACTTTGTGACATGGTGTGGAAACAATCATCTTACCTTAAATGTGAACAAAACAAATGAGATGATTGTATATTTCAGAAGAAAGAGGGATAAGTCAAACAGTGTTTCCATCATGGGAGAAGAAGTGGAGGTGGTTGGGGAGTATAAATACCTCGGAGTTCACCTTGACAACAGACTGGACTGGAGACTGAACAGTGAAACTGTCTGCAAGTAGGGACAGAGCATACTGTACTTCTTGAGGAAGCTTAGGTCCTTCAAGGTTTGCAGCAAGATGCTGCAAATCTTCTACAAGTCTGTTGTGGAGAGTGTAATCTCTTCAGGCATCATCTGTTGGGGTAGCAGCATCAGAGCCAGGGACTAAAAAAAGGCTAAACAAACTGATAAAGAAGTCTGGTTCTGTTCTGGGGACAACTGTGGAACATCTGGAGATGATGCAAAGAAGGATTCTTCATAAAATCAAAAAAATGATGGACAACCCTGAGCATCCTCTTCACGAGACTGTCATACAAAAAAAGAGTGTCTTCAGTCGGAGGCTTCTCCAGTTTTCAGTTTTTCAGGATTGCCTTTGTGTGTTCGTCCTGTCCTGTGTCTCCATGTGTTGCCCTGTTATAGACTGACAACCTGCACCCTCCAATTCATTCACTCACTGACCCCTAAAGATATGCACCAGCATGAGAAGATTAAGCAGATATAGATGATGCACTAGGTTGCAGGATTCTTTTCTGTTATGGTAAAAAATGTTTATAGACACAAAGTCATTTCATCCAACTTTAGATGAGCCTAAATTTTATTTTAACATCTGGTGCCAGCTGATCACATAACCTGTTAGGGTTGAGCTACATTAATTTCTATCACAGTATTCGGCCATATGAAGTTTGCATTATAAAAATGTTTGGGTTAAGTTCTGGTTTACATTAGCTTTCATTAGCTTGTAATCGTAGAATATAAGGTCAACAAATGAAAATAACCTACATAACCTTATCTTAGTACATATGATGAACAATTTCATCCAATTAAGATAAATTAGGCATTTTCTATTTATTTATTTTTTTTACTTTTCTAGACCATTCTTGCTCCTGGTAACAAAGAGCAGACTTTATGAAATCTTAAAATGCAGAAACGAGGAATAATACTGAAAGGGTTTTCATACAAAATTGTGAACTTTTTTTAAATTAGTGGTGCTTGTTGGTTCAAGTCCGGTGGGAAGTCACCCCTAATCTTCAAAGAAGCACTGACCTCGTTTGATTTATGGATCGTTGTCAACAGTCTGGTTTTCTTTGTCAGAGTGGTTGCTCCTCAGGCTTTGCTTCCAGCATACCAACTCAGGACTCTTTGTCCTATCCTGAAGTCACTCTGTACACAAAAGCTCATTTCAAATAGACTTCCGCAAAAAAAATGTTGTCAGTGGTTAATGATGAATGATCCACTCGTCATAAAGTCCTAATAACCCATGCTGCTGGGAAAATAATAATTTCTCTTTGGGCTTAAATTAGAAGGTTGCTGAGTTTGTTCATACACAAGTTGATTGCTTGGTTTCCAGGCGTGATAGACAGTTGCACTAGGAACTCCCCTGAATCTGAAAGCCTGACCTAGTCTCTAAGAATTTGTTCATGCAAGGGTCACTCATCATTAGAAACTTTAAGGAAGTGCCCTGCATAAAAAGTATGGCCACCCAAAGTGGCTGGCAAGTACTCACTGTGCTTTTCAAGCAGACTCATGTCACCCCTCACAACATTATCAGAAGGTGATCTCTTCAAAATGAAAGCTATCCATGTTTGGGTACACTGGTTTAGAAAGTAAGGTTCTGATTTCCGAAATTATCCAAATAAGGTCTACATGGAACAGCAAACAGTGACACTAAAGTCCCTAGCATAACATATATCCTTGAAATAATAATTTAATGGAAAAATGAAAAGAAAGAGAAAACTGTGGACCTCTGCATGTCTGGTTCATCTTTGGGTACAATGTTTAGATACCGAAAGGTGCCATGTCATCTGGTCAAACAATTACATGCAAATATAAACACTAGGGGAATATCGAGCCATAACACTGTTTAGAAAGGAGACCTGTTTTGTGTCCCAGAATATTGTGTTTTGGTTTCAAACCTGCATTTTAACCCCTGAATAAAAGCAAATATTGAAGATGCTGGTTGAAGCTGGTAAGGGAGTGTCATTATCTACATTGAAACTAATCCTGTACCAACATGAGTTGAAAGCCAAATCAGCGAGGAAGAAGTCATAACACAAAACACAACATGGAAAGCCACATTACAGCTTGGAAGTACACTGGAATAAAAACAATAATTTTTAGGACATGCCCTGTGGTCTTGTCACGCTGCCCTATTCACGCCTCATTGTCTTCACCTGTCTGTCCAATGAACCACACCTGATCCTACTCACCACCTGCCTTTAAGACCCATCACTTCCTTTCACTCCAGGCTGGATCATACTACTACTACTACTATTGATGTCTCGTGTGCCTTCCCTGCTGTCTCGTTCCTGCCCGATGTCCAGTCTCTCCGTTCCTGCCGTTGTACTCTTCTTCATCATCATCACCATCACCTCCACCTTTAATAAACATCCTGCACTTCCTCAGCGTCTGCGTTTGGGTCCGTCCTTCACACATATCCCTGACAGAATGATCCGGCCTTAAAATGGACCCAGCAGTCGCTAGAGAGATCGCCTCCCTCTGCCAGGACATCAGGGCCAACCTGGTGAAGCTCGCGGCCTCTCCTCACCTTCCTGTGCGCTTCTCCGGAGCTGAGGAGATCCTCTGAGTGCTCCCTCACTTCCAGAGTGTCTTCTCTGCCCGGGATCTCACCGATCTGCGGCGCGAGGCGGAGAGGATTCGCCAGGAGGAGTTGGACCAGATCACCGGTCCGCCCTCTCCGCCTCCACCATCTGGCCCCAGGTGGCGGTCCCGGCCAGCCGGAGTTTCCGGGAGTGGGGAGAAGAGCGGCGCTCCCACACGGACTACCAACTTCGGCTGCATCTCCGCGCTGCACACACCGCCGGTCCTCTCCCCCGCCGTCTTTGTCCCTCCTCCAGCTGGCTCTTCGGGGGCTCCTCACATCAGGGAGGAGGAGTTGTTCGAGTTTTTTCATGGGGACAAGACGGCCTGCCTCTGCTCCAGGGGAGATCCAGCGCCTCGCCGGAGACGGCGACACCGCCGAGGTGAGGCCGCTTCTGAGGAGGAAATCAGAGCTCCAGTCCGTGAGCCCGTTCCAGCTCCAGTCCGTGAGCCCGTTCCAGCTCTAGTCCGCGAGCCCGTTCCAGCTCCAGTCCCAGAACCTGCCGTTATTGTGGCTGCTGTATTCTTAGCAGTCACAGCGGCAGCTCTCCAGCGACCGACATTTCCCCATGGGTCGCTAGAGCTCCCAGGGAGTACCCGTCCCCGTCGCTAGAGCTCCCAGGGAGGACCCGTCCCCATCACCCGAGCCTCCAGACTCTTCTCAGCCGGCGTACGAGCCTCCAGATTCTTCGTCTCAGCCGGTGTCCGAGCCTCCAGACTCTCATCGTCTCGGCCGGCGTCCAAGCCTCCAGACTCTCATCGTCTCTGCCGGCGTCCGAGCCTCCAGACTCTCTTCGTCTCGGCCGGCGTCCGAGCCTCCACACTCTCTTCGTCTCGGCCGGCGTCCGAGCCTCCAGACTCTCTTCGTCTCGGCCGACCTCTACCAGCCAGGCATCTTCTTCGCCGCCGACCAGCCAAGCTCCTCAGCCGCTGCCTAGACCTCAGAAGGGGACCTAAGGGCTGTCCGCCCGATTTCCGTCCAGAAAGGGGACGCCGTCCGCCCGATTTCCATCCAGAAAGGGGACGCCGTCCGCCCGACCTCTGTCCTGAAAAGGGACGTCATCCGGGCCGTCCGCCCGACCTCCAGGTCCTCAGGGGCCGCCCACCTGGTCGTCCGCCAGACTTCCAGGGGCGTACCCAGAATGTCTCGGGGCCCTCCTTCCGTGGGCCCCCTCCAGACTTCCAGGGGCGTACCCAGAAAGACTTTTTCTTTACATTTGGCCAAAATGAACAGAAAGTTAAAGCTTGGGAACAAATTGGTCTTCTAAATGGACAAAGACTAAACTTACAACCATTGAAGTGTGTTTCACAAAGCCCTGATCTTAATCCCATGGAAAACTTGGAGCTGAAAAGGCTGGCCTCCAAACCTCTCTCAGTTGAATCAGTTCTGAGGAATGGACCAAAATCCAAGCAAACTATAGTGAGAAACTTGTTGGAATGATACACAAAATATCTCACCCAAGTCATAGCAAGTTGTTTACAAGGCCGTTCTACAACATTTTCAACAAATGTTCACACGTACACATCGGAATTTAAAGTAATGTGAATATTATTTCTTAAATGTCCTCATTGCCCTGGTAATAGTAATATCTGTGTGAATTCTAAGAAAGGTGTAGTCTTAAATATCAAGCAGTAAGTAAAAAATATTATGGAACTTTTTGCACAGTGTATGTATATGGTTTTAACTATGTCTACAGGTCCTTCTAAAAAAATTAGCATATTGTGATAAATGTCATTCTTTTCCATAATGTAATGCTAAAAGTTAAACTTTCATATATTTTAGATTCATTGCACACCAACTGAAATATTTCAGGTCTTTTATTGTTTTAAAACTGATGATTTTGGCATACAGCTCATGAAAACCCAAAATTCCTATCTAAAAAAATTAGCATATCCTGAAAAGGTTCTCTAAACGAGGTATTAACCTAATCATCTAAATCAACGAATTAACTATAAACACCTGCAAAAGATTCCTGAGGCTTTTAAAAACTCCCAGCCTGGTTCATTACTCAAAACCGCAATCATGGGTTAGACTGCCGACCTGACTGCTGTCCAGAAGGCCATCATTGACACCCTCAAGCAAGAGGGTAAGACACAGAAATTTCTGAACGAATAGGCTGTTCCCAGAGTGCTGTATCAAGGCACCTCAGTGGGAAGTCTGTGGGAAGGAAAAAGTGTGGCAGAAAATGCTGCACAACGAGAAGAGGTAACCGGACCCTGAGGAAGATTGTGGAGAAGGACCGATTCCAGACCTTGGGGCACCTGCAGAAGCAGTGGTGTGAGTCTGGAGTAGAAACATCCACAGCCACCATGCACAGGCGTGTGCAGGAAATGGGTTACAGGTGCCGCATTCCCCAGGTCAAGCCACTTTTGAACCAGAAACAGCGGCAGAAGCGCCTGACCTGCTCTGCAGAGAAGCAGCACTGGACTGTTGCTCAGTGGTCCAAAGTACTTTTTTCGGATGAAAGCAAATTTTGCATGTCATTCGGATATCAAGGTGCCAGAGTCTGGAGGAAGACTGGGGAGAAGAAATTGCCAAAAAGCCTGAAGTCCAGTGTCAAGTACCCACAGTCAGTGATGGTCTGGGGTGCCATGTCAGCTGCTGGTGTTGGTCCACTGTGTTTTATCAAGGGCAGGGTCAATGCAGCTAGCTATCAGGAGATTTTGGAAAACTTCATGCTTCCATCTGCTGAAAAGCTTTATAGAGATGAAGATTTAATTTTTCAGCACGACCTGGCACCTGCTCACAGTGCCAAAACCACTGGTAAATGGTTTACTGACCATGGTATTACTGTGCTCAATTGGCCTGCCAACTCTCCTGACCTGAACCCCATAGAAAATCTGTGGGATATTGTGAAGAGGAAGTTGAGAGACGCAAGACCAACACTCTGGTTGAGCTTAAGGCCGCTATCGAAGCATCCTGGGCCTCCATAACACCTCAGCAGTGCCACAGGCTGATTGCCTCCATGCCACGCCGCATTGAAGCAGTCATTTCTGCAAAAGGATTCCCGACCAAGTATTGAGTGCATAACTGAACATAATTATTTGAAGGTTTACTTTTGTTGTATTAAAAACACTTTTCTTTTATTGGTCGGATGAAATATGCTAATTTTTGGAGATAGGAATTTTGGGTTTTCATGAGCTGTATGCCAAAATCATCAGTTTTAAAACAATAAAAGACCTGAAATATTTCAGTTGGTGTGCAATGAATCTAAAATATATGAAAGTTACATTTTTATCATTACATTATGGAAAAGAATGAACTTTATCACAATATGCAAATTTTTTGAGAAGGACCTGTATGTGAACAGTCCAGTTACCTAGGCTGTGCCGTGCTAATGTAATGTTTTAATTCTCTGCTGATCACCTCAGGGAGGGGCAACAGCCTGCAGCTGGCACACCGGAATTCAACAGATTCAACAGATTGGCTGTAGCATGTTGTGATATAACTACTTTTAGGATTGACACACATGACTCAGTAGCTCTGATGCCTGTTTATTGGAAAAACCTCAGGGACCACATATAATGTAACACACACCGTTCCATCTGTTATATGTGTCCTACCTAATCAGCTCTTTGTTCCCCTTGATTCCCTTGATTCCCTAACATAGTATTACTTGATACTATGCACAGTATGTGACTCCCCACGCTACTAATCTGGGCGTCAGGCTGGATTCCGGCCTTAAATTCGATGCTCAGGTTAACTCCACTGTCAAGGCTAGTTTTTTTCATCTACAACAACTGGCTAAATCTCTTTTTTTCGTCACATGACTTTGAGATTTTAATTCATGCATTTGTCACAACTCGCCTTGACTATTGTAATGCGCTTTATGTTGGGCTCAGTCAGAAGTCGCTCTTACGACTGTAGATGGTCCAGAATGCCGCTGCGCGACTTTTAACTGGGACCCTCAAAGGGGAGCATATCACCCCGGTATAGGCATCTCTTCACTGGCTCCCAATCCATGTTAGAATAGATTAAAAAAAAAATTTGTATTTGCATTTAAATGTTTCCACAACCTTGCTCCACTGTATTTGCTTGACCTTCTGAGGCCGTATGCTTTATCACGTTCCTTGAGATCTGCGCATCAGTTATTGTTATCTATTCCTAAAACAAATAGGAAGACAAGAGGGGGCTGTGCCTTTTCCGTTGTGGCCCCAAAGCTTTGGAATGCTTTGCCCCTCCAGATTAGGCGTTCAGACTCGCTACCGGTTTTTAAAACCTGTTTGAAGACTTATTTCTTTTCTCAAGCTTTTAACTCTGATTGATGCATTGGGATTTTACTTTCATTTCTTGTATTTTCTTTATTCTATTTTTATCCTATTTTTATTGTTGGGATTTTGTTGTGTCTGTACAGTACTTTGGTCAACCGTGTTGTGTTAAAGTGCTATATAAATAAAGGTGGATACGTCATCCTACCTTGAGCTTCCTGCGACTGACCGGCAGTGTTGTTCTGATCTTCCGGCCCTTCAACAGCTGTGCAGGTGATGGCACATGCATCAAGGGAGTGACTCTGTATGCCATGAGCGCCTTGTATGGATCCTCCCCCTTCCTCAGAAGAAATTCCACTGTCCTAAGTCCTCTTTGTCTGTCCATTACTTTGTGGATATCGGGAACTGCTAGTTATGTGCTTGAAATTATAATCATTAGCAAAGGTTGCAAACCAGACCCCCGCTGAGCTACCAGACAGCTACCACCAAACAATGCCCAAACTGGCCACTCCCAAAAAAGCACGGTGGCACAGTTGCTGACCAATACCCCGGTCCACCCGGGCCCAGCCAGGCAGGCACCAGGGATGAACTGGCATGCCCACAGAGCACCATTCCCCGGATACAGAGAGCCACCAAGGCATCGGTGGGCAGAGGCATCAGTCACCAGCAGGGAGTGATGGAGGGGAAATAGCCCCCTCATTTGGTGGGGGGCCTGAGATGCCAGAAGGCAGCCCAAGACCCAACCTAACGGACACATCAGGAACACACAGACACAGTTGTACATACGTTGCCTCCCTCTTACATACACTACCGTTCAAAAGTTTGGGGTCACCCAAACAATTTTGTGTTTTCCATGAAAAGTCACACTTATTCACCACCATACGTTGTGAAATGAATAGAAAATAGAGTCAAGACATTGACAAGGTTAGAAATAATGATTTGTATTTGAAATAAGATTTTTTTTACATCAAACTTTGCTTTCGTCAAAGAATCCTCCATTTGCAGCAATTACAGCATTGCAGACCTTTGGCATTCTAGCTGTTAATTTGTTGAGGTAATCTGGAGAAATTGCACCCCACGCTTCTAGAAGCAGCTCCCACAATTTGGATTGGTTGGATAGGCACTTCTTGCGTACCATACGGTCAAGCTGCTCCCACAACAGCTCAATGGGGTTCAAATCTGGTGACTGCGCTGGCCACTCCATTACCGATAGAATACCAGCTGCCTGCTTCTTCTCTAAATAGTTCTTGCACAATTTGGAGGTGTGTTTTGGGTCATTGTCCTGTTGTAGGATGAAATTGGCTCCAATCAAGCGCTGTCCACTGGGTATGGCATGGCGTTGCAAAATGGAGTGATAGCCTTCCTTATTCAGAATCCCTTTTACCCTGTACAAATCTCCCACCTTACCAGCACCAAAGCAACCCCAGACCATCACATTACCTCCACCATGCTTAACAGATGGCGTCAGACATTCTTCCAGCATCTTTTCAGTTGTTCTGCGTCTCACAAACGTTCTTCTTTGTGATCCAAACACCTCAAACTTGGATTCATCCGTCCACAACACTTTTTTCCAGTCTTCCTCTGTCCAATGTCTGTGTTCTTTTGCCCATCTTAATCTTTTTCTTTTATTGGCCAGTCTCAGATATGGCTTTTTCTTTGCCACTCTGCCCTGAAGCCCAGAATCCCGCAGCCGCCTCTTCACTGTAGATGTTGACACTGGTGTTTTGCGGGTACTATTTAATGAAGATGCCAGTTGGGGACCTGTGAGGCGTCTGTTTCTCAAACTAGAGACTCTAATGTACTTATCGTCTTGCTCAGTTGTGCAACGCGGCCTCCCACTTCTTTTTCTACTCTGGTTAGAGCCTGTTTGTGCTGTCCTCTGAAGGGAGTAGTACACACCGTTGTAGGAAATCTTCAATTTCTTAGCAATTTCTCGCATGGAATAGCCTTCATTTCTAAGAACAAGAATAGACTGTCGAGTTTCAGATTAAAGTTCTCTTTTTCTGGCCATTTTGAGCGTTTAATTGACCCCACAAATGTGATGCTCCAGAAACTCAATCTGCTCAAAGGAAGGTCAGTTTTGTAGCTTCTGTACCGAGCTAAACTGTTTTCAGATGTGTGAACATGATTGCACAAGGGTTTTCTAATCATCAATTAGCTTTCTGAGCCAATGAGCAAACACATTGTACCATTAGAACACTGGAGTGATAGTTGCTGGAAATGGGCCTATATACACCTATGTAGATATTGCACCAAGAATAGTCATTTACCACATTAGCAATGTATAGAGTGTATTTCTTTAAAGTTAAGACTAGTTTAAAGTTATCTTCATTAAAAAGTACAGTGCTTTTCCTTCAAAAATAAGGACATTTCAATGTGACCCCAAACTTTTGAACGGTAGTGTACATACACTCTCACCTGCACAGCAAGACACACAAGAAAGGATGCTGTACACCCACTCATACTCCCCATACACACTCTATACTCCCAGGTCCAGGTACTGATACCCTAGCAGAACAACCAGCCCTTGGACCCAGAAGGTGGTCCCCCTACCCTCTAGGATGGAGACAAGCAGACCACCAAAGCTGACACAGTGGTGAAGCAGCCCAGGCCCCGACCAGAGTGCCTGTTCCTCCACCCGGACCCCATGTGGAATGTGCATTTAAAACAGAGGCTGTGGGATGTGGGTAAGGCAGCCACACATCCCCCAACCCCCAACCCAAGCCCTCAGTGTCTATATGCAGTTTAACAGTGAGCACCGGCACCAGAGGTGGAGCTGACTGAACAGCTCCTCTTTTGGATGCCGAAAAGTCTGCCCACCCCAAAGTCCCTACATATGTGTCTCATGAGGCAACGTAATAATTGAAAGTGTCTAAGTTGTACAGTAAAATTGGGACCCAGGCTGCCACGGGTAGCGGAGATGGAAACCCCTCCCCACACCCCAGTGACGTGCCTACACCTCAAGACCCTACGTGAGTGGTAAATTGATGGGGATGGAAGGACTGGGGTACAAAAAAACCTTCCCAGGGAGCCAGCTCCCCCACTGACTCCAATAGGCACCCCCGTTCACCAAGATCCACCAAGGGAGGGCGGCCCTGGCATGTCCATTCCGGGGCCCATGGCTGCAGCACCACCAAGCCCCACAGAGCCAAAGGTAGTCCCCCCGGCCCCATCTCAGGAGAAGATCTATACCCACCCCGACATTTGGTCCACTACCAATGCACAAAAGACATTAGAAACCCAGGTTCTGCTAGTTAATAAACTGCAGCTATAAAAGCCTCCACTGACTCCCCTGGTTCTTGGCATGTTCTATTAAAACAAGCTCATTCATTTATTATGATCAAAAGCTTCTTTTACTGGTTTGTATGTCATCATTTCTTCTGTAGTCAATCCCAGTGTGCCCAAAATGTTATCGCCTTATACCCCATTGTATAAATATGGGAGTTAACCTGATATACTTCATCCTTTTTGTCCAGTCTGGCAGCTATCCGGAACCTTTCAAATCGATGAATCCAGTTGGGCCAGTTTAAAAAGTCTGAAAAGTATGAGATTTCTGGGGGTTTTATGGAGAAGAGTGGATTCATCTTCTATCTATGTTCTGAAAAGATGCCCCCGTCCGCTATCCTGGTGCTAAAATTAGCTTCAGTCCGCTCTTAACTGTCGTACCTTTATAGTGTTGTACACTGTTTTCTGGAGAACTGCGGTTGTTGAGACTGGATCCAGCATGCTTCTGACACCATGTAGCATTTTGAGATATGTCTCCTTTTAGGATTGACACACACGACCGACTAGCTCTGATGCCTGTTTATTAGAACAACCACAAGGACCACATATAATGTAACACACCATTCCCTCTGTTATATGTGTCCTGCCTAAACAACTCTTTGTTCTCGGATTTGCTTCTAACATTGGCTACCAGACAATCTCTCTTCTCCTGCAGTGGTGGTGTCAAGCCAATTCCCCTTGTGTGCTGCATTTCGTGGTTCTTGTTTCTCCCCTAATGTTCAGCTTGTTTTTCCCAGATAATCTGTTTCAAGTTCCTTCTTGAGTTCCTGCAGGAAATAAATTCTTTGTTCCAAACCAACCACACCCTGAAATTACTTACCTGGAAACTTACCAAGTCAAGGACCATCTTTTGGCAGCTCCTTCTCCCTGGACAGAATCTTCAGCACCGGCCTGCACACCCACCTATGCCTCCTTGGATCAGCTCCCTCTCTCAGAGAAGCTAATCCTCTCCACACAGAATCACAATTGTCTTCCTTTCTCTCCCTGGAGTCCACCTCATCCTCTGTATCAGTATGAATTTATCTCATTCATACTCACTTTCCTGAAACCAGACATAAAGAACTTTAAAGAAGTGTTTCATTAGTTGTAACGATCTTTTAAATCATTTGGTGAAACAAGTGAAAACAGATATATTTGTATTTTGCTGGTTGTTTGCAAAACTAACCCCTGCTTTCCACCGGACGCGTAAGCAGTGCGTAACGTAATAGACGCGTTTTACTCACAAATTCAGCAGACCGTCCCTTTGAACAGGGTGTTTAGACGCGTATCACTCGTGAAAGCGTTCCACCCAGCTGGTCCCGGGAGATAACGAAATCACAGGAGAATTGCAATTTCCATAACTTAAAGTGTAGTATACACTTAGTATACTGTCTAGTATGTTGAGGAAAATTTAATTCTATGTTAGTAAGCAGCTTAATTCACCATCCAGGTGAGTCCTGGTGTCACAGGTGGTCATGTTTTTTTTTGTTTTTTTTCCGTATTCAAGCAGATTGAAATCTGCACGTCTTTTATTTTGAAATTTCCGGCTATTTAACATTGCGTCCGTGCCTGATTTCCTGTCTGGTCCGATCTAAACGACTGAGATTGACTCGCTTTAGAGACGTAGAGTGTAAAAAATAGACCTGTTGCGTAAATTTAGGAGAAGGCTGCGACACAAGGTCTGAGATGTGACCAATTCGCTCTCCTTTCACGCCGGGTGGTTGACTTTAATGACGGCTATCAGCTGTGTATTACGCTTTGCAGACGCTACGCGCCGCTTACGAGTCCGGTGGAAAGCAAGCATAAGCTGCCACAAAACACTAAATTTATTTTATTTGAATTTTTTCTAGACTAACATTATGTATTGTTTAAGGGTGAGATGGAAGAAAAAATGATAACAATAAATACGGTGAGTGGAATACATTTGCATTTGGCTCCTGCTACTCAAAATTAAATCAAATGAAACCAGGTGTTTTAAGAATAGTCCTCATGAGTTACATTCTATCACAGTACAAATTAAGCTGTTCAGTGAGGGACTCTTGAGGAGCTGCAGAGGCCAGCTCAATTATGAAAATCCATTGATAGCACAACTATTATTTGTGCACTCAACAAATCTGGCTTTAATGAAAGACTCTCAAGAATGCCTTAAGAAGTCCCATTTACTGGTTGCCAAAAGCCACCTGAGGGACACAGCAAACATGTGGAGGAAGGTGATAGGGTCAAAGGAGACCATCATTCAATACAAAATGCTTTGTGTGGAAGAAAACTACCACTGCACATCACCCTGAAAACACCATCCAGTGAAACATGGTAAGGGCAGTATCATGCTTTGGTATTTTTACAGTCGTAGGAGGAGGTGGGTAGAGTAGCCAAAAATTGTACTCAAGTAAAAGCAGCACCACTTGAACATATAAAGGAACATAAAAAGTAATAATCCCAAAAATTACTCAATTAAGAGTAAAAAAGTATTAGATAAAAAGGCTACTCAAGTACTGAGTACTTGAGTATTTGTTCTAAGATCAAAGCATATGATTTAATAATTAAAAATTATGCAATTGAATAAAAATGTGAAGTTATGTGCAAATTCTAAAGACTAAAATAAATAGACAAACATGACTTTATTGTAAAATAACAAATTTGACTAGAAGAAAAAAAATCTTAATCTTTTTTTTTTCAAAGTGAAACTAATGAAAACAATAATTACTGTAGGTTATGTATAAATGTTAGACCAGGGTAAGGCACAACAGCCTCAGCAGATAGAAAATAAAAAATAATGATTAAGCTTGTGTACAAACAAGAGGTCTCACTTCAACATAAACTTTATGTGTAAGTCTCATGCATTTTTGGTTAAAAGAAGCATTCAGTAAAGTTACTCACTGTGGTAGAGTAGCCAGAAACTTTATTCAAGTAAGAGTAGCGATACTTTCTAAAAATATTACTTAAGCAAAAGTAAAAACTATGGTCTAGTAAAACTACTCCAAACTATGGTCTAGTAAAATTACTTTTTTCTTTCAAAAAGTTATTCAAGTAAATGTAACTGAGTAAATATAACTAGTTACTACCCACCTCTTGTCATAGGTCAGGTATCAAATGAGCTTTAGAGATACTAACAGCTGCTCGCACCTGTAAAAACCATACATTTTTCTACGGTTATGCATCATAACATCTTGGTATCTGTACATCTGCATTTCACAAAAGTTAGTGCAGTGCATAATAACTCCCCATGCACTCCACTATGTTTTAATAAGTAAGTAAGTAAAACTTTATTCATATAGCACTTTTCAAGATAGAAATCACAAAGTGCTTCACAACAGAGAAAAAAAACATTAGATAGGTGAATAAAACCGCTAAATCAAATTAAAAGCAGATTTGAAAAGATACGTTTTAAGCTGGCCTTTAAAAGAAGCAACAGCGTCCACAGATCTCAGTGATAAAGGCAATGAGTTCCAAAGTGCCGGAGCCGCCACGGATAAAGCTCGGTCACCTTTTGTTTTCAGTCTAATATAGGGAACGGACAAGAGGTCCTGCATGCACGATCTCAGCATTCTCGATGGAGTGTAGGGGATCAGAAGTTCTGAGATGTACTCAGGGGTTTGTCCATGTGGAGCTCTCCATGTCAAAACAAGAATTTTAAATTTTACACGGTAGGAGATTGGAAGCCAGTGAAGTTCCATGAGTAGAGGAGTTAACTAGCAATATTTTGAGGACCTTGTTAATAGCCTCGCAGCAGCGTTTTGAACAGTCTGCAAGCGATCATGGGTTGCTCCAGATAAACATGTATACAGTGCATTACAATAATCCAACCGTGAAGACACAAAAGCATGAATTAAAGTTTCCATCTCTTGTCGAGAGACTATATGGCTAAGTTTAGCAATATTTCTGAGATGATACATACAAGACCTAACCAACAATTTGACATGATTTTCAAAAGTGCAACCTGAGTCAAACAATATTCCCAAGTTCTTAACAGTGGGCTTTGCAATAAGACCAAGGGGTTCCAAGAAGTCCTTGATCTTATCGAAGTTTTTTCCAGAGGCAAAAATAATGACATCTGTTTTATGTTCATTGAGTTGCAAAAAGTTTTCAGCCATCCAGGATTTAACAGCATCTAGGCAAAGTAAAAGACTGTGGAGCTTAGAAATTTCATTCGGATAGAACAAAATAAGACGCTGTATGTCGTCAGCATAGCAGTGATAGGAAATCTCCTCCCTCCAATGCATAATCACTGATGGCTCTGTGATCATGGAATCTGTCGAGGTTAAAACCACTGAAACAACAGCCGGAATCAAGGGCGTAGGTTTGTTTTTAAAAGTGGTGGGGACAATAACCATAAACATGAGTGTTGTTTGAAGATTGGTGGGGACAATAAATAATCATTCATATATAGGTATTTTTCCTTCTGACGTTTTATTACAATATACACTGTGGTGTAATAACAGGTGTAAAAATTGAAAGTCCTTTGTGTTTTATATTGTTTTTCAAACGGCGCTGAAAACCATCATTAGATTGTTGTCTGGGAAAGATCATGTTTATTCACATCGTAGCACAAAGAATAGTGTTGGCTACATTAATAATATATTCGTCCCAGAAGAAGAATGAGCAACAAACAAAACAAATGCATTTCCCTTGCAGCCCTCACTGTTTTGTGTGAAGAAACTTCAACTGTAACTTCCCTACAGTTCTGCATAAAATAGGAGTCAGCTGTGCAACATTCCAGAAAAATAAAAAAGGAAATAATTTATTGCAATACGGTCACGTTATTTTCCGCTTTTTATTTATTTATTTGGCCACTTGTTGCAGACGCGCAGACATTTTCAACTTCACGCACAGAGTTCAGGTAAATGAATCAATAAAAAAAAAAGATTCCTATGAGAGCATCTGTCTGATTATCATCTCAGACCTGGACACACATTCAAAGCATCGCTATCTGAGAGCTGAGCTAACAGCACAATGGAGGGTTATGGAGGGCTTGGAGCGCGTAGCCGCGGCGGACACAGACCGATGGGGGTTTAAAATCAAAGGGCGGGTTGGGTCAGGATTTAATCTGGAGATAACTGTGGGTGAAGGGTCGGGTTAAAAAATCATCTTGATGCATGAGGGTTGGTAAAATTGGACCAGTGCAGGACTCTGCAACAGTAAAATGTATAACTTTTACTGCAATTATTTTGTATTTAAAACATGAGGGAAATTAGATATGAAAGAAGAAACTATAGGGGAAACAACATTTATTTTTATGCAGGTTTGAAGGCGAACTGATCGCAAAAATTGTTGCATGACTGGAAAATGGGCTTAAAAGTATGACAAAAATCACACAGTGCATGCACACCTTGCTCCCTGGGTGAAGCGTGCACAGACCTGTGCCATCCTTAGATGCATGGTGTAAGATAACTAATAGTGGGCAGCTTGTTGTGCAGTTAGTTTCCAAACAACGTAATTCATTGTTACACACAATTTGAGACTGTATGATGTGCGCCAAAGCGTAGCATTTGACAGACACATTTCATTAGCGAACTTGACTTTAAGTGACTTACAGGTTTCTTTGAAAAATAGTTCCTCATGTCCAAATTCTTTTTTGCTGCCATCCTTACTCGCTTTAGACACTCATGTGTTGCCCACGTTGCACCTGAGTCCTCTTGGGGACTGGAACGTTCTTGCAGTTTTGGCGCTGCTAACAAGCAAACATAGCTCCAGAGTCTCACCTGACAGCAGGAAAAGGCACAGCCAATCACATTGGCCATATATGTTACGCGAGGTAGGACTCCAGTAGAGAACGTAATTAAACTCTTTCTGCACCTCTAGGTAAATGAGACGTTGACAGATTTTCTCTTTCTCTTTTTTGCTTTCTATCGGGTTTGTTTTTCTTTTCTCGAGGAGATCAAATTATTGGTGGGGACTATTCAATAATCGCTGGATATTGGGGGGACATGTCCCTTCCGTCCATGCTAATTACACGCCCTTGGCCGGAATAAGGAGATTGACAGGACCTGGTCAGCTTTGTAAGTTAGAGGGATGTGGAAAAAGGTTTAGACTGTCAACTATGGAAGAAATATAGTCTCATCAGAATCCAACTCTTTTTAGACATTGAATTTATAACACTGAATTTTTATCCTGAAGCAAAAAATTTGCCTGCAAAATTTCACCTGCAAAAAATTCCCCTGCAGAAATTCGCCTGCAAAATTTCACCTGCAAAAAATTCATCTGCCGGAATTTGCATGCAAAATTTCACCTGCAGAAATTCACCTGCAAAATTTCACCTGCAGAAATTCACCTGCAGAAATTCCCCTGCAAAATTTCACCTGCAGAAATTCACCTGCAGAAATTCACCTGCAAAAATTTGCCTTCAAATGTGGTGAACTGTTAATGACCCAAGCCAAAGCAATCAGCACCAGATTGAGTCGACCGGCTCTTAGCCAATGAAATTACGGTCCTTTGGTCACATGACACCGTTAGCCAAAGGGACATTTGTTAACAGTGAGCTGGCTATTGCGCTGTTACATAGGCTTGGTGAAGGTAAGTGATAAGGTTTTTATCTTAAAAGAAGGTCGTTACTGAACGCAAAGTAGTATTTGACAGCCGTTTCAATTTTGTTTTATTAACAGCGCAATAGCCAGCTCACTGTTAACAAATGTCCCTTTGGCTAACGGTGTCATGTGACCAAAGGACCGTAATTTCATTGGCTAAGAGCCGGTCGACTCAATCTGGTGCTGATTGCTTTGGCTTGGGTCATTAACAGTTCACCACATTTGAAGGCAAATTTTTGCAGGTGAATTTCTGCAGGTGAATTTCTGCAGGTGAAATTTTGCAGGTGAATTTCTGCAGGTGAAATTTTGCATGCAAATTCCGGCAGATGAATTTTTTGCAGGTGAAATTTTGCAGGCGAATTTCTGCAGGTGAATTTTTTGCAGGTGAAATTTTGCAGGCACATTTTTTGCTTGAGGATAAAAATTCAGTGTTATAAATTCAATGTCTAAAAAGAGTTGGATTCTAATGAGACTATATTTCTTCCATAGTCAACATATAAATGCCCTTTTCATTGAACATCTTTCTATTGGACAACAACAAATTGAATAGCTCGGTAAACTTGCGTTTGGTGTATTTATTTAAAATGTATGTAACTTCTACAGAAAAACACAAACTGACTGATAAAAGACAAAGTCAAAAACTCATCCAAATCTGCCATTTAGCATGCTGTGATACCAACCCTCTGCTGTCAAGAGTATGAACCTCAGTCTCAACAGAGACACCCCTACATCTTCATATCAACAGCAATTTGTTTGAGCAATTCAACTGGATACCACCAGAACATTTAAACATGGGTCACTTCACTGAGAAGGATTTGGACTGCATTCGTGCAGAAATTTAACAAACAAAAAGATTCAGTGAGGGAAAGTGATGAGAAAAGGAATGAGGGGAAATACGAGACAAAGAGCTCACTGCAAAAGATCCCAAACACAGGTTCAACAAACTGCCTGCAGCCAATCCAGGGCAACCATTCACCCCCCCTCGTCTCTTTCATCTTTTTTCGGGGGTATCTATCTATCTATCTATCTATCTATCTATCTATCTATCTATCTATCTATCTATCTATCTATCTATCTATCTATCTATCTATCTATCTATCTATCTATCTATCTATCTATCTATCTATCTATCTATTAATCTGCAAATAATGGTGTGTAACAAAATATATGACTTCCACAGAAGCAGCAGTGGAACAACAGGAAAAGTTTAAAGCAATAACCATAATTCAGCAGCAGTTATAAACATATCAGCAGACACTGCCCGTGAGAGTGTTTGCTTGGCAACAAGAGAGTTGAGCTGCTACCAACCAGGCCACCCAGTAGTGAGTGAGTCTTGTTAGTTGTACACCCGGCCACATGCCAACAGAGCTGAGGGGATCATATTACTATGCTGAATATTAAAACTGTTGGCAGTATGAGTAATTTAATACAGCAGCCTCATAGTTTGTACAAGCATAGAAACTGACAAAGCAAAGCAAATATTTCAGACGCCCACTTTTTCTGGCTTTAGCTGTGGAACAAAAAGTTCTGGTAACAGCCCACTTCAGGCTTGGAAGACTGTGTTTTTTAAGTTTTTTTAAGTATTGTGAGGTCCTAAGCCAAGTCTGATTTTTGAAGCCATTTGAACACATTGGTTGCCAGGCATGAGCCAGCTTCAGGTATCAAGGGATAAAAAGGATTTAAACAGTGATAGTTATAATAAGAGAAGTTGCCATAGAGACCAGAGTTTGTACAAAGCACACAATAAGGCACTGTTGCCCCTTCCTCGTGTGCTCTTGTGCACTGCTGGTCAGCTGGTTTAAAGAATGGTCCTAAACGTACACCCCAGCATGCAAAGGGAGAAAAGGCAAACTCCAGGCAGAAAGACCTCAGGCCGGGATTCAAAGGTAACAGTGCTGCTACCAACTGCACTGTGTCAAACATGTTATGTTTTCCTCCACATTCCTCATGATTGATGGATGGTAATAAACCAGATGTGCGATTATACATTCAGCCATTCCTACTGCTATAGCCTCTTTGCTCACCTGCCAGACAATCATGTGATGCATGAATCCATTAGCACATCTCTGAGAGCAGTGGACCATGGGCAATGAAGACAAACTGCACATATCAAATCAATAATGTCAGCTAGTGGTCTCTTTCTTTTTGTTCTGTTTTTCACTTTCATCTATCACCCTTCTCCTCTTCAACTCATTCTTACCCTAGGATGAGATGTTGATCAGTCTCTCTTATCATTGTCTGAGTTTGTCATTTCACTTATTGCCACCTGACATCTCAGGATCGACAGAATGAACCGGAAAATGGAACAATTATACCAGCGAGGTTTTGAGGTGGAGCAGTAATCACAGGCCTGTCAAGCTGCTGTCATTGAAGAGCTGAGTAAGATTATGGGTCTGAGAAAGAGGAAGATGACATTGTGGCCCATCAGGTTGTGTCGGCACTTGTGTGTTAATGTCACTAGCCTATATATCTTGTGTAATAAACACATATGACCTGTAAAATTTGAAAAAGCGTGAAAAATAAACTAGAGTATTTTACAAAACATTGTTAGTCGTCAGTGATCAATGGCCAGAATTTTTATATTTCAATCAAGCTCGTCTCTCAGTAATTTAGCTGTCATAGTCTGGTCAAAAGATTGAATTGATCAGATAATGGTGCACTGTGTGCTATGAGTTATAAATACTATAAACAAGCAATTAGCAATCTAATTGTAAACAAATGGTTTAGGGTTAGAGTAGGATAAGGGTTGGGATTATTTTTCAAGTTCCTATTTAAATCTTAGCTGTTGGTGTCATGCTGGCATCTGTGGATAGGTGCAATCTTTTGTTATGACTTCACTCCTTCTGGTCATCGGATTAAAGAATAAAAAGCAGCACTATTACAGCTAAGGTAGAACTTTTGCCCATTAATGAGAAATGTGGTAAATCTTCTATCATGTGTACAAAGCACACAAAAAAGTAAAAATGTAACTGAATTAACCAGAAGATTAGCTGAGCTCCTCCTACATAATTTAACTAAATATTGAATTCCTGTAAGAACACAAGTGATGTTCTTCCTCCAGTGTGCCTGAAAGTAAAACGGGAGGCAGAGGTTTTAAAATTAAAACTTTTCTTTTGGGTAATGCTTGGTCATAACACTCGTAGGCTTTATGAAGGATTTACTGCGTACTCTCTCTGGTCTCCTTAAATGCATTATACACAGTTATTGCTGCTATTAACTTTGATTTCTTCCTTTGCTTTTCTTACCCATTAAAAATACACCTGGCTCTGTGCTTCTGAGATTTTTTGTCTCCTTCATCTCCTGGTCAAGACCATATGCAGCTTGCCCTAAGCCTGGCTAGGACACCTGCTGGACGTTTTTTCCCCATTAAAGAGGACATTGCTCCTCTCCACTATTGGTGTTTGTTCAGGATGAAGAACTGTTAAAAGGATACAATGTACCTTACCTTGCATTAAGTTGAACTAGACCTGACTTTACTGTGTTATCACAGGAGGGATAAATAAAAATAAATAAATAAACTGTCTGTAGCTGGATTTCAGTCTGGGAGTGTTTAGACTGTACTAGAATGAATTGAATAAACAGCATGTTAACTAGCAAGGACCACGCTACAGGTCGGAGTTTAACAGTTTATTGAAGGAATGGAGGAACGGACGGTCTGGGGAAAAGTGTCGTCGAAGACCCGGAGGAAGACTCAGTGTGGGGGTGCAGTCTTCGGGAATTCGTCTTTCCGAGCCTGCTCAGGAGCCCCCCCCCCCCCCAGATGAAACCTGAAAGAGAGAGATATTGGAGAGAAGACGAGGAATGGGAGCGAATCGGAGTGAGAAATGGGAAGGCTGCGCCTGACGATGGAAGCTGCGAAGAGAAGGGGAAAGGGGGTCGGCAGGACCTGAAGGGGTAGAGGGAGTGGCATAATTGGGTGAGATCAGGCCAGGGAGTGGGTTGGGAGGGGTGAAAAACGAATGAGACAGACAAGGAACAAGAGGCAGGCAGAGTTTATATACTGATTGCTGAGTGAAAAGAGACGTGACAGATGCCCGGGGCATCAGGTGAGACGAGTTAGAACTGATTAGGAAGTACGAAGCATGTTTGGAGCGTGGTCCTGATCCTGAACCTAAGTTAACCTGTTAACTCAATTTCAAGGACCACGCTACAGATCAGAGTTTAACAGTTTATTGAAGGAATGGAGGAATGAACGGTCTGGGGAGAAGTGTCATCGAAGACCCAGAGGAAGACTCAGTGTGGGGGTGCAGTCTTGGGGAAATCATCTTTCCAAGCCTGCTCAGGACCCCCAAAAAGGTCTTTTTGCGAAGCGTTTAGCAAAGAAGCAAATGAGCGTGGCGCAGATCGTGCAGATTATTGCAAATGTAAGCTCGGTATGCTAAGGAGGACCAACAGCCTAAGATCTGTATTATGTTGTCCGAGATCCCCGACTGAGCGATTGAGGTAGATGCTCCTATGTATATTGAATGGAGGGAGAAGTATTCTGGGGAGATATCGGACCGGTGTAATATCTGACGGAAGTGATTAACAAACCAAAACCTGGTAGCGGGGCTACCAGATTCTGTGATAAAAAGTGGGTCGAATGGTGAGGCATTAGCAGATAACCGGGACTGAATGTAGCTGGTGATTGGTTCATAGGGGCTGAGGTTAGGGGCAAATTCGGAACAGCGCAGGAAACCAAAGTAAGCGAGAAGGAACATGGACTGAAGCGTTAGGTCGACGAAGGGGGATAGATAGCCGGAGCGAAGCGTAAGAATGCAGCGGGTGAGGAGGTCGGAGGTGAGTGGTAAGCGATGTGAAGCTGTAGGTGGTTCTAGCTTTTTTAGATCTTTCAGTAACATCAATACGTGGCTATGGTTGAGGGCTGAACAGGGGCTACCTGTTGCCAGCTTGAAGAGAAGCTGATCCCCAAAAGATAAGATTTTATGGTAGCTGTGCAAATTTTTTTAATTCAATGGGATTGAGAGACAAACTGGCAGATTGACAGGTGGATAAGTAAAGGAAAAGAAAGACCTTACGTTACGTGAAAAGCTTTGAAGGGGTTCCAGCCTGACAGGTAAGCTGAGAGGGTACCGGGGGAGAGACTGTCGACGATGGAGATACGGTGGTGAGACCGTGGAGCTGAGGAGTTAATTGAAGATCGTGGCTGAAAACGGAGGGACCAAAGTTGGGTTTAGGTCTGCAGCGGAAGCCAAGGATCTGAATTTCTGGAAAGAGAAACGAGAAAGAAATCGGTAATACAGTTTTGGTGACAGTACGGTTTTGGTGACAAAAGGAGGCAAAATCACTAAATGAGGGAGTAGGGGCAGGGTGACCTGGCGGCTCGCCCCCAGAAGTGGGCGCCGCGGGCGCCGGGCCCGAGACAGCGGGGAAGGGAACTGCATCACTGGAAGGCCTGCCCAAAGGGGAAGCGGGAACAACGGCGGAACCGGGAAGCTCTGGAAGGGAGGAGGATGCGTGGGGCAGAGGCGAAGGAGACGGGAAAAGGAGCTTGAAAAGACAGGCCTTGGAAGCTGAGTGGTTGAAGGGGATACCGCTTTCCCGGAGCGCTCGCTGGAGCTGCGCCACTGTCCAGCCGGACATGTCCGGGGGGCCCAAAGCAGCGACCGGGGAGCGCCAGGCTTGAGGGGAAGCTCCGGAACGAAGCACGGAGGGAGGGACCGGGCTGGGCTGGGCCGGAGCGACGGCATGACTCGAGCCGAAGAGAGGGAAGCAGGAGAGGGAGGAAGCCGGCCCGAGTGGCGAGGAGGGCAGCCGCTAAGAGATGCGGGAATCGATGGCGTGGGAAACAGATCCGTCTGCGAGAGCTGTGTCGAAGAGGCCACGACCGGGGGAGACGGACCGGAATCCCGCTGGCTCGAGGAGAGCCGGACACAGCGGGAAACTTGGCGGACCACAAGCCGGGGCAATGCCCCGAAAGATGAAAGACCGCCGCGGAGCAACTCCTCGTCCGACTAGGATGGATCAAGGGAGACATTCAGGATGTCCATCACACAACGAGCACTGAAAGCAGAGCTAAGAGAACTCGAAAGGCACGCAGAAGTCCGACAGATCTGCGAAAAATGAATGAGAGAGACGAGGAGCGAGAGGCAGAGTTTATATACAGATCGCTGAGTGAATAGAGACTTGACAAATACCCGGGGCGTCAGGTGAGACAAGGTAGAACTGATTAGGGAGTACGAAGCGGGTTTGGAGTGTGGTCCTGCTCCTGACCCTAAGTTAACCTGTTAACTCAATTTTTTAGACTAAATTAGATTTATTCTGATAAAAATAGAATGTGTTTTGACCTATACCTTGCTGGTATGAATTGAATTGAATTGAATTGAATTGAATTGAATTGAATTGAATTGAATTGAATTGAACTGAACTGAGTTGAAACCCCTCTATTCACCCATTGACTCTTTTGCGATACTATAAGAATAAGTGGATGCAGAAAGAGGATGAATGTTGTTGAATCAATTGAATTGAATTAAAGTGAAGTGAAGTAGGGCATCTGTGATAGACAGACTTAACAGATATAAACAAATCAAAAATTTTGAGGAGCAATTAAAAGGGAAGAGGTAAGAGACATTGCAGACAGCCTACCAGTCTATGACAAGGCCAAACAAAGACACACTAAAAGAACAACCCAAAAACACACACAACAAATATTTATCATAAGGGCAAAACCAGCTTTCACTTCTGTACCTTTTGATATGTATTAATGAGCCAGGAACTTCCAACATCTTAGAGAGGTCCTTTGCCCGTTGTTTATCATAATGAGGTCCTTGTCAAACTCCCTCAGATCTGTTCTATAATATAAGAACATATTAATATTCCATCTCTGGTAAATATTTGCTAGAACATTCACAAGAAGCAGAATCCAGGAAAACTTGCTGACATGCCAAGGAGGTAATTCAGCCTTTGATTCAGGTGTATTGGAGCAGGGATGCATTCAAAAGTTGGATGACATTGGGACTCAAGGACTGGAGATGCTGACCCCTGCTTAGTCTGTCTAATTTATCTCTCTATTCTTTCCTTGTACATTGCATCTTTACTTAACATGTTTCTACAACTTGTTTGCCAGAGCTTGTCCATTAACAGAGGATACACAGACAGTTGGCTCAACATTTTGCCACACATGACACCTACTGGTCAAGATACTTTATTGCAAGCCTGTGAAGATTCAACTGATTTATAGTGAAACGTTGCTCTCTGAATTGGTACATTGTGTTTGTTTAACATCAATCAATGAGCCTAAACAATACAAGTTCACAACTATATCTCAATGTTGCATTTGTTTTATATATGAACTGTTTCATGTTCAGTCATGCTTAGAAGAGTTTTGTGTCTGTTTTTTGGAAGAGATTTGAGAATATTTGCAGCCCTGAAGTCTGTTTGGAAGATAACAAGTCACCACATAGCACTGTTGTTGTGAATCAACCAACAACATAGCCGTTGGTGCATTGAATGCAACGTGTGTGTGTTTTCCCATGTCAATCCCACAGTCCTTTTCCCCTCAACAGGAACCATAGTATCCCCTTATCCCATTAAGACAATTGCCAGCACTGGCATTCAAACATGCGCACGTGTGTGTGTGTGTGTGTGTGTGTGTGTGTGTGTGTGTGTGTGTGTGTGTGTGTGTGTGTGTGTGTGTGTGTGTGTGTGTGTGTGTGTGTGTGTGTGGACCAATGCACACAAATATACCAATCCGTGCACATGCTGGGCAAAGAACGAATAATTTCAAAATCAGTTTTTCTCTGTTTGGAGAAAAAACTGTGTAAGAAAAAAACAAAACAAAAAAAAGGAGAAATGAGACCCTCCAAAACCTCCACCAGAGTTGGCGGATTGTAAAGGACTGTCAGTTACTCCAGCCTTTTATTAGGCCAAAGGGAAACAGCAGGATTCAACTGGGGGCCCAACGAAGGGCTTTTCTTTCTGGAAATCAGCCCTCGCACATGGACCTGAATGCACTGTCGCTAATCTTCTGAGCTGTGGGAGCTCACTCTATATTCACAGACTGTGGCACCCCAGCAGACACTGCCACGCATGCTGATGCTACTACACCCACTGTGAAGCTGATGCTCAGATAAACATGGTTAATATTTGGATGCCAAACTCTCAATACTTCAAGGGAGAGGAAAAACAAGCTAACTTTAAAATTTTTTGGAAAAATACAAACTTTAATCTTAATGACTGGATACAGGTGACCAAGCCAAATTTTGGTTTATTCCTTTAAAAACTTTCTGTGGGGTCAACAAGTTCAGGTGCAAGTTCAGCTAATTAGAATATCATCAAAAAGTAAAATTATTTAATTTATTAAATTCAAAAAGTTGATTAGCTTACATATCGATTGATATATTTCAAGCATTTATTTATGTTACTTTTGTGATTTCAGCTTACAGCTGTTCATAGCATAAAATTAAGTTTCTTTGAATTTGAAGTTTTACATTAGAAAAAAAATAGGGGGAAAGAAATTCTTAGTAAATAAATATTATATTATGGTCTATGATCAGGAAGACTGTTGATTTGACGGTTGTCCAGCTGACAGTAATCGACACCCTCTACAAGGACAGTAAGCCACACAAGATCATTGCTAAATAACTTGGTTGTTCACAGAGCAATGTATCCAAGCATAAAAATGGAAAGTTGAGTGGATGAAAAGACTGGCCCAAAAAGATGTACAAGCAACAGGGATAGCTGCAGCCTTGAGAGGATTGTCAGAAAAAATCCATTCAAGAGTTTGGGATTGGACTGCAGCTGTAATCAGACTCTTAAGAGTCACCCCACCCAGATGTATTCTTAATATGCACTACAATTGTCCCATTTCTTATGTCAAGGGACTCCTGAACCAGAGACAATGACAGAAGTGTCTACCCTGCACTAAGAAAAAAAAAAGAACTGGACTTTTGCTCAGTGGTCCAAAGTCCTCCTTTCAGATGAATTTGCATTTGATTTAGAAATCAAGATCCCGGTCTGGAGAAAACATAGAAAGACATATAATCCAAGTTGCTTGAGGTTCATTCTGAAGTTTCCACAATCCTTTGTCTAGCAGCTATACGGAGATGCAGATTAGATTTTCTTGCAGGACTTGGCAATGTATTGCCCCTATGTGTATTTTAGGAACCGAATGTGCTAAATATATTGTGGATCAGATAAATGTTGACTGCTCATACAACCTAAAATCAGACACAACAGCACATTAGCATAACATATAGAACAAATCCCTCAAGAAGCTGTTGAGTTTCAGGTTCCAGTTAATTCAACATTTTCATCTCTGTCAATCTGACAGAAACACACAAAGTGGAACATCTTCAAGAATATCTAAGAATCAAGAAAGGGTGTCTTAAACATGGCTGATGAAGTGCTGCCCTCCAGTGGACATATAATGACATAGAAGTTATTAACAAGGTTGTGAGGAGGGAAACTGGGCTGCACAGCAGTCAAAACATGCTTCCTTTGGTCTATTTTGTGAAAATACTTTCATATAGTCATATTAACATGAGCCTAAAAATAACTATATAATTTAATTTGGGGCTCTTTAATGATCTTAATGCACAACAAGCCATTCACCATCAAGCTCCTCAGCATCAGTCGAACACATACAGGTGTGATACAGTAAATACCATTTAGTCAAAAGGGGTTTTCTGTTATTGAATTTTAACTGAATAAAGATTGAAACTCCTGTTATATAGATTAATCACACACAAAGTGGTACTTTTTAATTGTTTTTTATTGTTTCTTTGCTTTTTTTATTATTATTGTGGCTTACAGCAAATAAAAACCCACTAAATAAAAAAAAGATTTTCAATATAAAAATGTCAGCCAAGTAAAACAGTATTTTGGCTGAGTTCTTTTTCATTGAAGTACTGCAAGCTTTGGACTTGGAAACATACTGGACCAACATCAGCAGATGAAATGGTTTCCCAAATTATTCATGTCTGTGGAAACTTCCAAGTGGATCTCAACCAACTTGTGCCTTTACACTATTCCTCCCAAACAAATGGCCCAATTCTCTTTCAAATTAATAGAATTATTGGGACCCCTAAGTAACAGACTAATTATTTTTCTCCTTACCAAAGGTAAGACATTTCTTATGTCTCTGGTTTAAGTGGCTTAAACACAAGGAGTATCACAGCTGTAGCCCATGTCTACACGTCTGCGTGTGGTGGCTCCTGAAGCATGGGCTCCAACTGCAGACCACACCTTGTCAATCTCCCCTACACTCTTGAATGGGCTTTGCTTCTCAATCGTCTCAATTTTTTGGTTATTCTTGTCCCTTGTGCATCTGTTTCTAGTTTCATTGTATATTCATGGATAATCCTCTGTGAAGAGTTTGTTTAGCACTGATCTTTGATTGCTTATGCTTCTTGTGGGTGACGTTGGTGCTTGTCTTCTGTCAAATCTTCTGTGTTTCCCATGGCCATTACATAACATTTCTCTTTTAAAATATTTTATGTTTTCCTCGTGTAATATTCGAAATTTCAGAGAAACTGAATTTTGAAATGTCATTTCCTGGGAGTCATAATTATCAAACCTAACAGAAATGAAGAAACCTGTTTATGAGTTATGAGTAGCCTAATTAACTTTTTTTATGCTCAAAAAGTAAATAACACACATCAAATATGTCATACTTAAAAATGATGTAGAAACAAATCAAAAATGCAATTATGCCCATTTATTCTGCTTATCATCGGGTTTGGGCACAGATGGCAACAAAAGCAAAGTTTAGCTTCTGTAAGCGCAACAAGAATGGGTTATTTGCAGCTCAATTTGAGGTTTTTCAAACTCAGTCTCCACCCACCTCAAGCATCACCGAGGTGACATCTACACCTTCCCTCACAGTCAAAACCGGTCCAGATATTAATATATATATATACTAAATGTATTTTATTTTTTATTTTACTTTCTTCAGTATGGACATGAAAACATACAAGCTGAGTTTCCTCGTCACAGTGGGAAAGATGCCATGACAATTCTTTCAAAGAAATCAGATGTTCTGTGAAGTATACAGCAATATTTATTGAAATTTTACACTTACAAAAGATTTAATGACCTCTGTCCCCTTATAGATTGGGGGCATATCAATATGGCAAGAGGTCACTCACAAAAAACACTTTAATTTATTGAAGGATGAAAATGATCTTTCAGACTTTTATGACGCTTTCTTTCCAGCATCAAGTTGACCCACACATTGCCTGCATGTCTAACACAACCCCTGGATTATCCCTAACCTCTGGATGTTCCTTCTAAAATCCTTAATTTTTGTTATGTCTAAATACACAACCAGGTCTTTTTTTCTTTACGAAATACAATCATAGTCTGAACTATCCTCTGGCATGCTTGCCTTCTGTTACATCTTTAAAATTCCCCACTCAACAGGAACTAACAGCATGTGACCTGCTGCCGTCTTTTTCTTCTTTTAGCTACTCCCTTCAGGGTTTGTCTGCAGATCATCTGCGTTTATCTCACCCTGTGCCTAGCTGTCTCCTCTTTCACACAGTTTTCCCTTACTTTGTTAATCATTTTATGTGATCTTCCATCTTAAAGCTGCTATCCTTTGTCTAATAAATCCCTCCACTGCTCTCACAATTTAAGCTTAACTTCTGTAGTGAACGACCCACACACAGCAGATGTGAACTATGACAGAACTGTTTTTTGAAGGTCACTACAAATTGCCTCATGGGACCATATAGTCAAAGCAAACTCCTATCTGGACATTTTTAAGTTGTTACTGTCCAGTTTGAATATGCCAATGCCTGATAAAAGAGTTTCACTCAGATGACAATTTCAGGAAGGTTAATAAATAAATTTGGTTTATTTGAGGAATTCAGAAAGCTTTGAAACAATCCATGATGAACCCTAAATTTAAGTATTGTTTCAAATTTAGAATGGGAATATTGTAATTTATTCAATGAAGTGAATACATCCTTAGGATTATAGGGAGATTATCAGATCCAGGAAAGGAGTTGATTGCACATTTCACCAAGTTCAGATGTTTTATGTTCTCTATTTGTCAGCATCCGAATTTTATGCTTTTTTTGTCAAGTTTGAATGAAGTTGGTGTCAGATTGTGTTTTCCTCTACACAGTATTGAGGTATCCCCAGCTCAACCAAGTAACTTTATTCAGGCTGCGTTTCACTGCGTTTTAGTAAGTTCCAGCTGAGTCATGAGCCAAACACAGGACCATCCGGACATCCAAAAACTCTACACTTAGAGAAACCTTGGGTTGATTGGACAACAGCAGCTCGATCATCATCCAAGCTGAGATGTCAGGTGTCAGAGCTACATGTCCACAGAGACTCAGGTCAGTCCTGTGAGAGTGGAAACTCCAATGAGCTGGACCTTCAGTTAGGTACTCTATTCTTTTGATTGTGCCAGCTATCTGGTCCTGGCAAAGCTAACTGGAGACAAAAGTAGTCCCAAGAACTGACTCCCTTTCAATTCCCAACTGCTCCCCTTGAGATCAATGTGCAGTTTCTTCTGGATCAGGCCAAAAATCCTTTCCTTAGCCTTTCAAAAAGTGATTAGCTCTTGAAAATCATGTTTTTAGTTGATTATAATTATTGTTTTGGCTGGACATTTTATGGTTCTTTTTAAATCAGTAGTGTGTGGATTGGAATTAGCATTGTTTTAATCTTTTGTGTTTGGGTTTGGTTGTTTCACATTTTTATTTTGTTTATTATTGCTTTATTTTGTTTTGTATTGAATAGACAGGCTTGCTCAATAATAAGATGTTTTTGATCCTACAGTTTTATCAGATTTGTTTCAAATGCAGAATTCAGAATCCAAAGAAAAATAGAAAAAAATGCATTGTACTTTGTTTCACTGCAAAGGTACACAACTCCTAGGAAAGGAAATGTATTTACTTTTCAGATCACATGTGATAAGTCATGACTCTGATTGAACTGATAAGAATACTAATATGATCATAAACAGATGTAGATGAATTACACTTCTCTAACTTCAACCTAAACTGTCCCTCTGATGTACTCATTTAAAAACCAGCCCATTTTAAGCACTTAAACTATGAGTGATCTGCAACATAGCACAAGCAAAGGAGGTGAGGAAGAGAAAACAGGATAGATTTCAGACAATATCACGTCGTCCCTAGAGATGCATTTGTGTTGCCTCATCATAGTTAGAGTTTTGCTAACAACTACCTTGTAACCTTAAAACATCTGAGATGTTTTCAAAGTAAATCAAAAAGTAAAAAGAGCAAAAACAGAGTCAAAGTGAGGCACAACAAAATCAGAACAGGACATGTGACATGGGGTGAAGACACACCATGCTTATCATGCTGCTCTGGGAAATTTATTAAATTAGTTTTCTTTTTTATTACTGTTATTAGTAATATGATGATCATTATGTTTTCACTAGTGCTCCTGTCAGTAGTGTGATAAATGAGCCAGTCAAGCAGCAGGAGTCAAGAGTCCATCATCATAGTCACCACCATTGTAAAATGCATTTCTAACGTATTATAAGAATTTTCAGAATTTTTACTTTTCATCAGGCTAAAAAATAATTTACATCACATTGTTTTTTTACCAACTTTTGAAACCACAAACATCCCAGCAAAACACTCTAGAATTGAGGTGATTAACAATCAGAAAAGCATGACTTTTTGCATAGTATTAAATGAACAAAGACATTGAGTTCTTTATTTACAATTATTTTATAGATAAAAAAAATATCATAAAAACAAGATGAACACTTAATTCACTTACCCATGAATGGCTAAGTATGCCAAAAAAGCTATCTGTTGGCATTTCTCTTTTTCTTTGTTCCACAAACTGCATGCTGCTAAATACAGTACATCGAGGCAGGTGAGTATATTGCAAAAAGTATCATTGATATCATCATCATGATGGGTGTCATCATAAACATAATGACAGGTTGTTACAACACGTTATGATTTGGATGCGTCTCTGACAGGAGCAGTGATTGATTACAAACAGCCAAAGTGCCGCGTCATCAGTATGACTCATGTAGTTGCATGATGTAATCAGGAGGAGTTCATGTTTTCAACATTTCTGTCCTCAGTGGACCCATAACTATTTACAAGAACCAGTTAAACTTCAGTTTCTTAAAGCTGAATGTCCTCCTCGATGTAAAAATGGTTTGAGAATGTTGGCTTAAATCTTTTTTTATATACTGAAAATGCTATATCTGTGTATTTTTTATTTGTTTTTTCATTTTTACAGAAAAAAAGTCAAACACTGGAAAGATAGCAAAATAAATTAAGAACTTCTAAGGTAAATATCAGAACCCAGACTTATTTCTTTCAAATTAAATAAGACATATTTTATTCAGATGTTTTGACATGCCTGAGCTGACCAGTAAAGCTTGTGCACCCTCTCTTCAAATGAATGGATCGGCTGAACAATGACAGAGGAGGGGGATGCAAAAAAACAACAAAAGAACAAAACACAAAAGATAAAGCTGCTCAGAGAAATTATAGTTTACATCATCTATGGAATAGTTTTTAATTTATGTTAAAAAAGAAAAAAATTATTCAAGTTGCATAATGAGTCTACTTTATGACATCATGCTTGCCACTAACTTCAGTTAGGTAGAGTAATAAGTAATAGTAGAGGCTAGTTAGGTGGCCTTGTCCTTCTGAGTGCAAAAAACAGATAAATGTGCCTTCTGTATGCGACTTCTGATAATGTCCAATTGGTCAAAGTACAATAAATGGTTTACAACCAGTGAGTACAGTTGAGATGCTAAGAGTACTGTATATTCTGTGACGGCAGGAAGACAAGCTTGGTTAAAACACACAAAAGCACATCTAGAGTTACACCACATAAGTTTTCATTCATAACCAGATAGTGCAGGAAATCTTTTATGTATATATATATAGAAAAAGAGTCAAAGCAACATTCCATTTTTGTTATTAGTTTTGTTTTTTTGTGGGTTTTTCCGTTTTTTAAGATGTTAAAAATGCCAAAAGCATTTAGGGGCTGCTTATGTTTGATGAAAGGAAGCATAACAAAAATCAAAAATAAATTAGAAAATAACAGCACAATATATTGCAAATTTTAAACAAATTTCTAAAATGACTGGATTGCAGCCTTTTGATGGTCACATACATCTTTAAAACATCAAGTCCTTTGAACAAGCAGGTTTACCTAGACGACAGTTAAATAAAAAGGTCCTGATATCAATCTTTTACACAAGCACTGACCCCAGGTCAGCTTTAAAGCAAAGCAAAAAATAAACCATAATTATTTTTAAAAAGTCTATTCAAATCAAATATCCTCCTCTGTCACAAAAAGGAGGCCTTTGTTAGGAGAAACCAAAGGCAAGCCGCTCTTATTTGATCCCAACAATCATATAGAGTAATACTAAGATTCCACATGTACTGTACTATGCATCCCATTATATTTTGGTTTCTTCTCGTTTATCCTCTAAAAATATCTACATTATTTGACAATATAGCAGGCAAGTTTCAGCACATGGTTTTTCCCGTAATAACACAGCAACAAAACTCTGAGCTCAGCTCCTCTAAGAAACCAGGAAACTCATCTCTACGAGGTTGTAAACAATTACATTCTGTTTAAGACATAAATAAGTGAAAGTAATTGAAGCAATTGAAGCGGAAACAAGGCAACATGCCAACAAACAAAGATAAACTCTCTCTAAATAGATTTTATGAATTTATATGTATAGAATATATCCAATAAATGCTATTATAATCATTATTTATATTTTGCATTTCTCTTTTTCATCAGGTGCAAAACTACTGTGCAAGTTCAGCCCTACCACCTCGATACACATTTCTGTTTATGGATTATGTAATTTTTAAAAAACTGTTTAAGAGTCCGGTACATGTTCATGCCACACAGAAGAGGGAGGGAGGACTCAGAGAAGGCTTTACATTTGCAGTCCACTGCAAGGCTCAGCCCGTCAGAACCAAACAACTTCAATAAAATTAAAAACCCTTTTTAAATGAAACTTGGGTAATGTACATTCATGCAGGATCAATAAGAATAATAACAAGAATAATCAGACTCAGAATAATAACAACGGTTTTTAATTTAATTTAAACTATTACTGTATCTGTGTTAACAATGTTATTATTGAAGGAGTTTAAGGAGAGTATAGTCTGTTTGCACTCTGCACTCCTCAGCAGTCTCCCTCCTCCTCGTCCTCCTCCAGGTGTCGCTGCAGACACTGTTCATACACAACGTGCAGTCAGCTGCATGTTTATACAGTACATGCTAACCGGTACAAGCATTGTGTCATACACACTATCAAGGCTGCCACCATACACATGCAACCACAAAAGCAGGATGGCTGTGTAGATCGTGTAGCTTTGCGGAGCTTTTTGGATTGGGTTTTTCTTTGTATTCTTGCCATTTCACTAAGATTCGCTTGCTGTTGAACGGAGACGCTTCATGGGCTTTATGCTTACAAGAGGGAAATGGATCAGATCTGTGTCGGTGGGGAAATACTGTGCACTGGAGGGAGGGGAAGGTGAAAACTGAGTGGCCATGTGTAAAGTAGTGGTAAAAGTAACAAGTAAAGGTCTGGGAGAGCTGGAGGAGGGGCTCCCGGACAGTGAGGGAACAACGTGAGAGGTCAGAGCTGCGTTCAGGACAGGGGTTAAAGGCTGGTCTCCAGGCTGTGGAGTGGGCTGGCGGGGCTGGAGGAGGCAGCAGATTTACTGATGTCGATGGTAAGGTTGATGCCACTATCAATGGCATTGTTGTTCTTGTTGGGTGACGAGGGCTGGCTGGAGTATTTTGTTCTTCTGGCCGAATCATCGTCCGTGTCATCGATGAGGGGAATGCTTGGCGTGGAGTCGTCTATCCTAAACTCAGGGTGTGTCATGAAGTTGTGTATGGATGTTCTGGAGTCGGGTTTTTCCAGGCCTTCATAGAGGGAGCTGCGGAACGCATTCACAACTCGAATCTGTTGTGTGACAAGATTAAAAAAAGGAAGGGGAAAATCATGAGAGGTAATATTATAGAACAAATAAAGAGAGCTGCAGGGGAACCTCGTAATGAGAGAAAGGTGAAAAAGAACGGACCACGAAGAAGAAAAAAAATCTTTATTTTTGAGAATATAAAGTGGAGGAGATAAAAGTGAAAGAGAAACAAGAGAGAAGGTAACTGCAGTCTGTTTTCTGCTTGCACAAGATGACTACAGGTCACAAGTCACTTAATTTTGGCGTGCACTAAGAAAAACTGTGAGGAACATAATCATAAAGAACACAAGGAAATCAGACATTTCCAGAAAAACAAAAGCCACACAAACGCTCGTTGTAAGTATACGCTTTAGTCCAATGTGCTGTATACCTAGAAACAAGCCACATTAATAAACGGAATGATTACAGAAAAAATTGAAGGACAATACCACATGCAGTTTTGAAGAAATCTGGTGGACGAGGTCAGTAAGAAAGAAGTTGGTTATATCAGAGAAATCCAATGAGGCGGTTTAAAAACTTCTGGGGGGTAGGGGGGTGGGGGTACCAGACCGCCGTCTGGCAGAGTATCCACACAGACTCTGAATGAGACACAAAAAACACTCAAATATAGCACAGTGTAGCAGAGGCATTGTCCCAAATGGAGTGAGTCAAATCTGCATGAGTTTGGCTCAACCTAAACATCACAGTGTAAATAAAACTCACACAAACCAAACACATCCCAGAAATAAAATAGTGGCATTTAGACAACAAGCAAACACAGCAGGTTAAAATATTATGAACACACGCACAAGATGTTAACAGAAATTACATGCAACAGTGACAAACTGGACACTGGCACAAGAAAAGCTTACATCAAACAAAAAGAGGTGAAAAATGAAAATAAGTTTCATTGTCAGAGGTCTGACGGTTGAAGCATGTTTCTCACTCCATGCACATCTAAGTAAACACTCAAGTATAAGCCCAGCTATGTGTGAGTGTTTATTGAATCACATGGTCTTGTTTTTGTCTTTGACAAACAACTTACAACATGGTGACCTTTAAAATATATAGAAATTAAGGTTTGAAGTATCAGAACAGGAAACATATCAATTTAGTTACATCAGAAATGTTATATATAGAATGGAATAACTGATGATAGGTTATTTATTATTATTTATAAGTATCTGATACCATAGTATAGAACATAATAACATTTTCTAAAATTCAAATAAGTCTCTCATGTTCAAATCTAGAATGTATCAATCTAATTTAGCACAGTTTGTAAAGTTGCAGATTGAATGACTATTAAATCAGAGGCTGCAAAACAGAGAAAGTGGTTCATAGCAATCAAAGGTGTTCTTTTAAAAGTTTCGCAGTTCCAATTAGGAAAATACTGTTTTTCACAAAATCGCTAGTTACAAAATTATTAGCACTCTTGCTGCTAATGCCTTGTACAAGCAACGATGATTTGGCCATAAACTTTTGGAGAATTATTCTGCTCAGAGACCCAATGACTACTCACCAATCCACCAGATTATTTAAAATCTCTCGGTATTTCAGAATTTATGCTATCATTTATTCCAACAAGGTTCTCAAGACTTTTGGAAGAGAAACAAGAAAACAGCATCACAGATTCCCTGCTACCCTTAGCAGTGAATATCAGTTATTTTAACAGATTAATCCTTTATTTCATGCTCTACTTAGGCTCAGTGGTTCTGGATAAAGTCCCAGCAGGATTTAGAGAAACCACAAACATTTAGGTGTTTTTTGGCAGGGCAAAACGGCTTTTTGCTGGAATGCTTCACTCAAACAACTGGTGCTTATTAAGATTCGGTGCCAGTATGCCCCTATAGAAAAAGTTGTACCTTTTTGCTGCAGTGAGCTCTGGAGGTGTCGAGATGATTATGGTTCCTTGTCTATTTTTTTGTAACTTTTACATTTATTTTAACTTTTTTTTTTTTGAATATTCCTCTGAATGTAAAGGAGTTTAGGTAAGCAGGAGATCAACACACATTACTTAAAGGAGTCATAACCTAGCATTACCTTGGATACCCACGCTCTATTATAGTCTTTCAGGCCCTTCTAAAAAACAAAAGTTGAAAAAAAGTGAAATAAATAAACACAGAGCATCTCTGACCCTTATTCCTGAAGGCATTATTGTCACGCGAGATCTGATGCAACATTTTGGCTGTCGTGGACAGTCATTGTAATAATGCAAATGAGGGGCGCGTTGATTCGTGGCATTCTAGGTCATTTGTTGTTTGCAAAGTAGCAGCCATTACCCGTGTTGTCCTCAAAGCTACTACTCCTGCTAGCATACAATAGCCGCATTAGCAGTTAGCTGCTGTTTGTTACACACAGTAGAGCAATAAAAACACAGCCTTACTGTTTCAATAACAGGAAAGTCTCTGATTGTTGGAATGGCCCCTTTTTCCAAACGGAGCTCGAGTTCGTACTTCGAATTGGAATTCAGTAATGGCGGCGCTCATCTGAATATAAGGGGGAGAGGAGCAGGACGGGCTTCCTGCAGCATAGGTCTGCGATGTCTATATATGGTATATCCTGCACCAACTTGACGCCAAGTCGGCCAGAAATTAACATTGCGTATTTGAGTGCACGTGCACGTGGGCTGGTTGACAAACCCAAGGGTAAGCAAACGCTTCAAACAAACGCTATCGGCTTCCCGGCCAGTGTATAATCGTTAGGCAATCATAACATACATTTTTTCTCGTGGAAAAGTGAAAATTACAGGTCATGACTCCTTTAAACTGCATGTTTTTTTTTCAACTTTATTGAGGTATTTTTTATTTTTATTTTAACATAAAATGCAAAATATACATATGTTTATTTTAACATATTTCAGCATACGTTCCTAAACAAAAGTTATAACATCTTACCTTATGGTTTATGAAAGTTATTTGGTTTTGAAAATTGGGATATTACAGGTATCACATATACAATGCAATAAAACTGCTGTAAATATGGTTAAGTGGGGTGCAAGAAGATACAATAGCTAACAAAAGTAATAATGTGAGGAATCTTTTTGGATACATTTCCGACACGAAGTCTGACAAAAAGGGTGGATGGTTGGAGATTTATCTCTATTGGTGTTGCTGCCGACCTGTGTGTCTAATATTTTGACAACATGATAATCAACTACAAAGACATTATGAAGCAACAGAAGGAGAAGAAAACGTAGAACTGCATTGAGATGATTCTAACTGAGCAAATCTGCAAGCAGCGTTCTAATAGAATATTATCCAGCAGATAAAGATTAGACAATTTTGTTGCAACATTTTCTCGTACTAAACCATTTCATTTTGGCGGTTTCAATTTAAACCTTTGTTTTCTATTTGTTTTATCACATTCACTTTAAAATGTTGGTTACGCTTAGATATCCATCAAAGCAAAAAAATAGAGATGGTCACAGATCATAGGATCTTATATCTTGAGCTAAGAATTATTTTTTTCTGAAAGCAATCAAGGTAGTAAAAAGGATATCTTAAACCACACATGCGTCTGCTTCCTCAGCTTTTAAGTCAATAAAAACATAGACAAAAAAGTTTGTTTTGTATCAAGTCGTTATTATCTGCCATATGCGTGGCAAATGAAACAACATCACCACTTATACTTGAATGTTCACCCAGTCCCTTTGAGAGTTGATTGGAATTAGTTAATATTAACATCTGTCAAGACATAAAAATGAGAGGAGTGACAGATGTGATGATATATGGGGGATGAGCAGAGGGAGACAAACTCACAACCTGAAATGTCACGCCGTGGGAATCACTCTTAGTCCTGTGCTCCTAGCACTCTGGGGAAACAAACACACATTGACCAATGAGAGGACAGTACAGCCAACCATGGGAGGAGATATCAAGATGAATTTGAAATCCAGTGTGAACATCAAAAAGACAGAATAAGAGAAAAAATGAAAAAAGCAGCAGGAGAGAAGAGGACAAATCTTCAGAGATGCCAACGTCAAAATGAAGGCATTGGTGGCATTTAGTCTAGTAATTTAAGTTTAAAAATTAATTATTGGTGAGGACTGGATGGCACCCCTGAAGCAAAGAGAGCAGACAAGCAGACTGACAGAGTTCTGACTCACGGCCAGTAGTGGGAGGAGCAGTAGCAGCAGTAGTGCTTGTAGGAGAGGAAAGGGCATTGGACAAGGACACGTGACTAGGACTAGAAACATTGGTTACATCCTGGGTCTGGCTGGTGGTGGATGATTGGCGTCTCAGAGCCCCAGCCCCCTGAAAGGAGGTGCCGCTCTTGAAGGTGTTGACTACTTCAATCTGTGGGAGAAGAGTGGGACAGGAGAGGACAAATGGCTGCTCAGAGTGACACAAACTAAATGGCAACACAGGTTGACTGGTTGGGTAAAGGGAGTACAACTTTGCAGTCATGACACATAAGGGTAGGGGAGGTTAAGGTCAAGATGGAGTATCCCCACAACCAAATGGTGAATATGAATTAAACGGCTGTCTTACAGATAGAACATGTACCTGTCATGGCAGTCATTAACACACAGTAGAGTGAAAGTCTTGATTCATCCAACATCTGTTGCCAGAACTAGCCTGCGTTATGACCTTTAAAATGGTCTTGATTAACAGTTCTCCAGGCTTTCTGAAGATTTTCAATGTTTCAATTAAGACTCTGGTTGCTTTTCACTCATTCTGTATTCATTGTAACATTTTTTAAATTTGTTTATTCATTCACTGAACTGTGATCTATTAATTATTGGGGCAGAATAAGGCTCCAAAACTCAAAGCTATGAACCTGTATTGCTTCCTATCAAATACCACACTTTGTTTCAATTTCCTTAGATAAATCTATGAATATAAAAAATGACTCTATTGGAATAAAATAAAAAGCTATTTTTTTAGCACCAATAAGGTGATTTTAAAACAGCTATTAGATTAAAAAAACATTGCATAAAGTAGATGATCCGCTGAAGGATTATGCATGTCAAGTTTTTGGTTTATTTTCAGATTAAGACTTAGGCTTTCAGATAATGGACATTACCTGTAGATCCTATTTTAAAGCCTGAGATGTCTGCTTTTGTCAGTCACATGCCCACATTTCTAATTTCTTTTAGTTTCCTTGCCATGGTGATGTACAAGGACTGGAACTAAAATAAGTGGAAAAGCAGTCAAGTCTAAAAAAATGTAAAAGAAGAGCATGAAAATAGATGAACTAGTGATTTTGATCAAATAAAACTTAGACACATTAAATGCAATTAAATCCGTAGATTTACTAGATTCTCAAGTCTAAAAATCATATGTGCAAACAAAGGTTTGCCTCTTTTATATATTTTTTTGTCAAGTTTAGCTTTTTCAGGGAATTGTACCATGCTGTGGGATAGCTTCACACAGGACCACTAGTGACACATCAGTGAGATGAAATCAAGTTCAACACAAAGGCAAAATAGTGTTAACTATCACAGTGATACCGGTCTTCAGAGCTCATCACAGTGACAACAGCTCATTGATTATTTTCTGTTCCTCCGATGGTCCACAGTGCTCCCATCCACCCAGGAAAGGTTGGATCCTCATGTTCCTAAATTTGTTTTCTTGAGACAAAATGACTAACGTTTTGCTATTAATGTCTTAAATATTATAGAAGAATGTAAAAGAAATTTGATCTTTAATGGTGACTGATAACTATAGTATAGGTGTTAATAAACATAATAGTTCATTTCGGGAATCAACCCCTTGAAAACAATTTGTTTGCACATCTGTTTCTGAAAACAGGTGCAAAGGGAAATGTGTGATGATTTTAAAACTTTCCTTTTTGATAAAGCTTATAGTTAGAGTGGCTTAGGTCATCCTGAGCTATCTCTGTAGTTATGCTGCTATAGGCTTAGACTGCTGGAGGACAGACTTACCAATTTTCTTCACTCTGCTACTTCCTTTTCTACTACTACTCTCCAGTTGTATTACAGTTCATTCTGTTATTTCGACTGTTAACTTTGTGTTCTCTCAGTTTTTTCTCTCCATAGAAGCTACACCTGGTCTGGTATCCTGCTTGGCTGCAATGCCCTGTTGGACGGGGGACATCGACTGGGATGATGCTCCCAGTAACTGAACATCCACTGTGTCCTGTTATCAACTTTTTACTTTCTGTAACATAGAAAGTACTCTTATATCATTTCTTCTGTTCCTTCTGTGTCTCTGCTCTGTCTTCTCAAACCCCCAGACGGTCGTGGCAGATGGCCGCTCGTACTGAGCCTGGTTCTGTTGGAGGTTTCTTCCTGTTAAAGGGGAGTTTTTCCTCTCCACCGTCGCTACATGCTTGCTCAGTAGGAGGGATTGCTGAAGGATTGCTGTGGTTGGAAAGTCTGCATCAACGGGGCCCAACCTCACGCCAATGACTGATGCAATCTGCTGGGATTCCTTAAATAGGAAACTTTTTAACTGATTGGAATGTTTGTATAAATGTATGGAAATGACTTCTTGTTAAGTGCCTTGAGATGACATCTGTTGTGAATTGGCGGTATATAATTAAACTGAATTGAATTGAATTAATTAAGTAAAAGAAAGCAAAAACAATGTATGGGAGTTTCATTTTTTCTTCCCATGTATCAGTCACATGAACTCTTAAAGGGCAATACAATTCTTACCTGAGTCTGAATGCGGTTCAGACCTCTGAACCAAAGGATTTGACCTCTCCGTAACTCCCTCTCTGCATGGTCAATCTCCTCGTTGTCTTCATTTACGTCCTCCTCTGGCAGCTCATCTTTATGTGTTAACTGGCCTGCCCGACGCAGGAAACGCAGGTTACTGTTGGGTATAGAGGCAATCACCTAAGCAATAAAAAAAAGCAGAACATGTTTAGTTAAGATGCAAAACTTAAACAAAAAACAAAAATAAGCAGGGCATGATAAAAAGACAAAAATTCATCTTACCTGTCCCCAGACCAGCTCTCCCAGCCCCAGAAAAACACACCACATCCACTTCTCCAGGTTCAGAGGCTGACAGCTGAATGGCTTCCCGCCAAGCTGCACAATCACAATCTGCACAAAATAGTGCACAGTAAGGAAAATAAGAATGACTGACTTAATTAACAAAAACATCAAGACAACTCAAGTTCAGCTATAGGAAAAAATCTATAGTGGAACAAAAAAAAATACAATAACTAAAACACATTAACTACTAAAATAAATACAAAAATTGGAGTTGTTTACCTGTACAGCAAATGTGCCAAAAACGATGGAGCAGAAAATTGGGTTCCTGAAGATTCCCTCAAACACGTTCCTCTCTCCATGTATTTTCCGTGCATTTATCTCATTAAACAGTTGCATCATAACAAATGTGTTGAAGATGATGGTGTAGTGCTCAGATGGAGGAGAGTGGAGAGGAGCATTACGACCACTGTCAATGTCAAAGATTTTCTCACCTGGTGGAAATACAGAACATAAAATAACTTATTTTGAGCTGGTGTTGTAAAACACTATTTTCGGAGAACAAATGTTCTGTGCATACCAACAAACAGCAGTGTGAAGATGATAATGAGCTGATAGACTGCATGTCCCAGGATGTTCTTTGTCATTGTGCTGGAGATAAGAGGTTTATTGCGACCATAAGGTTTTCTCTTCAGCAGGGACTCTGTGGGAGGCTCTGTTGCCAAGGCCAGAGATGCAAAAGTATCCATTATGAGGTTAACCCACAACATCTGCACTGCCTTCAGTGGTGAGTCCTGTGAAAATCAAATGCAAACTCCCACTGAGAAAAGAAAAACTGCAATACAACCTGAAAAATATAGTGGATACTGTGAACCTTTTTGACACAAAAGTACACTTTTTTCATTATCCTAACCCCTCCTTTCCACCGGATGCGTAAGCGGCACGTTCACTTTCCTATTCTGCTGCTTGGCCCTTTCCACCGGGTGCGTATGAGGCGCATAGCAGCAGGGAAGCAGCTGTCACAGAGAGAGCACGAAATCACGCGGGATTAGCAAAATCACGCGTGGTTTCGTCAGTAAACACAACAACCATAGACATATATAAACGTCTATGACAATAATAACCAGGAAAAGACAACAACATGACTCCAAAAGGTTGGTGTTTTATATTATGTCCGTTTTATATTCGCCAATAAGTTTGTGTTATGTCAGGGAATATCCAAAATCGCCCCCTCCCGCGAGGTACTGACTTCTCACCGGCCGCACAGGTAGTGACATTTTTTTAAAGTAAAGCAACCGCAAAGCAGCACGTTTCTTTTATTTTGAAAATTTCCGGTGTCGAGCCGTATATTTCCTGTCTCCCCTATCCAAAATGTAGAAATTTACGTGTTTCAGAGGCGTGCTGCTTAGAAAATAGGACTGCCGCGTATATTTAGAAAAGTGCTGCGACATGTTGCTCCTCAGACGCGGCAGACTCGTGCTGCTTTCGCCTCTGGTGGAAAGGATTCTATTGACTACAGTGGTGGCTATCAGCTGCGTATGACGTGCTGCTCCTGTAACGTGCTGCTTACGCGTCCGGTGGAAAGGAGGGGTAACACAAACATTATTCTGCATCTTTTGTAGGACATTAGATTATTCCATTCCCCATATTTAGAACTACAGCTTAGAAAACAGCAAAACAATTCTAGCTCAACCATGAAAATGCCAACACATACTATATTGTTGTCACAAGTGGGTGTTAATATCTCTGTTTATTGCCTCTTACCTGAGTGATACAGGCTCCAGTGAAAGCGACTATGACAGCCACAACATTGACAGTGAGCTGGAATTGAAGGAACTTGGAAATGCTGTCGTATACATTCCGGCCCCACATGACTGCTTTCACGATGCTGCTGAAGTTATCATCTGTGAGAATGATGTCTGACGCCTCCTTTGCCACATCTGTTCCAGCTATACCCTGAGAGCGCAAAAACAACTTACAATGAAACAAACTATTTTAATTTTACAATCCTAGTTTTTAGCTGGTGTTGCTCAAAAGGTTGTTCAGAAGGTTGTTCAAAAGGATCTTCCCTGGGCTAAGGTTAAAAACGCTTGCTGCCCATCTTTGATTACATCAGGGGATAATGATTTTTATCCTTTTACATTTTTTTATTACCACAATTTGCAGTGAAGGTTATTTGTTTAAATTGTATCCCTGTGAACAGGAGTTCAAATTGTTAAATGCTAAAAGATGCAAAGTGACGCAGTTGGTAGCACTGTTGCCTTGCAACAAGAAGGTCCTGAGTTCGATTCCCAGCCTGGGGTCTTTCTGCACGGAGTTTGCATGTTCTCCCTGCGCATGCGTGGGTTCTCTCCGGGTACTCCGGCTTCCTCCCACAGTCCAAAAACAATACTGTTAGGTGAATTGGTCTTTCTAAAATTGCCCTTAGGGCAATTGTGTATGAGTGTATGTGTGCATGGTTGTTGGTTCTGTGTGCCTCTGTGTCGCCCTGCGATGGACTGGCGACCTATCCAGGGTGTACCCTGCCTCTCGCCCCATGACAGCTGGAGATAGCCCCCCCCGCATAGGTATGATGGGTACAGAAAATGGATGGATGAAAGGGCTAAAGGATATTGTGCAGAGAGGGCACAGAGAAAAATCTGTATTATCAGTATTAATTTAGAAATACATCTTCTTCTTGGCAAAGGGAACGTTTAGTATTGCCACTCCTGACACAGGGGGAATTTCAAAAGGATCTTTCCTAGGCTAAGGGTAAAAGCGCTTGCTGCCCAGCAGTCCAAAGTCCTTTCTTAAGGGGAAAGTACATATTCTTTTTAATGCAGTGATTAAGTTCACACAGTCAGAAGGAAGGGTGGGGATGCACAGAATCCAAGTTGCCTGAAGTCCAGTGCAAATTGTCCAGTCAGTGATGATTTTGGGTTCCATGCCATACGTCATTGTTAGTCCACTGTGTTTTATCAAAATATAAATCACCGCAACCATCTACCAGGAAATTTCAGAGCATTTGATGCTTCCGTCTGCTGCCAAGCTTTATGGAGATGCTGATTTCATTTTCCAGCAGGACGTGGCTCTCATCCACATTTTGTAAAGTTCCAACCTGGTTTAATGACCATGATATCACTATGTATGACTGGCCAGCAAACTCACAGCGCTATCATGCTATGCAACATTGATGCAGTAATTTATGGAAAGGAAGCCCAACCAAGTACCATATGCATTTACTGTCCTGTGCATGGATATACTTTTCAGTAGTCTTATATTGCCGCTTTAAAAAGTCACTTATTGTCAATAGTTTTATGTCATATTTAAACTTTCTAAGAAACTGCATTTTGGGTTCTAATCAACTGTAAGCCATAATGATAAAAATGAACAGAAATAAACATGTAATGGATCACTCGGTGTGTAATAAGCCTAAATAAACTATTAGTTTCACTTTTTGAACAGAATTACAGAAAAAAAGTAAATTTTTTAGGAGGTTTGAATTGATTAAAATGCACCTATATGGAATATATACATGATGGAAGAAACTATCAAAATCTAAGTTGTGTGACTCTAATCAACAACTTGGGACAGCCCTGAAGCAGCAAATTTAAAACAGTTCTTGAGAAAAAAAAATCTAAATACTGCAGTGGTTGAAAATACATTGGAAGATGTTCATAGCAATCAGGTTCAAATGGATGCATATAATACGAGAGAAAATTATAAAACAAACAACAATCTCATGCTAGTTTGATTACCATAGCAAAGCCGACATCAGCTTTCTTTAAAGCAGGTCCATCATTGGTGCCATCTCCTGTCACAGCCACCACCTGCCTCTGATCTGCCATGGTGCTGTCAATAATTCCTGTCAAAACACACCGAGCGCAGCATCCATCACAGTTAATTTATTCAGTTCATATGATACTCCCAAATGAATCAGATATTAGTTGATAGGTCTTGACAATAAGAACAACTCAACATCACAAAATCAAAGCTTTAAGTACATTTATGTAAAAAAAAAAGGCCACAAACTCACCTTTGACAAGTGTGTGTTTGTCTGTCGGGGATGATCTGGCCAGGACTCTGAGTTTAGGCCACACCTTGTCAATACGCTCCTGTTCCACCTAAACATGTAAAAACACAAGTTTCATGGTATATACAAACACAGAAATTTGAAAATAAAGAGAGAAAGTGGTAATAGTTTAGATGTTTTTATATCATTTTCATTATCTCTGTTAATTTAGCAACATAGTCTGTACCTCGCCTTTCTCATTACGAATCCTCCTGTTGAACTCTTTGCCATCAATGCAGAGGAAATCCTCTCCAGGATGGATGATCCCACACTTGATGGCTATGGCTCTGGCCGTGTTTATGTTGTCGCCTGTCACCATGCGTACAGTGATGCCTGCACGCTGACACTTCTGAATGGCATCGGGCACCTAAAGGGCAGACGTATGTAGATTGTGATGCATTCACCAATTGTTAAAAGCTGCCATTAGTTGGTTTATTTCTGTCTGAAGCAACAAAATCACTGTTTTATTTCAGACACAAAATGTTTTTGTAGTTGTGCCTCTGACAACGTACAAAATTTTGATCATGTTAGAGTGCTGGTTTCAGTTTACACCAACTCCAGAAGGATATGTTGACTGACAGTTGGTTTTAAAGCTTCAATCCTGAAATGAGCCCCCTGTAAAAAGTAAAGCTGCAAGCTGGTAAGCAAAACATGCAATGTGGACCTGAGGGAAACAAACAGTTTTATGAGTATTTGAATATGCACACAGATATATAAACTAACCAGATCTTTGATTATATCAGAGGATAATTATTTTTCTCCTTTTACAATTTTTTATTACCACGATGTGCAGTGAAGGTTATTTGTTCAAATTTTATCCCCGTGAACAGGAGTTTAAATTGTTAAATGCTCAAATATATTGTGCACAGAGGGCACAGAGAAAAATCTGTGTTATCAGCTTGCAAAACAGTATTAATTCAGAAATACATCTTCTTCTTGGCAAAGGTCAGTGTGGGAGTGTGCTGCTCTCCAAACCCACACATAAACAAATGTGTGCACATGAAGTAATGAGAGCCCACATCGATTTTTACAAACATGAAAGACTCTATTTCTATGTTTTTTTTCTGTTTTAAGCACAGATACATAAACAAAAATATATAGAAATGTTCTACTTCACACTTATGTCCAGTTAAGCGATGAAGATTATCCATGAGCTGGGGGTTGAACAAACAAGAACATATATCTATTTTGATATGTAGCAAAATAATCATCCTCAATAATATAACCTACAAGAATTGGACAAAGAAGATCCTATTCCTTGCATTCATTACTGTCCATTTTGTCTTTGATTAAATAAAATAGAGAGGGTTAAGTGCTTCTCACTGCCTACCTATGAAAGAAATCTGAAAACATTGTTTACCTTTTACAAAAAATGTTAAGCCATTTTGGCTATGATGAATAAGTATACCGTAATTTTCGGACTATAATCCATTACTTTTTCACAGCCTTTGGACCCTGTGTCCTATACAACGATGCGGCTAATTTATAGATTTTATTTACCGGCTAAAGGCCTCCAGGAAGCGCATAAGGCCTGGGACACACATCTCGCGTATGCGTGGAAGCGCATGAGCCCATGCGTAACCACAGTGCTGCGCAACGCAAGACTGCCCACAAATGCTGCGTTTTTGCGCGCTGCAAACAAGAAATTTAATTCAGAGAAATAAGGTAATATTGGTTGTAATAGCGGAAATATTCAATTTACAGCTTCCCGACACCAAAACCAATTCCCCAGGACTGCAGATACAGCCATCAACTGTGTTTAGTTGTTCATTGTAATTACAATAGCTAGATATCGTTGCCCATACACATTTGCATGTTTGAAGAGATGTGTATTGTTTCTTTGAAAACCCTAGTTTGTCCTGTCGCAGGAAAACAGTCCCAGTCACGTGACAACATTGTGCTTACTTGCAGAGACATGGATGGATTAATAAGAATGATTTATTGGATATATATATGTATATATAATTTTTTTTGTGTGTGTGTATGTGTGGTATTATATAGATTGCATGTTTAATAAGTTTAGTGTGTCACTTTTAAAAGTGTCTTAAATGACATTGCATGTAAAAAATAACCATATTTCTATGCATTTCCTCTGGGAGACAAGACATGCTCGACACGCACGTCAAAGATTGATTCTATTTCAGGTTGCGCGCGTAACTCCCTTGAGCTGTGCCTCGTGCGCGTCATGAGCAGGATGTTAGGCCACTGTCAATTCACTGCAATGAAATCTAAGTGAAAACGTAGAAAAAAAACGTGTCACGCGGTCAAAACGTTTACGCATATGCGAGATGTATGTCCCAGGCCTAAGTGCATGGGACACACATTCTCGCGTATGCATAAACGTTCTGACCGTGCAACAAATTGTTTTGCGTTTTATATGCTGGTGCATATAAGGTTTCTCCATAAAAGTGTTCGATAGCTGGTTTGAGCAAGCATCAATCCGTCTCCCAGGAATCGATGCAGACATGAAGGAGATCGGAGCCAAGACGTCCAAAGGACCCGCAGAGCCCCAGGCAGACCAGGGTGGGGCCGAACGCATCCCTCAAGAGAGGAGCAGAGGAGAATCCCAGGGAAACGTCCAACAGCTACGATGCCCGGGGGTCAGCAGTGTCGAGCCCAAGGGCCCCAAGGGCCCCGACGGTGGGCCCGTCCATGGACTGGGAGAGCCGGGGCCCAGGGGCGCCCCACCCCCCAGCAGGGATCCGAACAGGGACCGGCCGACGATGGGCACCTGCGACTGCAGGAGCCGCGGCCGGCTGCCACTGCCACCCTAGGCCAATTCCCACCGCCAACATCCCAGCACCCAACCCCTGCCCCACGTCGAGGCGCCCCACCAATAGCCACAGCAGACGGACAGCATCCCCAGGCCAAGCTCAGCCAGCACCTGGACACCAAGTTGTACCAGCTCCTGAGTCATGATCCCACACAATGCACTGAGCACTGAGACCAGGCATCCAACAAAGGCCAGGGCCAGTCCAACAGGTGATCGAACGAGCAGAGACGTTGGATTGGTATCCCGCCAAGCCACTGAAAAGGCACCACCCAACAATCCCAAACCTGGCACCCACAAAAGAGGTGCCCCAACCAATCAAACAAAGACATCAGCCCAGCGCATCGGCCGACCAACACACCGCCCGCCCCAAGCCCGGCCAGACACGCACCAGGTCCGAACCGGATTGACCACCAACCCACCAGTGGGCAGGGGCATCAGTCACTGGCAGGGAGTGACGGTCCTGGTAGCGATGCCCCAGTAGAGTAACCAGCCCCCGGACCCAGGAGATGGACCCCCTACCTTCTAGGACGGAGACAAGCAGACCGCCAAGGGCCCCACAGTGGCGAAGCAGCCCACCAGCCAAGGACCCTGACCAGACCACCTGTTCCTCCTCCAGGCCCCAACCCCTGATGGCTCACATCAAACAGGGGTGTGGTAGATTCAGTTTTAAAATTGTAAGAAATTTTGTTCCAGTTCCTTGATACAACCTAAAATGGCTGATGTGGAAGAAAATATATTAATCATGTTAAAGGTTAAGTTTCTTCATGTTAAAGGTTAAGTCTCTATGTTAATTGATATATGTATTGTTATGCTGAACCAACATGTGAGAGTTCAAGGATACTTTCTGTGTCTTGGGTCACCAACATGTGAGATGTGTTTGCATGCTGACTGAAGGAGGTCAGAACCACTCCATTATCTGCACTCTGACTCAGGGCGTCTGAGTGGTGTCTTACTAACAAGGTTAAAGTTATGCTATCTTACTGAAGACAGACACCCTGTCTATGCAGAAGGAGTCTTAGATTATTCAATTCTATATAGTAAGATGTTAGGATGTGGGTTCAGGTCAGTTACTGCCATGCTGTGCTGAACTCCTTGTTGATCAACAAGCCGAATTAAAGCTCTTGAACTTAGAAGGGATACTTTCTCATCCTTGTTAAATAATATTTTCATAATATGGCCAAGCTATTAAAAACTGACAAACAAAATGGACTACTATCAGTTTTTATGTATTTCCACCAGTTGTTTTTAAGTTTCTGCATAAAGTTTGCATGTCCTCCATGTGCATGCATGGGTTCCCTCCGGGAACTCCAATTTCCTTCCACAGTCCAAAAACGTGACTGATGAATAGGTCTCTCTAAATTGCCCTTAGGTTTCAGTGTGGGCGTGCATGATTGTTTGTCCTGTGTGTTTTTGTGTTGCCCTGCAATGGACTGGCGACCTGTCCAGGGTGTACCCTGCCTCTCGCCTGGTGATTGCTAGACAGAGGCACCAGCTCCCCCACAACCCTGCATAGGGTAGACAGTATAGAGGATGGATGGATGGATGGATGGATGGATGGATGGATGGATGGATGGATGGATGGATGGATGGATGGATGGATGGATGGATGGATGGATGGATGGATGGATGGATGGATGGATGGATGGATGGATGGATGGATGGATGGATGGATGGATGGATGGATGGATTTCTAACTGTGGCAAGCAGTGACGTGCAGCCAGGGGAAACAAAAAATATTTGCACTAAAAATTATAATAGAAAATATGTGTTTCAACTTATCTGTTGTATACATTTGTTTTCTTTAATATTTCAACATTTTTATGGTCAAAATCACTGAATTTATATAACATAATAATACATTTACACAGCGCCTGTGGAGTGTGGCAGGCTGATGTGTGAGGTGAGGCAGTGCTGTGTTGTGGCCTCTTTATAAACAGTTTATGGTTGGATCTCACCTCTTGTCTCTCTTTATATCGCCAATATACATGTTTGATTGAACATGTACAACACATGTTGACATTCTACAGTCTGTCTTATATATTTCCAAAAATGAAGGCAAATAAAGAGGATTTTTACATGAGTAATGGAGATATTTGTGGAGCAGGATAGATGCATGCACTTCATACACAAAGGTAAGATCATACAAGATTTTTAAGTTTTTGGAAAAAAACAAAATCAGCCAAAAATAAATGACTATTTTTTACAGAATATTTAAAAAATATATTTTTTCAAGCATAGACATGATTAAAGCAAAAAAAAAAGTTGTTAAAATGACACGAATGCTCCAATTAATCAAAAAACTGAAATAGAACCTTTTAATTTGGGTTTAATAGTTCTGATTCAATAAGAGTCTGTGCCCCCCCAATCATGAACCTCACTGCACGTCACTGGTGGCAAGTGCGTTGTTTACAAATAAAACAACATCACTTTAATTAGAGACCATTTTATGTGCTCTATGAATGAATATGGCAAACAAGGTCTTGAAATAAAATATTGGAGCTACTGTAGGAATTCCAGTTGAATGTCTTTTTCTTATCAATATGAATGTGAAATAGTTATTAAGGTGTTAGGCTGCTGTTTGTCATTTTATTACTCTGAGTTTTTTCCCCCCACAGTTCTATTTGACTTACCATCTGAGAGATGACAAAAAAAATCACTACAAGCTTATAAAAAAGAAAAAAGAAAACAGTCTGACCTGTCAAAGGAAGAAGGTATGAGTCTAGATGTTATTCTGAAAAATAAGCCTCTTGAGTACCTAATTTGGATCTGGTTTTAGTCTTGTTCTCTTCAATTTCTATTTACCCATCTTCCCCCACCTCCATCACTCTTACATCAGTCTTATTTCTAGTCTATTCATCTGTCTCAGTCTCTGGTTCTCTTTATATTTCTGTTTCTATCTTAGTCCTTCCTTGCAGGAGCCCCCATATAAAGAGAAGCCAGGAATTAAAAGAAAATGAGATTCAAAAGGAAGAGGTTAGATGCTAAAAAAAATGTTTACTTTGTTGTGTGATCTATTTATTAGGGGGAGGATGTCTTTAAAAGACTAGATGAAAACATTGTACTGGAGCGCATCATTTCCTTAAAGGCAGGGTATACGATTTCATTTTAAAACACTTTTTTTTAAACTGCAAATTAGCTCTTCATATACCAGTGGCAACCTATAAGTTAGGAGTTCTTAAACTTGACAGAGTAATTTTTATTCTTTCTACAGTGAGAAACCCTGGAAAAACCTCATCCAATCAACTTCCACGGTCTGTCTAAGATAATAGGCTTGTAAGCAAAGCTTCCCTGTTCCAGCACCTCCCCCTCTGCGCGTCCCCTTCGTGTGCACACAACGCTCGTTCTAGCCTGTAAACGGGAAGTGAGCTCGTGCTAAAATGAACCGAAAACGCAAAGCTGTTGTGGAAATAGCAACGAGAAAGAAGAAAGCCGACGAAGAGCGTGCTTAAAGCCGAATCTGCATCGGAGCTGATGCATTTACACGGTGGCGTCAACTCAAGGAAGCTAAGGGCTTGCTAACGGATGCGTTGGTTGCTGATTTTCTCCTTGACAGGTAAGATCACGTTATATTTTGTGACTTTGGTTGAAATAGCGGAGTGAAGTGTGAAGTGGCGGAGACCCAACGAGACCATGCTGGCTGCGCGTGCCTGTGTAATTGAGGCGTGGCTTAGTGGGAGAGCATGAAGCAAAGGGTGTGATTTTTTATTTTTCAATAACGCCCTCTCAAGGAGGGCTCCCACAATCGTATACCCTGCCTTTAAACTGGTTTAGTTCAAAACTAAGAAAGTTGTACAAACTTTTGGGATTTATGATAACTGATAACCGGAAGAGAGGAGGAATGGATAGGAACAATTGTAACCAAAAGTTCAGTGTTCTTGACAATTTTTTTTTCCTTTCCTTTCCTTTTCCTTTCCTTTTTTATGTTTCAGATCCAGAAACATACAAATACACAAATCTCTGCAAAATGTTTTTGCATTACTTTTTAAAAATGATTTCTCACATAGTCTGCTGTTTATATGTATTTGTTTTGCCATTAATTTATACTTTTGTTCTATGTTGGCTCAAATACTTACATAACTTAAAGTGGACATTTCATGCGTTTAAATTCTTCCTTTTTACATTTAAATCATTTAGTTATGGTCTATATATAGTGGAAGTGCAGTTATTAAGTCAGAATTTTTTTATTATAGCCGTTCTATAGGCTCCTCTTCTACCCCTGTTCAGAGGTGTCTGAACAGGGTTTGCAGAATGACTCGTTTTGGTGCGGTCCCTTTAAATGTGTAGGACATGCTGCATACCACGCCCCCCTCCAGGTCGCTGAACCTTCCACCCCATTCATCCATTTTTATAGTTTGATAGAGAACCGGCAACCTAGGACTGCAGAAACTTTTTATTCATCAATATTTTTTTTTTCTTAAGTGTCGGAAGAGTTGTCCATCCAGCCCTACCTGTTTGATCCAGAGTCTGACGCTGAGTGACAGGAAATTGAAGACGATGAACCCGACGAACCGCGCCTTCTAAAGACTGTCTCGCAATGGTGCGTTATTACCGTATTTACCTTGATATCTCCATCCATACCAGCAGCCTGTGTCAATGGCTGCTGGTATCGATGGCTGGTAATTGATCATGAACTTATAAAAGTATGAGTTCATACTGGGATTAGAGGGAGAGGAGTCCACAGCTTTAGTACTTGTGCCGGGCTGCTGTCCTGGTTTGGGGCCGTCATACCTGTGTCTTTCAATTTATACATTTATGTATTTTATTTTAAAATGTGCGGGTTAATGCACCCAAAACAGAAAATTTTGACACTTGTACTTTCTGCATACCTAAACTTGGACTACAAACTTACAGCGAGAAATAAAGATGATGGATTAGCTCAGCGTTTAGGCGGATATCCATGACCAAGTTTGGCAGTTCCAGTGCAAGTACTGTGACGTGATAGTTCAAAATACGTAATAGATAATAGAGAAAACTGAACAGCTTAAAAAATATGACCCAAAACATTTTACAAAAATATCTCCACAACACATCGAGTGACAAATTTATGCTTTTTGGGGCATGATATGCCCCCTTTAAATACAGAAAAGGGACACAACTAAATGAAAAAAGGTGGGTGGAGATGAAAGTAAAAGACCAAGAGCAATCAGAAAAAGGTGAAATTCAGGCCTAACAATAAAGTGGGAGATGGAGAAGAAAAAACATGCTGGGGTGAGGTTAAGTAACAGCTGTTGTTTCTGAATGAAGAAAGGGATGCTCATAAAGAGCAACATAAAGACCAGATTCTAGATACACTCAGGAACAAAGACCCACATCTTTGGGAAGTGTTTGCTCTGTGGTTTGAGGAAACTAAAAGAGAACTGAATAATCATTTATACATTTGGCTTGGAATAAAAAGGGGAGAGCTTGTAAGCCTGAGAACACCATCCTGACTGTGATGTAAAGGAGTGTCAGCATTATGTTGAGTGGGTGAATGTTATGCTGTGGGAGAGCTCGGTGCACTTCACAAAATGGATGACAAAGAGGAAAGAACATTATGTAGAAATAATGAAGCAACATCTCAGTATTTCAACCAGGAAGTTAAAGCCTTAATGCAAACAAGTTTTTCAAATGGATAATGACCCCAAGCATATTGTCTACTTAGTAACATACTGGCTTAGGGACAACAAAGTCAGCGATCTGTAGTGGCTGTTAAACAGTATGGAAGCATAGATCTGCCACCCAGTCAAGAGCAAAATAGAGCTATATTATGCATAACATGTTCTAATATTATATATTTATGTTTGAACAATACAATATTATATTTTTACAGTATACACATTGATCACGTAGCAAAAAACTTTTTAACTTTTTTGTGGCGCACGAATGTGATCATTTTTTATCGTCAAAAAGATATTGCTAGAACAATAGATTTTCTTGTTAGGACATAAAACATTTCAGGCTCAGAGACACCATCACTCACTACATCAACACATTCAAAAGGCTTCAGGTTTTTTATTTTATAGTAACTAACTAAATAACTAACTATATTAATTTGAGGCTAATTTTGTCTTTGCTCATCCCTGTAGGGATCCAGATATATCTGTAAATGTCTCACTGTGCTCTGTGTGACAACACAACCCGTCTGAATTCAGCTCAGGTGGTGTAGTTTGTATCCATAGAGCTTCCCTTGCCCCTCCAGTTGATCAATGAGAAATGTTTCCACCTTAGTCAAAAGTGTAAAAAGATGTCCATTGACAACCTGTGTGCTACAAAAATACCACAGGCTATTACCCAAAAAACTGCTCTCAATGAACAGCAAATATTCATTGTTGATAATATGGGATACTGACATCTTCTTAGTGTGGTGGACTGAGATCGTATGAGATTCCTTGCTACCACCAAATCACTGTCACAAAATTGCCTAAACTACACGTCGTTGTGAAGAGGTACGTTTATAGCCTTTTGCAAGACATTGCAGCTTTTAGCTTAAAAACTGATATTGAGGTGAGTAGTGTTAACCCTTATCACTTAAACGTACAGTGGATAGACCAGGCCATTGCATGTTTCATGGTATGTTCCAGAGGTGTAGGGTTACCAAAGGTTCTGTTCATGTTCATTTCTTGATAAGGCTAAAAACATGATATTGATTGATGCTGGACTCAACAGCCTGCCATGTGTCGCACATACCCTCCAGTTGGTTGTTAGCAAGGCACTTTTGGCCCACAGGCTGATAAACACTCCCCATAGGCTACTCCCGACTAGAAGATAAGGTAAACAAGATGCACCACAAACCGATGACAGATCCAAATAAAAAGTAATAAAAAAGTAACCTCAAGGACTTCGTTACAAAACTTTGTTAAATAATTTAAATAGTTAAACTACTATTAGATTTTAAATGAAGTAGCTTGTAACTGTAAACGGTTAAAATGTTTTTCCAACCCTGGACACCAAATGACCTAAATCAGGAAACATTTACTCTGATTTATTGTCAGGCACACAGAAAAGAAAGCAGATAACTCCTGCTTCAGCATCATTCCACTGGGTGCCTACTCACTTCGGGGTTCATTTTAAGTTTTTAAAAATTTGTTTTAAAATCTTTAAATGGTTTTACCCCATCCTACCTCTCTTAACTTTTACAATAACATTTCCCCTTCCAATCAGTTTGGTGTACCAACTTCTCCTGGATTTTCTGAGGATGCAGCAGAACCTTGGAAGGGACAGAGCTTTTTCTGTGGCAGCTCTCAGGCTTTGGTCTTGCTACTTCATGTCATACAGAGATTTTAAATGTGAATTTTTAAACCTACTCGTACAATTCATCTATTTTCCTTGGCTTTTGAACAAGCATGAAATAGGTCATTTAATTTGGTTGAGTTGTTTTATAACATCTTTTAACCGTCTTCTTTTTGCATTTATGTTTTAATGCATTTATATAATATCTATTCAGCTCCTTGGTGAGCTGCACTGTTTTTAAAGTGCCTCTAAATAAGGTAGACTTGGGTTGCAGAAAATATGACACACAGAAAATATTAAAAAGTGTAATGTGCACCTAACACCTTACCTTTAATCGTGTTTTCCTCGGAAGTAACTTAAACTCTTAGAAATGGTGGCACATCTAGGACAAACTTGCTAATTCCTGATTGTATAGACTAATGTTACAGCATCCACTCCACCAATATATCTCAAATGCTCCTACCTCTGGTCTGACAGGATCCTCGATTCCTACAACACAGATGGCTGTAAGGTCACTGAGGATGTTGTTCTCATCATCCCACTTGGGCTCAGGATCACTGGGAAAGTCCCGGTATGCCACACAGATGGTCCTCAAACCTTCGCATGCCATAGGCTCAATCACCTTCTTCACCATCTCATCCTTGTCTCTTGGTCGGAAAACTCTGGGCTCACCAATTTCATTCAGAATGTGACCGCATCTGAAACAAATATAACAATAAAACATGATGACACCCTAAAAGTGTCTCTGTTTTGTAAAAATACTGGGGTCCTATTTACAAAACCTTGTGTATAATCCTTACTAAAACCTAGGTGATATTTAAGTTTAGCAAAAAAAATTACTTACACAATAAGATTCTTCTGTTCTATAAAACTGTGAGTACGCACAGCTGCACGCAATTTCTGCTTTATAAATCACACTCTCCCTAGAAATGTGCTCAATTGATTTTGGATCATGCCCCGCCTCCTACACACCCGCTTTCTACCATAAACGGTCAATGCAAAGTGCCTAGTGAATATTCTGCATAGACTTAAGCTGGCTGATGTGGGGTGTTTCAAGGGTAACCATGGCAACCAAGAGTTAGAGAGAGCACAATTCCACTGAGAATGAAATCAATGTGTTTATAGGTGACATGGAGGCATGGAAAAACTTTTTATTTCAATCCATGTTAATCTCTATAGAGCTTTTACTCAGCCAAAAGGTGACCAAATTGCTTCACAATAAAATACAAAAATATAGTTAGTAATAGTGGATGGCAGCAGTTCTATCTCTAACCCTTCAGAAATTGATGATCTGGTTCACAGCGTTACGTCCTCATTGTGTTTGGCATTAGATAGTGTAGCCCCCTTAAAAAAGAAAGTGGCTAGCCATAGGAGGCTGACTCCTTGGTTCAACGCAGAGTTGCGTACTTTAAAGCAGAATACTAGGAAGTTGGAGAGAAAATGGCGCTCTACACACCTAGAGGATTCCTATTTAACCTGGAATAACAGTCTGCTGCTGTATAAAAAGACCCTTCGACAAGCTAGAACAGCATATTTTTCATCATTAATAGAGGCGATAAAAAACAATCCTAGGTTTCTTTTTAGTACAGTTGCCAAACTTACAAAGAGTCATAGCTCTGTTGAGCCAACTATTCCCCCAGGTCTTAGCAGTGATGATTTTATGGGATTCTTCATAAATAAAATTAATTCTATTAAAAATAAAATCATTGGCATCCTCCCAACCATGATTACTTCTTCCTCAGTAAATGAGGCAGTATCGGAAAGAACTGTAGAACCTCAGTTGTGCTTAGGCTGTTTTGATTCAGTCGAGCTTTCAGAATTATCAAAAATATTAGCCTCATCTAAACCTTCAACTTGTATGTTGGACCCAATCCCAACCAAATTATTTAAAGAAGTGTTCCATTTGGTTCCTGGCCCCATTTTGGATATGATGAATCTATCCTTAGTAAATGGATACGTACCACAGGAATTTAAAATAGCTGTAATTAAACCTTTACTCAAGAAACCTTCCCTTGATCAAGATGACTTAGTGAATTACAGACCTATATCTAACCTTCCTTTCTTATCCAAAGTCCTTGAGAAAATTGTTGCTAATCAAGTCTCTGAGCATCTAAACAGTAACGAGCTGTTTGAAGAGTTCCAGTCAGGTTTTAGAACTCATCATAGCACTGAAACAGCACTGGTGAAGGTTACTAATGATATTCTCATGGTCTCAGATAATGGATCGATCATAATATTCTCCTTGAAAGGCTTGAACATGTTACAGGGATCAAAGGAACAGCACTAGGCTGGTTTAAATCATATTTGTCTGATAGATTCCAGTTTGTTCATCTAAATGATAAATCTTCTTCACTCTCAAGGGTTACTTGTGGAGTTCCACAGGGTTCTGTGCTTGGACCAATTCTTTTCACCATATATATGCTCCCAATTGGTAGAATCATTAGACAGCATGGGATAAATTTCCACAGCTATGCAGATGATACACAACTATATTTATCCATAAATCCTGATGAACCCAGTCAGTTAGGTAGATTACAGGCATGTCTGGAAGACATAAAAACATGGATGACCCTAAACTTTTTGCTTTTAAATTCTGACAAAACAGAAGTTGCTGTCTTTGGACCAGAAGTTCTTAAACAGAAACTGATTAGTCAATCACTTCATCTGGATGGCATTAAATTGGCCCCCAGTAATAACGTAAAGAACCTTGGCGTTATTTTTGACCGAGACTTGACATTTAAATCCCATATTAAACAGGTTTCTAGGATTTCTTTCTTTCACCTCCGGAATATTGCTAAAATTAGAAACATCCTGTCCAGGAGTGATGCTGAGAAACTAGTCCATGCATTTGTTACCTCAAGGCTGGACTACTGTAATTCTTTACTATCAGGTAGTCCACAAAATGCCATTAAAAGCCTTCAGTTGATCCAAAATGCGGCAGCAAGAGTTCTGATGAATATTAAAAAGAGAGATCACATTTCTCCTGTTTTAGCTTCCCTTCATTGGCTCCCTGTTAAATCCAGAATAGAATTTAAGATCCTTCTTCTTACATACAAAGCCCTTAATAATCAAGCTCCATCATACATCAGAGATCTAATTGTTCCTTATGTTCCTAACAGAGCACTTCACTCTCAGACTGCAGGTTTACTTTTAGTTCCTAGGATTTCTAAAAGTAGAATGGGAGGCAGATCTTTTAGTTATCAGGCTCCTCTCCTGTGGAACCAGCTCCCAGCTTTAGTCCGTGAGGCAGACACTCTGTTTACTTTTAAGGCCAGGCTTAAAACTTTCCTTTTTGATAAAGCTTATAGTTAGAGTGGCTAAGGTTATCCTGAGCTATCTCTGTAGTTATGCTGCTATAGGCCTAGACTGCTGGAGGACAGACTTACCAATTTTCTTCACTCTGCAATTTCTTTTTCTCCTACGACTCTCCAGTTGTATTACAGTACATTCTGTTATTTCGACTGTTAACTTTGTTTTCTCTCAGTGTTTTTCTCTCCATAGAAGATATACCTGGTCTGGTATCCTGCTTGGCTGCAATGCCCTGTTGGACGGGGGGCATCGACTGGGATGATCCTCCCAGTAACTGAACATCCACTGTGTCCTGTTATCAACTTTTTACTTTCTGTAACATAGAAAGTTCTCTTATATCAGATCTTCTGTTCCTTCTGTGTTTCTGCTCTGCTTTCTCAAACCCCCAGACGGTCGTGGCAGATAGCCGCTCCTACTGAGCCTGGTTCTGTTGGAGGTTTCTTCCTGTTAAAGGGGAGTTTTTCCTCTCCACCGTCGCTACATGCTTGCTCAGTATGAGGGATTGCTGAGGGATTGCTGTGGTTGGAAAGTCTGCATCAATGGGGCCCAACCTCACGCCAATGACTGACGCAATCTGCTGGGATTCCTTAAATAGGAAACTTTTTAACTGATTGGAATGTTTGTATAAATGTATTGAAATGACTTCTTGTTAAGTGCCTTGAGATGACATCTGTTGTGAATTGGCGCTATATAAATAATGAAGGGCCCCAGGCTACATCCTGGGGCCCTTCTTATTTAATATCTATATGGTCCCACTAGGATTATAACAACCAATAAGATTAACTACCATAACTATTTAGATGATACTCAGCTCTACATTACCATATCACCAGGTGACTTTGAACCCATCCACACCCTAAGTAAATACATCGAGCAAATTAATGGATGGATGTGCCATTACTTTCTCCAGCTGAACAGAAACAAAACAGAAGTAATTACTTTTGGACCCAAAGAGGAACGATCAAGAGTCAGCACACAGCTTCAGTTAATACAGCTAGAAAATACTGATCAGGCCTGAAATTTAGGTGTAATTGACTCAGACCTGAACCTCCAGGGTCACACAAAGGCAATAACAAGGTCAGCCTTCAAACACCTGAAGAACATTTCTAGGATTAAAGAACTGATGTCGCAACAGGACCTCGAAAAACTCAACCATGTGTTTATCTTTAGTCGGACTGATTACTGCAACAGCGTCCTCACAAGTCTGCCTAAAAAGTCAATTAGGCAGCTACAATTGATCCAGAACGCTGCTGCTCGTGTCCTATCTAGCCAGGAAAGTACAGCACATCACCCCTGTTCTAAAGTCTTTACACTGGCTCCCTGTAGCTCAGAGAATAGACTTCAAAATACTTTTACTTGTTTATAAATCTGTGAATGACTTGGCATCAAAGTATATTGAAGATCTACTGTTACTATACCAACCCACCAGACCACTCATCTCCTCAAATTCCAGTCTACTCATCATCCCTAGAATAGAACAAACCATGGAGGAGCAGCTTTCAGTTTCTATGCTCCTCTACTCTGGAACAAACTTCCAGACAACTGAAAAGCTGCTAAAACACTGAATTCTTTTAAATTACAGCTAAAACCTCATCTGTTTAGAGCTGCCTTTGAGTAAAGTTTTCATCTAACATATGTTTTATGTGTGCATCTTGCTTTATTGCTGTTTTTACTTTATATGCTTGTCTGTGTTTTACTGCTATTCTTATTTTATTCCCTAATCATGTGAACTACCTTGAATTACCTTGTTGTTGAAAGTGTGCTATACAAATAAAATTCCCTTGCCTTGCCTTACAGTGATATAATTCTTAAATGCAACATATTTTGTTTCAGATTCTCATTTTTATTCTCGGCTCAGAGACTGTGGTGGGGGCTGACTGTTGGTTGTTTGTTTCTGTGTGTGCGAGGGTCTACAATTCTGAAAATGTGGCTTAAATTCACAATTTTGCCATCTCACCGGCTGCGCTGCCACTGTCCTCCATCTCCAAAATGTGTGTATCAAGTCTCTTAGTGTGCTTAAAGTTGCACACATTTTTTTGTCAAGTTTTTTTTTTCTTTATAAATAGCAAAGTTTGCATGGAAAGTGACTTATGTAATTTTCAGACTCCGTTTTGTGGGTAAGCAAGCTTCAAAAATGAGAGATCTTTCCCAAGACTAAAGAAGCTAATTTCGTAGTACAAACCAGTCGTGTTTTATCTAAACTCAGCAAAAAAAGAAACGTCCTCTGACTTTCAACTGTTTTTACTTTCAGTAAACTTAATGTGTGTCAATATTTGTATGAACACTAAAAGAGTAAACACCATAAGACATAAACTAAAAATGTGTCACAGACATGTGACTAACAGAAATAGAGCCTCAAAATCAAAAGTACCAGTTAGTATCTGGTGTGGCCACCAGCTGCTTGAAGTACTGCAGTGCATCTCCTCCTCATGGACTGGACCAGATTTTTCAGTTCTTGCTGTGAGATGTTACCCCACTCTTCCACCAAGGCACTTGCAAGTTCCTGGAGATTTCTGGGGGGAATTGCCCTAGCCCTCAACCTGCGATCCAACAGGTCCCAGACGTGCTCAATGGGATTGAGATCCGGGCTCTTCGCTGGCCATGGCAGAACACTGACATTGCTGTCATGCAGAAACTCACGCACAGAACGAGCAGTATGACTGGTGGCATTGTCCTGCTGGAGGATCATGTTTGGATGAGCATGCATAAAGGGTACCACATGAGGGAGGAGGATGTCTTCCCTGTACCGCAAGGCATTGAGATTGCCTGCAATGACAACAAGCTCAGTCCGATGGTGATGTGATATACCGCCCCAGACCATGACGGACCCCCACCTCCAAATCGATCCCGCTCCAGGGTACAGGCCTCGGTGTAACGCTCATTCCTTTGATGATAAACACGAATCCGTCCATCACCCCTGGTGAGACAAAACCCACTCGGTGAAGAGCACTTTTTGCCACTCCTGTCTGGTCCAGCGAAGGTGTGTTTGTGCCCATAGGCGGCGTTGTTGCTGGTGATGTCTGGTAAGGACCTGCCTTACAACAGGCCTACAAGCCCTCAGTCCAGCCTCTCTGAGCCTATTGCGGACAGTCTGAGCACTGATGGAGGGATTGTGTCTTCCTGGTGTGACTCGGGCAGTTGTTGTGGCCATCCTGTACCTGTCACGCAGGTGTGATATTCGGATGTACCGATCCTGTGCAGGTGTTGTTACACGTGGTCTTCCACTGCGAGGACTATCAGCTGTCCTTCCTGTCTCCATGTAGCGCTGTCTTAGGCGGCTCGCAGTGCGGATATGGCAATTTATTGCCCTAGCCACATCAGCAGTCCTCATGCCTCCCTGCAGCATGCCTAATGCACGTTCACGCAGAGGAGCAGGGACCCTGGGCATCTTTCTTTGGGTGTTTTTCAGTCGGTAGACAAGTCTCTTTAGTGTCCTACTTTTTTAGAACTGTGACCTTAAATGCCTACTTTCTGTAAACTGTTAAGGTCTTAACGACCAATCCACAGGTGCATGTTAATTAATTGATTATGGTTAATTGAACACGCATGGAAAACATTGTTTAAACCCTTTACAATGAAGATCTGTAAAGTTATTTTGATTTTTACAAAATTATTGTTCAAATACACAGTCCTGAAAAAGGGACATTTCTTTTTTTGCTGAGTTTAGTAATGTAGTAGTTTGTGGTGGAATGTAAACTAGATGCATCCTGCAGTGCAAATAAAACTTATATTATTATTATTATTATTATTAATAATATTATGGTCTTTTTCTGAAAAATCAGCACATGCCGCAAAAACACAGTGCAGGATGAAAACATGTGTCACTAATGGCAAACGTGGCTAATATACAAAATATGCATGGAATATTATTTAAAAAAACAGACTGAATTGATACAGAGAGATGCAAACAGCGGACAGACTTAGTGTGACAAAAAAAAAAAAAATAAAGTAGTACCAGGGTTGAACTTTGAATTCACGTATAATACATATTGTCATACATATCAAGGTATTATTTTGATGAATTGTTCAATTTAAATGATTAATAGAATAAATCTCTTTCTCCCTATTCCTCATCATACCATTATACAATATAATGCAGTATACAGAAAAAACAAACAACTTTGAAACGCCACTGAAGACTCAGCCTAGATAAAGTGCCAATAGACTTGATCAAATTCCTAAAGCAATAAAAACATGTTTTTGTTAAACCCTGTAAATCTGAATAAACAGTACAGAATAAATGCAGTACCACTAAAATATTAGAGGTAGCTTACTTTACCTAACACAAAAACCACATACAACTGTGAGTGGTCAACTATTTCTTTGGTGAAACAATGCTGCATTGCAAGGAAATTTTAAAATGCCCGTTTTCCTTTAAAATGGAGCAGCATTTAAAAGGAAACAACAGGCTTATTTTTCATACATGTATATCAAACTCTGGACTCACTTTTTGAGAACAATTTCAGAGGCTCCCTTGCTGTACATTCGGAAGCTCCCTTCAGGAAGTTTGATTACAGTGCTCATTGATTTTCTGACGGAGTTGAAGGTGTATACTTTGTAAAGCTTCTCCTCTGGGATCTGGTTTCTTACTGGCTGGTAGTCCCGTTTCAAGTCCAGGACCAATCCCAAGAGTCCGCATTCAGTCTTGTTTCCAACTTGCTTGGGTAGACCTCCTTCCTTATCTGGGGGCTGAAAAAAAGCAGAAGTAAAACTTATATTAAGAACTCTGCTTTAGCAAATCTAGTATTAGAGGTTAGACCAAAAACGGAAAATAACTTTTTTCAATTTCATTCCATTAATTGAAATTCTCTTTCCTTCAGTGCAACGAAAAACGCCCAATGTAACACTTGAAATAGCTGCTGGTAATAATTGACTAGCAAGCAGGTGACAGGGTTACTGTGTGTGGGAGAGCAGGAGATGAGACTGAATCAAATTCGGATGTTCTTATTCCAGGCAAGCAGCTCAACCCTTCACAATCTGTAATTGAATGTTTAGCAACATGCAATTGTTGTATAAGGTTCAGTAAACATTTAAGGTTATTACCAACAAAGGAAGGCAGCATATGAGGTAACTTCTCTCCTTACTTAGATCTCTCAGTTTTTCAGATTTCTGGTAGACTTAAGACTATGACATTTAGGTTTAGCTTGCCAACTAATCAGAATTGAAAAAAAAAAAAACTATCTCAACATTAGCGTGGGAGGTGGGGAATACTATATTTGCATTCTCATTTGTGGATGGTGAGAGAGAGCAATTTCATAGAAACTTTACAAAACAACTTGACTGAATAACATTTTTTAAATCAGAGGTGGTAACATAAATGTTAGCTGTGACCCAACTCACTCCTCTTCACTTTTTCCTGCTTATATACAAGCTAATAATAGCATTACAGCACAGTTATCTGCTGCAGTAGTTTTAAAAATAGTCACGCTGTTTATGATTTATTTATGTTTTTAACCATGTGGCAACCATTTTGGTTGTAGATTATATTATATAGTAGAACATTATTAGACTGTGTCCAATAGTTTTTGATTCTGGTGTTCATTGTGGCATATATAGAGAAATTATCTTTGACAGTATATTTTGGTTGTATTGAAAATTATAGCAAGCCTTAGGTACGATAACTTATAAAACAGGCAACTGTCATAGTTCTCAATTTTGGTGTTTGAAGTTAGTTATTTTCCTTATTCGGTTTAATTATCATTTTAATGTATTCTTTGGTATTTTTTTATGGCACTTCCTTGTTTTCATTTTCCCTTTATGCTCTTAGATGTTTTCACCTTTTGTTTGTGTCCTCCTTATTTGTTTCCTTAGTTTATTTCTCTTTAGATAGTTTCCTAATTTATTTCTTCCTTCTGTTTTCCAGTGTTTCCTTAAGTTTCCTTTAGATTCCTCCCTAGACATTATCTTTAGTTTCTAGTTTCTTAAGAGTTTTCTGTCTCCCTTGCCATTTCTTTCCTTTCCTGTTGTCTCGTTGCCACTCTGCTCTTGACCCAGTTTCACTCATTGCCCTCACCTGCATTTTCTTTCACTAATTAGCCATTGGTCTTCTCTGTCACTTCCTCATTCCCTCCTCAGTATATATTCAGCTCTCATTCAGTCACTACTCGCTGGTTCGTTGTCATTCTTCCCTGTCTGGTTCCTGCTGCGTTTCCCTGATCTCTGTCTTTCCCTGGTTCCCCTGAAGTTTGTAAGTTCTTGTTCCTAGTTCTTTTGTTATTATTAAATCTTTTTGTTCTTTACTTGCTGCATCTGGGTCCTCACTAGTGATGGTGAGATGAAGCCCCATGAGCCATTGAACCACTTGAGCAAATCGGTTTAAGAAAGGGTTCTGCTCATGGGGCTTCATGTGAACACAAAGCCCCCTACTGGCCAGGTACATGATCACAGGCAGCTGTAGCTCTTAGCCACTTAATGTGTGATGCATTAAAGTTGTAAGTCTGCTATGGTTCTTGCGAATGACTATGAGTTCCAAAAAAATAATATCTCTACATAAAATATTACAAATGTGAATAATAAAAATATTTTTTGAATGTATTCTATCTGTAAATTATCCCCAGACGGTAGTATCATATGCAAAGGTGTCAAGTAACGAAGTACAAATACTTCGTTACCTTACTTAAGTAGAAATGTTGGGTATTTATACTTTACTGAAGTAATTATTTATGGGCCTACTTTTTACTTCTACTCCTTACATTTTCACGCAATAATCGGTACTTTCTACTCCTTACATTTTAAAAGTAGCCTCGTTACTCCTGCTTTATTAAGTCTTTTATTAAGAAGACACACAAAAAACGATCTAAAAATGCGCCAACTGGATAGAATTTCACATCGGTTTGATCATATTTTTAAACTTCTACCATTCTGACACCCCGCTTGTATGCGATCCATTGCGTAGGCCGACTGTGCACACGGGGTCCCGTTAACCGAATATTTACCATATTAGTCCGTTTTTTTTGTTTTGTTTTTTTTTACAACGGTGACGGAAAATCCGAAGGCCACTTGTGATTTTGAAAGATCATAATTCACACCCCAACCATTTGGTGCGGACGCGCGGACATTTTTAGGTTTGAGTTGAAGCACGGAGTACAAGTAGCTGAATCAATAAATTTATAATAAGAAGATTTCCATGAAGCCATCTGAGCATCATCTCAGAACAGGAGGCTTTGGCACGTGACTGTTACCGGTGCGGCTGGTTAAAGATGCGCTTCAAAGAGCCCGGTGTTGTGCCAACCAGCCGTGCGAAAGGGTGCATGCTCCGACATTTTCTGCTGCTGAAGCAATATGAAGCTGGGTTCAGAGAGTCTTTCCGACTTCTGATCACTTGAATCAGAGAAATGTTCCCTGATTTCAAAACTTTGGGTGAAGTGGAGCTTTTAGTTCCAGTCTCCAGTGGGTCAGTGCGGATTCAGCCTCTAGAACAGTGGTTCCCAACATGAGGTCCGTGTGCCACAAGGGGGTCATTAGAGATTGCAGGGGTCTGCACAATCTTGTGCTGAGGTAAGACTTTTGGTGATACTATTCTTAATTTTTATATATATATAAATAAAATTAGTTCTGAATCAAGTACTTTTTTACTTTTACTCGAGTAAAAAACTTGACCTGATACTTCAACTTCTACAGAAGTCTTTTTAAGTATCTATACTTCTACTTGAGTATTTAATGTGAATTTTTTTGACATCTCTGATCATATGTTATGGCAGGTTGTGTAATAATGTTTTTCTGTCATTTGAGGCAAAAGGCATGGGCTTAAGCAGGCAGAGGAAAGTGGAAATGCTTGTGGAACTAGGAAGAGGGCCCTGAAAATGATTGTGTAAATCATAATAAAAACAGGGGAAATACATTTTTATTCAAAAATAGCCGTTTCTCAACAGTTTTAGGTTTTAAGCGATTCGTTTTTCTTGACACCACCTCACCAGCCTTCGAAAACACTCTTTCACAAGGCACAGAAGATGCCGGCGTACACAAAAACACAAGTGCTAGACTATATAAATTGGGGTACAGTAATTGTTGCTTTTCCCAATACTCCAGGGGGGTTTCCAGCCTGCTAATATTTGGCTCCCACACAGGGGAAATCCTCCTTTTCTATAGCTAGCTCCATCCTGTCACTTATCTCTCTCTCCTCATTCTCCTAAATTATGACCATATTTTGATTTTTTTTAAAAAGAGGACACGTGGCACAGTCCTGAAACACTGTCATGACTGTGACCAGACATTTGATTTTAACATATTTAAAGCATGCATTCTCCATGTGGTTAGAATGAACAGGTAAATAACAAACTTCAGATAGGCTTTCACAAGTGCAAAAATGACTTTAAAATCTTTAGAAATTATTTAATAATAGAAATAATTACTCTTCCGAATTAGAAAATGTACCAGAAATAGTAATAGTTCGCTTTACTGGACAAAATTTAAACAAAAATCTGAAATAACATTCTGAGAGAACAGGTATTTTCTTTTCAATGTAATAATAAAGTTAAAAAGCATATATTTATAGATACTTTCCAAACTTTATAAACGCTAACCAAACTATCCTATCCAAACCTACACAAACCCAGATTTTGATTGGAGCCTGAGGGGATTTACATTGCTGTCAAACCACTCCGCAAACTCGGAACCACTTCCTGAAGCAGTCACGTTGTACAGCCAGGCAGCGGGGCTTCAGACGTCATCGTTTTCGGCTCCTCCCCTAAATGAAGCAGGCCTCGATACATGCTTTGTGGAAATGCACTCTCCACTGCTCGACACACGCTTCGTAGCCTCGGCACACATTGTAACATCACTAGCCCTCACTTACTCTCAACATGACAGCAACTGGAAGTAGTTCATGTTTCTCGGTAAGGCAAGATGTTTAGCTGTGTAAATGTCTTGATTTTTTGCCTTGAAAAGTATCAAGGACTAAGTTTGACTTGAGTCTATTTTACTAATCTCTTAACAAAATTGGTAGAAAACAAATACATCCATTGGTTCTTATAAGCTGATGCTATGTTGCTGTTGCTACACTGTGGTTAATAGTAAGTCATATTAATGTACTTACTGTAAGAATAAATTAGGAATATATGTGACATTATTTAGTTGTCTCTATGCTGAATGTGAATACATATGCCTTGAATGTTTAAAGAGAACACACCATTTATAACATGCATTTTATGTTAAATTTTCATTTTACAGTGATTTCTTTGAACTAAAGACTTTCCATAATGTGTTTGGAATTGACTTCAGCGTCTGATATTCATTGACGTTAACAGTCGAGTTAATGATAATCATATCGTCATCATCACGCAAGCTTTAAGGACTAGATGTTTTCACTGAAGAGGACTTCACGGACGCCATCAGAAAGAAGGCGGCAAGAGCAAGAGGTGATATAGCTGTCTTAAAATATGATAAATTGGTCGTAAAACTGAGACTACAGTCTCATCAACAGGAGTGATGTCTCCGCTTTATCAATATTGAACATGTGGTTAAGATTAGGAGTTTTTGGCTGAGATTGAGATTGTGTTACAAGTGACCTAATAGTAAATAATAAAAATTTTCCAATAGGACATATACATTTTGTAGTCTAAGAAATACAATTAATGAGATACAGAGGTTTTTGACTACGAATAGTTTATGTGTCTTAGCTCTTTTTGTGACACACTTGGGTGGGACGTATAACAATAATTAACTTAATTAATGTTGATGGTTACGTACTGTACAGAAATAACAGAAATCGTTTTGGTGGAGGCAAAGCCATGTATGTCAAACAATCTTGTAAGCAAGCTCCATCTTGAGTTAATGCCATACAATATTGAAAATGTATTGGTGCAAATTTAATTCAATTCAAAAATACTTTATTGATCCCAGAGGGAAATTAAGTGTTGGTATAGTTCATATAATTAATTCTTTAAGGAGTTGTTGTAGATGATGATGGCTGTGGGCAGGAAGGATTTCCTGTAGCGGTCTGTATTGCAGCGAAACTGAAGAAGCCTCCGACTTAAGATGCTCTGTTGTTGTACGACTGTCTCATGAAGAGGATGCTCAGGGTTGTCCATAATTTTTTTTTGATTTTATGAAGAATCCTTCTTTGCATTATCATCTCCAGACAGATGACGGCTGAAGAGATGACACTCTCCACAACAGACTTGTAGAAGATCTCCAGCATCTTGCTGCAAACCTTGAAGGACCTAAGCTTCCTCAAGAAGTACAGTATGCTCTGTCCCTTCTTGTAGACAGCTTCACTGTTCAGTCTCCAGTCTAGTCTGTTGTCAAGCTGAACTCCGAGGTATTTATACTCCTCAACCACCTCCACTTCTTCTCCCATGATGGAAACAGTGTTTTACGTATCCCTGTTTCTTCTGAAATCTACAATCATCTCATTTGTTTTGTTCACATTCAAGGTGAGACGATTGTTTCCACACCATGTCACAAAGCGGTCCACCAGCTCTCTGTATTCAGCTTCTTGTCCATCTCTGATACACCCAACAATTGCAGAGTCATCTGAGTATTTCTGCAGATGACAGGTCTCTGATTTGTACTGGAAGTCTGAGGTGTAGAGAGTGAAAAGGAATGGTGAGAGTACAGCCCCCTGTGGTGCTCCTGTGCTGCTGACCACCTGGTTTGACACATAAATCTTCAGTCTCACAAATTGTGGTCTGTTGGTCAGGTAGTCATTGATCCAGGCAATTGTTGAGGGCTCCACCTGTGTCTTAAGGAGTTTCTGAAGAAGCAAATCAGACTAAATTGTGTTAAATGCACTGGAGAAATCAAAGAACATGATCCTAACAGTGCTGCCTGCTTTGTCCAGATGATAGTGGGTTGGTTGAAGTAGGTGGATGATGGCATCTTCAACTCAAACTCCACAGCGATAAGCAAACTGCAGCGGGTCCTGATATGTTCTTGTTTGCTTATTCAGGGGTGACAGGAGTCTCTCCAGGACCTTCATGATGTGGGATGTCAGGGCAACAGGTCTATAGTCATTGATGACTGATGGGTGAGTTCTTTTGGGTACTGGAACAAGGCAGGATGTCTTCTTACTTAGTGAATTAAGAATTTAATTTAAAAAAAATAATTTTATTCAATTTAAATATTTTCAGTTTTTTTAATTGAATGGTAATGTTTACAGAAAATAAAATGACATGAAATTAAATCGTTTTTTTTCTTCTTAAAATAATCGTTTAGACTAATCTATTAGTCGGAAAATTAGTCGGTAGACTAATCTAAATTAAATTAGTCGTTTGTGGCAGCCCTAAGTCAAACACTGTTTCCATCATGGGAGAAGAAGTGGTGAACCCCGTGGTTCACCTTGACAACAGACTGGACTGGAGACTGAACAGTGAAGACGTCTATGAGAAGGGACAGAGCAGACTGTACTTCTTGAGGAAGCTTAGGTCCTTCAAGGTTTGCAGCAAGATGCTGCATATTTTCTACAAGTCTGTTGTGGAGAGTGTAATCTCTTCAGCCGTCATCTGTTGGGGTAGCAGCATCAGAGCTAGGGACTTAAAAAGGCTCAACAACCTGACAAAGAAGGCTGGTTCTGTTCTTAGGACAACTGTGGAGCATCTGGAGATGATAATGCAAAGAAGGATTCTTCATAAAATCAAAAAAATTATGGACAACCCAAAGCATCAACAACAGTCATACAACAACAGAACGTCTTCAGTCGGAGGCTTCTTCAGTTTCGCTGGAATACAGACCGCTACAGGAAATCCTTCCTGCCCACAGCCATTATCTACAACAACTCCTTAAAGAATTAATTATATGAGCTATACCAACACTTAATTTCCCTCTGGGATCAATAAACTATTTTTGAATTGAATACCTTCCAATGTAATCATTTTAAGTATACATTGTTTTTGTCACTGAGCATCAGTATCAATCATTGCTTTTTGGTCAGAGCCCATTTCCTCAAACAGGACCGCAAAAATGATTTGATACGTCGTGTTTTAAAGTAGTTGACTGTGCCAAAGACATCGATCATTACATCATATACTTCTGGACTCGGCTGTTTAGACACCGCATAAGGTAAGGCAAGGCAATTTTATTTGTATAACATACTTTCAACAACAAGATAATTCAAGTTGCTTTACATGATTAAGTGGTAAAATAAATATAGCAGTAAAACACAGACAAAGCATATAAAGTAAAAGTAGGAGACACGCTTCATATAGCCCTCTGTGACCTGTCTGTGCAGAGCCCTTCAAAGCCCCTACATGTTAAAGAACATGTGTCATAAATGAGCCTGCCAATGGAATTAACCAACTATTTTCCGTATTTGAGTTGTTGTTTTTATCTCCAGTGTGCAGCGGAGTGCAGATTCAGCCTTCAGAACAACATTTAAAACCCCTATGAGAGGGCATTTGTCCAAGGCAAAAATCCAAAACCTCATGACTATAACCTCTGCAGCAATCTCACTTGAGACATTTGATTAGGCACAAGTGCACATTTCAGTTCCATTAGGACCAGGAGGAGGATGTGAGACTGAGTTCAAGCCACAGGTGAACTGTTCGTGTTTGATGTGCAATCATTTCATTTCAGTGTTTATCTGTAGTTCTCAGTTCAGCTTGTTCAGACAAAATATTATTTTAAATGGAAAAACAAAATAGTATTGAATATGTTATCATTTTAAAAATTGACTTGAAAAAATAGATTACAGATTTTTTTATTTTTTTATTTATCCCACTAAAATTTGAGCGCAACCTCTAGTATTACTAGACAGAGCAATAACTGGTAGTGTGCTGGCTGCTGTTGTTGAAATCGTCCGTAGTACAGTATTAAATCCTCTATAATTGTGGGAGGCTTTTTACACTGTGCCACTCAGTCGAAACATTTTTTCAGCTCAGTTGAACATTTGAACATTTGGTGTAACAAAACCAAAGGATAGATATGCTTTGTCATATTTTCTACTCTTTAGTTTGGAAGGAAGTTTGTTTAAACACATGTTTGGTGGTATTTTGTTGTGAGTGACAAACAGCAGGCTGTGTGATGGCTGAAGGAGGCGAGCCCCAGAACTTTTACCACCGTCTATAAGTGGATGTTTCGGAATACTTCAGCTACCGTATAAAGTCAGACAGTTACGGTTTGGAAGAAGAAAGTCGCCTGACGTGCAAAACGTGCTTGAGAACAGTGGCAGCCCGAGGAGGCAACACATCGAATATGATTGCGCTTGTTCGGGAGCACCACCCATCGTTGTATGCTACATTCAAGGTAAAGTTAATGCTGTCTTGAAATGAACAACCGTATTAGCATCTGACATTATTGAAGTGAGCTTGTTACCTTGGCAGATATGGTAACTACCTTATCTTTTCTTCATCTCTATCCTTAGAAACTTTTTTGTTTGACTGAGACCGATATAGTAACTAGCATGCTAATGATGATTTATCATAGCATGCTAGTTAGTTACCATATCTGCCTAGGTAAAAAGTTTTTTCCTTAAAAAAATACACATTTTAGAGCTGCAATCATAATACCGTGAAACCGTGATAATTTTGCCTACGGTTATCATACCGTCAGAATCTCATACCGGCCCATGCCTAATGTTCTCTGCTTTGGGTTTATGTGGGAGGCCCATCCATATTTTATCCATTTGTACCGTGCAGCCCCCCACCCAATGACTCTGCGCCCCACCTAGGGGATGCCCCCCCCACTTTGGGAACTAATGACCTAATGTTGACTTGACAAACATCTATACTGCATCTGAACCACAGTCAGCATTACTTGTTTTTAACAACCTTTTTGGTCATCTTATTGACAAGCACGTGCCACTAAAGAGAAGAGCTGCCAGGTCAAAGCACGCACCTGGCTGGATCACGAAATAAAAACCTCAATGTCTGAGAGAGATGCTGTGAAGAGAGTAGCTTCAATCTCACACTGTCTATGCAATTGGGCAAGATAACGTAGACTACAAAACATCACTTCTAAACTAAATAGACAAAAAAAACGTTATACTATAAACAAAATTCAGGAGGCTGATCGTAATATCATGTGGAGAACCTTTAACAATCTTATGTGGTGGCGCAACATAAACCTACCTACACATATAGAAATTGGTGATGAATTTATTACAAGATATTGCAAATTACTTCAATTTGTTTACATAGAAAAAATACAGCAGTTAAAGTCGAATATGATGGAAGGGGACTGGACACACTCCTTTACCCTCATAAAAAAACAAAATTGTGAAAGATAAGCAATGTGCATTTGACCTAACAACTGTTAGTATTGAAAAGTCTTTTAAATGCCCTACGGGATGACCTTAGGGGTTGATAATATGGACGGTAGACTATTGAAATTAGTGGCAAAGACCGTGTCTCATCCGCTCTGCCATATTTTCAGTAGATGTCTATGGACTGGAGTTTTTGGAAAGTTTATTTACTCTGATACACTTATTAAGATAGACACTCATTGTATGAAATAAATGTGCCAGCACAAATTTTCTGCAGAAATCTGCCATCTATAGAGCATCTCAGGAATGGAATAAACTACCCAAAAATATTAGGGACCTTAAGAGCAAGCTTTCTTTTTAAAGAAAGTTTAAAAATCTAGTTTAAGTATTGGGTTTACTTAAACGTTTCAAGTTGTCAACGTTTCACGTACAGTACAAGTACTGTACTGTAAATCAACAACCTGTACGCGTTTGAAGTGTATGTAATTTGAAATGTATCATTTATGTCTAAAATTGTTTTTATGCAATTGTCTATGCTAGTATTATCCATGATTTGGTTGGACCCCAGAAAGATTAGTAACCACCTCGGTGGAAACTAATGGGGATTCTAATAAATAAACAAATAAACAAAGGGATGCACCATTTAGACAGAAATATTTTTTTTATATTTGCTATTGATAACCAGCATAATAAAAATGTATTTCATTAACCACTCATTTGGAATTTTTGTAGGGAAGACTGAGAAATGCTAAAATAGTACTCAGTATAAGACACAAGCACATGAAGTCATTTATTAGGATTTTCTGTGTAGAACATTAGCTTATAAATTAACCAAACTTTTTATCTCAGTTTGCCTAGATCTGAAGTGTCATATACACTAAACCAAGCTCCTGATAATTAGTGATCATGTATTTATAATTTTTGGCTCAGATCTGTTGTTTTGATTTTTATGGTGCTAGTGGCATTTATTTACACCATTCCAACAGGAAAGGGGCAAAAAAGAGAGAGGTCCTAGGTCTGGAATCAAACCCCTTAAGGAGCAATAGCCTCTGTACATGGAATTCCTGCTGTACTGCTATGTCTTGCGTGAATCAAATCTGTGTTTCATCAACATGTCATTGCTGTACAACATCCAAGATTCAATAGTAGTCACTTTCATTAATAACACAAGGTAATGACAACACTTTGTTCAATTACTTCTTATCTCAAATACTTTTCTCATATATTTTTCTAATTGACTATGTTAGCCTGTCCCTTGCAAGACCAACAAAGAAAGCTGCTGCCAGGCTGACCATCGGCAGAGTAGCTAGTTAAAATGGAGCTAAGACGGAATGATTGTGAGAGCCAAAGCATAAAATCTGGTTATGAACAGCAACAATGTAAAACAAAGAAAAGAGCCCTTTCTGACATGTGGCACCTTTTGATAATGATGAGACATCATCTGTAAGCATTGTCTTAGCATTTTCACGAGCTTATCGCACTTCAAAGTAATATGCATTTTTATGAAGAAACTAGAATGTATGATGTAGACCTTTTTTTAAACAAGCCTTCTTAGAACTGGAGGGTGACTGTCCAGAGTTTTACAGTAAAATGTGTGCATGTGGCCTGTGAGTTTCTACAGTACATGGTGGTCTGTTGTGTGCTCACTGTATGTACAAGCAAGTGAGTGTGGTCAGCTTGTGTGAGGCTGAGCGTTCCTATGGTAACACTGGGCAAAGCACACTCGGCAGTTGAGACTTGGGAATAAAGTGATTGAGATTTTCACCACTTGGGAATTCTTACTCGCTGGCTCCAATTCTCCTAAAAGATTCTCTCTCATTTCACTTCACACAAGTCCTCAAATGTTTTCTGCTTCACTCTCTTACTCTCTCACTATCTTTTCCCAGCATTTCTTTATTAGTATTTCCTGAGCCTCACTCTATTTGGAAACTGTCTGCATCCGAAACTGTGCCACTATGATAGAAAACCAAATGTAATAAGATGTGTTAATGTAAGATTTCTGACATAGTCCAGCTTTAGTGACACTGGTGCTTACATGTCTGTACACATAAAACAGACCGATGAGGATGCAATTCTTTCTGTCATTTTCCATAACACAGTTATACACAATCTCACATTCTCAAGCTGATTAAAATCAGACTTGTTGAGTGAACACAAATAATTAGCTAAGATTACAGATAGATAGAAGTGTTTGGATTCTAATATTTTAGATATTAATACTGTTAGAACTCTTTCACACACCTGAATACAATGTATTTTATTTTGATTTTTATGGGATAGTGGATAAGATTTAAGTCTTAAATGTTAATTTCTGACAGGTTTGTACATGTAAAGGCTGGAATTTCAACTCATTTTTACAAGATATTAGATTTCCTCCAAAAATAAAGCACCCTCTTCCATATGTTTGCTACGTCCCTTTCATGGCTTGAAACAAACTCCTCTGGCATATATCCTCAATTATCAAGGACATGACAATCCTAAATGCTTTAGTAGAAGACAACTTGATTTCTTGTTTCCTGAAGATGACCTAGTACTCAAAAAGCTTTTTTCAGTTCTCAAGAATGGGAAACCAAAGGTGGGGATACTTCTCCATAAGAAGTCCAAAGAGTGAGATACTGCTTTAAAATATAGCTCTTCATTAAACATATCTCCAACTTTATCCTTGTCCTGTCTGGTGTGTTTCTTGGTCTTCACTGTGCTGTTTGTTCAATAACAAACATCTGAGAACTTAACAGAACAGTGATATACAGTGAATACTGAGATTAAAATACATACAAGTGAACCCTATCTAGTAGTTATGTGACGTTAGATGGCAATTGGTTGCGCTGGATCTTATTTTGGGGTGAAAGAGTAACAGCGAGTGAACACAAATGAATGCCATGCTTTTCAGATTTTTGTAAAGCTGATTAGTTTATCTGAAGCGCATGTCTAACTCCTATTTTACAAGGTTTGTTTCTGTAAAACAGAGGACCCCAAACTGCAACACATAGCGATAGAAAACAGATGGCTCATTATTCAGCCACATTCTTGCCTATAGGTGTAAGTTGTTGTTGTGAGAGATGGATGGGTATTAAGTTCAAGTTATAAAGTAATTATTTTAATTTTTATAAAGATGATTCAAAGAGCAACCCTAAAAATAGAGAACCTAACTTTAGCAGGAACCAGGGGCTTGACAGTTATATAAGCCATAAGAGGTAAGGATAATAAATCAATAATTTATGTTAAATTTGAAAAAAGTATGTACTTTTGTTTTCCAAAGTATTTTAGCTTAAAAGAAATTTGTCATATCATTTTTATCTTTAGTCTATGTAAAACAGGGTGAAACAAATTAAGCAATGCTCATTTGAAACAAATATATTGCTAAATTTTAATTTAGTCTTTTATTTCCCTTTTATGTAGTATAATGTAATATTTAATATACTTTTGTAAAGCTAGGACTTGGGTAAAACCATTTAAGGCATCAGAACAATATTTTCAGATGAGTAAAGATATTATTATAAATAAATATGTAATACTTGACAAAACCCGTGAATTTTTTTAGGCTTTGGTATATTATTTATCTATTTGTTCCAAGCCAAAAAATGCCACTTGTAAAAAAAAAAAAAAAAAACTAAGAGTCTGTTAAAAATCTAAATATTCAACTTGTTACAGTGATAAATAGAAGTGCTTCAGGAAGCCAAATGAATGAAACCATGTAAAAATAACAAAAATACCCTCAGTCCCTTCAAGATCTAGAAATACTTTTGCAAGGCCCTTTTTAAAACACAAAATACACAATAACTCAACCATCAGTGAACACTGATTAGCACTGATCAAGTCACAGTTTTCCAATTTTTTTCAGCTGTGGAGGATGAGAACCTACATATATACAACTGGGAGGTTACAATGTCATCTAAAATCATATTAATCATTAAAACCCAAACAGAGTGCAGGCCCATCTTCACCAACTAATTGGATGTATCTGGTTATTCTTTTGTGGTGTGTCACAAATACAGGCAGGAGAATGAATATTTTATACTGAGTTTGTGTTAAACAACAGAATTAATGCCTCTTCCTAATGACCAGTGATTACATCAGGAAGACACTGCCTGTCACGGGCTAATGGCAGGATGGTATAAATGGCCTCATCAGCGTTGTCTGGTGGTGTTTTCGAGGAATCGGCTCCCAGCTAAAACCTCCTGTTGAACCGCTAAACCACAAATAACCACAAGAAGAGTATTTAACATTAAAAAATATAGTCATGACTGCCTGAAAACTGAGGCAGGAGAAGAAAATTCAAATAAAGCTAACAAATATGGGATAGAAACAAACGCTGCTTTATATTTCCAAAGATCCTGTTGAGATTTTTTTTCTTTACACTGGTTTTACGCACAAGGAGTTGCTGGCAGGGAATGCTCAGTGTTGGCATGCCAGGACTACTCCTGGCATGTCCTGGCCTGGATGTGGCTTAGGACCAGCTGCCCTCTCCCTGGTCCTTGGGTGATCCTGCAGGCAAGGACATATGCCAGAGGGAGAGCTGGCAACTTTACTTCCTTTTCCACCCGGGGCTCTCCTTAATCCATACCTCCTGTTCCTTCCTTCTTTCTTGCCATTGTTCTTTTCACACACAACCCAGCCTTTACTGCTTTGCTTGTGCCTCAATGTACGTTTTTTCTCCTCTTTCCTTCTTTCACATCTCATTCTTCTAGCCTCGTTTTGTATGACTTTCCCCTCAACCTTGTACATTTCCTCTGTCTCCTATGATGTCTACGCCCTTACCCTCTTCTCCTATCTGGTTCTCTTATTGCATGAAGGAAGGACCCGAATACATTGTAGCTCTCCATACAGCTAGACCAGCCAACCAGGCTAATGCCTACGGGGAGCAGAAATAAAGCCTTACAGTCCATTATAAGAATGCTTCTCATGTGACTGGAGTCTCTCTTCTTCCATTTGCCTTTATTCCAATGTGTCATTACATTATGGCCTTATTCAATGCTCTTATATATGTATTTATTATAATATTTTTTGTTTCCTCTTCTTTAAATTGCTCTAAAACAAAAAATACAAGACGTTCACATTTTAGCGACATTTTATGTCAAAAACAATTCAACATTGAGACTATTGTCAGTATATTAGTATTTCCACATTTTTGACACATATCACTAATAGCAACACAACTCAAGTTGTCTGCTAACATTTTTGTCTGTATAGATACCATACTTATTTCAGTGCTCAACAGAATTCATCATATAAATTCTCCAGAATGTTAGCTAAATTACTAGTCAGCCTTAGTTGTAAAATTTAATACATTTATGTTGCAAGATCCAATACTGCATACTTACATTCTGCTCCATGATGACTAAATGGAACTAGTTACCATGGTCAATGAATGTCGATAAATTATACCATGAAAAATATAATGTAGAAAAAGAGAAAGAAACTCCATTAAGATTGCATTGCTACTGAAACTTCGGCTGCACAGTGGTGCAGCTGATAGCACTCTCACCGTGCAGCAAAAAAAGGCCTTGGTTTGAATCCCGAACTGAGGTCTTTCTGCATGGAGTTAGCATGTTCTCTGGAATATCTTTTCATTCACTGCAAACCATTTTATTCTCCGCAGGAGTTTGCTTCATTCATTCTGGCCGCTGTTTACATCCCGCCAGACGCTGACGTGCGCGCAGCTCAGTGCGCCCTAGCGGAGCAGATACTGCACATGGAGCGGATATATCCGGACTCTCTGATTATTGCTCTTGGAGACTTTAATAAAGCCAATCTGAGAGAGGAACTTCCCAAATACAAACAATATATTAAATGCCCAACCAGAGAGGAGAGGACACTGGATCACTGTTACAGCATGATAAGCGGGGCCTATCACACAGTGCCCCGCGCTGCACTCGGACTTTCGGATCACGTGAGGATCCATCCGATCCCTGCGTACAGACAGAGGCTGAAGCTCTCCAAACCTGTTGTGAGGACTAAAAAACTGTGGAGCAACGAGGCTGTAGAGGAGCTTCGCACATGTTTAGTATCTACAGACTGGGACACAACGAGAGCTGCTTCTAACAGCTTGGATGAGTTTACGGATATTTTCACCTCCTATATACACTTCTGTGAGGACAACATTGTGCCATCACGCACCAGGGTGAGCTATAATAATGACAAACCCTGGTTTACTCCTAAACTCAAACAGCTGTGGCTAGAAAAGAGAAAGGCATTCAAAAGCGGAGACAGGGACTGCTACAGAGAGGCCAAGTACTGGTTCAGAAAAGAAGTGAACACTGCTAAACACCAGCACTCTGAGAATATTCAGCAGCAGATCTCAGAGAACGACTTGGCCTCTGTGTGGAAAAGTTTTAGGATCATTACCAACTACAAGCCTAAAACCCCCAACTCCACTGATGACTTACTGTTGACCAACACCCTCAATGACTTTAACTGCCATTTTGACCAGCCACCAAGCAGCCCTTACACCTCCACCAGTCCCAACAATAGAGACACTTTGGACACTCATCCCCACCCCCACCACAGAGCAGTTAACATCATCAAAGACTTCACCCACAGCACCCCCCTACTCACCCCTCACGTATGACGAACTCACATCAACTCCAACTAAAACCCTTCATATTCGTGAAGCAGATGTGAGGAAACAGTTTAAGAGCCTAAAGCTTGGTTTATACTTCGGCTGCAGACTCCTATCTCTGCAGGACCTGTACACCTCCAGGACACTTGGGCGTGCAGGTCAGATCACAGCCGACCCTTCTCACCCTGGACACAGACTGTTTGACCTGTTCCCCTCGGGCAGGAGGCTCCGGTCCTTTCGAACCAGAACCTCTCGCCATAAGAAAAGATTCTTCCCCTCTGCTGTTGGACTTATGAACAACATTGTGTTTTTTTTGCACCTGTCTGATTTGCACCGATCGTTACCTGCACTCATGTATATATCAATCTGTTTAGCATATTATATTTTTATTTTTATTTAAGTGTTTGTCTGTTTGTTCTTGTATGGTTGCACAAATTACCACAGCAATTTCCAAATGCTGTAAACCTACACAACATTTGGCAATAAACCCTTTCTGATTCTGGATCTAACAGAAGTTAAAATCAGGGTAAAAATAACTTTCTGAACCTTACTGAAAACAGAACAAAAAATATCTTCTTATGATGGTTTAATGCAGAACCACAGGGCAATTTCTAATCAAACCGTTTTGATGTTTTTCAGTCTGGTTTCCGTGCTCACCACAGCACTGAGACTGCCCTCGTCAAAGTTTTCAATGACATCCGCGTAAATACAGAATGTGGTAGAACAACAGTGCTGGTTCTGTTGGACCTCAGTGCAGCATTTGACACTATTGATCATGATGTACTATTGGAACGACTGGAGAGCTGGGTCAGACAACTGAGTCTTACCTAAAGAACAGGGACTTCTTTGTTTCAATAGGAAACTTTTTATCAGAACGAACAGAAATCACATGTGGGGTGCCCCAGGGCTCCATCTTAGGGCCCCTCTTATTTAACATCTACATGCTCCTACTAGGCAAAATTATAGCAACCAGTAAGATTAGCTACCATAACTACGAGGATGATACTCAGCTTTACATTGCAATGTCACCAGGTGACTTTAAACCCATTCAAACCCTAAATCAATGCATTGACCAAAAAAATGGATGGATGTGCCATAGCTTTTCCAGCTGAAGAGAAACAAAACTGAAGTAATTATTTTTGGACCCAAAGAGGAACGATCAGGAGTCAGCACACAGCTTCAATTAATACAGCTAGGAACTACTGATCAGGCACGAAACCTAGGTGTAGTTATGGACTCAGACCTGAACCTCCAAGGTCACAAACGCAATCACAAGGTCAGCCTTCCATCACCTGAAGAACATTTCTAGGATTAAAGAACTGATGCTGCACCAGGATCTGGAAAAACCCATCCATGTGTTTATCTTTAGTCGGATTGATTACTGCAACACCGTCCTCACGGGTCTGCCTAAAAAGTCAATCAGATCTGATCCAGAACGCTGCTGCTCGTGTCCTCACTAGAACCAGGAAAGTAGAGCACATCACCCCAGTTCTAAAGTCCTAACACTGGCTCCCTGTAGCTCAGAGATTAGATTTCCAAATACTTTTACTAGTTTATAAATCATTACATGACTTAGCACCAAAGTACTGTGTGTTGAAGACCTGTTGTCACCGTACCAACCACCAAGACCACTCAGGTCCTCTAACTCTAGCCTACTAAACATCCCTAGACTCAGAACCAAACATGGAGAAGCAGCTTTCAGTTTCTATGCTCCCCTTATCTGGAACAGACTTCCTGACGAGTCCAGAGCTGCTGAAACTCTGAACTGCTTTAAATCGCGACTAAAAACGCATCTGTTTAGAATTGCCTTAGAGTAAATGATTACTGTCATATGTATCAAATGTGTTCATGCTCTTGCTTTATTGATCTTTCTCTTGCTTTATTGTGTATCATGTGTTGTGTATGTTTATTGTGCATCATGTGTAATGTGTGTTTCATGCTAATTTGCTACTTGTACTTTAAAATTTCCAATGTTATATTCTATGTCTGTTTGTTTTATTTTTTAATCACCAAATAGTGTAAAGCACCTTGAATTACCCCTGTTGTCGAAAGTGTGCTATACAAAAAAACTGCATTGCCTTGCCTAATACCATTGATGCTCCTAGCAACATTCTAGCCCACTCTTCCCCAAATTGTTTCTATGTGGTCAGGAATTTGGCCTTTATTTTGGACAGTTTTGTAGATTGAACAAACTATGCAGTTGTTAAATCTATCTTTTTCTAGCTCAGACTTAACGTCAAGTCACATTTACCCAAAGAACATCTAAAAATAGTAATGCATGCTTTTATTACATTCCTCTTGAAGTGTTAGAATGCACTGTATGCTGGTCCGGACCAGCCTCTTCTCCATGAGCTACAAACAGTCCAAAATGCAGAAGTCCAAAAACAACTTCTGTCCTCACTTTACTCCACTGGCTCCCAGTCCATTTTAGAGTCCTACTTAGGAGTTACACTTAAGTCAGGGCACTTGAGACAACCAACCAGAGTCTTGGACGGTGTCTGGTCTATAGGTAGAACGGGAGCCCATATTCAGAGGCCATTAGTCCTCGATCCTGCTGTCCGGGGTTCGATTCCCGACTCTCGGACCTTTGCTGCATGTCCTCCCCTCTTCTCTCCCTGCTTGATTCCTGTCTGAATACTACAAATAAAGACCACTAGAACCACAAAAACCTTTATCAAAAACAACCGGATTCTCCTAAATGCTCCAAGGTCTAAACTAAAAGATTGAGGCGATCAAGCTTTTGCGGAGACTATACCACACCTCTGAACAGTTTGCAACCCAAAATAAGGACAGCTGAGACTATTGAACTTTTAAAATCGACACATTTATTTTTACATAAATCATTAAATATAACAAAGCAACAAATCATCAAACATTTGTTTCATGGTTTATGTTACTGTACTAACAGCTGAACAACAAACTGAAGCCAATTTAATTGCAAACTATAAATTGCTGTTGGAAGACATTTCTGCTTGTTTACAAGCAGTTTGCATGGCTGGGGAGTGTTATCTACCTCCCGCTTCTGTAACCAAAAAAACCTGCCTGAGCAGGTGGTTAAACCCACATGAAACTAAGCTCAGAGGACATTCACACAGCCATCCTAAACATACCACTGTGCTGCAGGAACACACACCTGTGGTCTGAGTATCTCCAGCAGAGACAGACAGATGTGTGTATGCGTGATCGGTGTGTGTAACTGTAAAAGAGCTTTCGTCTTCTTCTGTTTTTGTTTTATTTTAAAGTCAATCAAGTAGCTCCTCACCACTGGAGGTAGTGTGTTATTCTGTAAAATGAAGCGATGTCACTGAAAGCTGTTCATCTTTGTGTACCATCCATGGCTTCAATCAATTACAGAGTGGGGAAATTTGTTTTTCTAGATGATTCTAGAATGATTCTAGAGTGTGATCACCTAATTCAGATTGTATACTGTAAATAAGGTTACAGATGTACAAATCCATAGTATGATTTGAAAAATGTTTGTATAACTATACTGTTAATAGGCATGTGAAGCTTTTTTGTTTAATGTGTAAACGTGTAAAGCTTTCCTCTGAAGACAAGGCCTTCTCCAGTTATTACTGTAGTGTGCATGTACTGATTGAAGGGGCAGTGATATAGGAGGAGCTGTATTATGATGCCAGAGAGCACTCGAGGCATTGAAATGGTATCAAAGCCTGCCTCTTTGCCTTTGTGCCTTTATGTGGTGGCCATCAAAGACTTCCATAGCCATTCTTGCATCCCACAGGACTGGTCTCTTATATAAGAACACACCAGCAAGCATACTGAAGGGCTGGAGTGGCACTGAGGGAGTGGAGGCGGCTGATGGAGGGAAAGAGGAGCAAAATGAATATTACTCAGACATTTCTCTTCTGCATCCCACTTTTTTGGGTGCCCTAATTAATCTGTCATTTTCCATCTTACAAAAGCCTTGTTCCTCTGCTTCACTCTGCCTTTAAGTAATGTCATGGGTACTATAGGACAAAGTTATAGTCATTTTTAATTTGACTCAGTTCATGGCAGTAATTCCATCAAACCTGAACAGAATTGTAGCATACTACAGAAAGAAAAAAATGTGCAGCTCATTTTTGGATTTTTTATGTTGCTTTTTGAAGTTGTTGTGCATGTGAAATACTAATAGAATCTAAAGAATATAGTGTTCATACCAATTGGTGTTATTATTACTGGCACAAAAGGATCTTCCACAATGTTAAGAACAATTTAACTGGCATCACTGTGACAGGGATTTAGAAAGAAAGGTAGCTTTGGAACATTTGTCTGAGCCATCCAAATTGTTTTAATTTGTTATTTTTCTCATTCTGAAGAGAACTGCAAAAACACCACTAAAACCCTCTAAACATCAAGCAGCAAAATAACAGAATTTAACAAAAATATGGCCAGATACTTTGATTAAACTGATAATGAAATACATTATACAGATAGTTGGACTGTTTAAATGTAGTACATATAAGAAAGCAAAATATGGCTTTTAACGTTATGATACCCTGTCTTCTAACAGAGGAGAACATTTATGATGAATTTTTAGTTTAGAACAGCAATTACATACTGTACTTGAATAATCTTGTGGATAAAGTATTATGCCGCTTCAGCTTGCAACGTAAAATAAACAAAAAATATACTTTTCTTTCCAACAACATGACCTATTCAATCAGGAAGAATCAGACATTACACGAAAACTCCATTTAGAATATTTCCACTTTTGTTTTTAAAAGTATTTAATTTTGGTTACATTTATTCCCACTGGGAATTTAAGGAACTGGTAAAGAATTTGACAAATCTTTCTCATGTGGTTGTTATTCAATGCTTAAAATCACTTGAAATTATTCTGATAAAATGTCTTAAATTTAAGAGAAAAGGCTCAGGACAAAGGGAGAAAAACAAACATAAGGGTAGATCACATACTATGCCTTAATATTTCAAAAGACAATGCTGCCTTCAGTGAGCCTTTTGGTCATTCATAGGTGCCCAGCCTGTGGCTGCAATGTGCCGCGATCAGGTGTTTTCACAAAAGATTACACGAGGGGGGGATGTGGATGGTGGTGTCCGGGCTGTCGACGTGCAGGATTTTAAACTTCTGCCATTCTGACACCCTACTGGTTTACAGAGGCCGGTAGTAAGTAGTTACATTTACTCAGTTTAATTTACTTAAATAACTTTTTTTAAATTACTTTTGGAGTAGTTTTACTAGACCCTGCTTTTTACTTTGACTTGAATATTTTTAAGAAGTATAGCTACTCTTTCTTGAGTAAAGTTTCTTGCTACTCTACCCACAGCGAGTAACTTTACTGAATGAAACTGAATGCTTGTTTTAACCAAAAAATCCATGAGACTCACACATACATTTTATGTTGAAGTAAGACCTCTTGTTTTTACACAAGCTTCATCATTTTAAGATTATTTTCTATCTGCTGAGGCTGTTGTGCCATTGCAGGTCAAGTTGGGGTACATTACCATGGTCTAACATCTATACAATACCTACTGTAAGTATTGGTTTTATTAGATTTACTTAAAAAAACTGATTTGGAAAAGATTTTCTTCTTGTCATATTTATTTTACAATTATGTCACATATTTCTATTTATTTTAGTGTTTCGAATTTGCAAATAACTTTCAATCTTTGTCCAATTACATATTTTTTAAATATTAAATCATATGCTTTGAACTTAGAACAAGTACTCAAGTAAATAAAGTAATAAAATGCATTAATAGACATAAATGCAGCTCAAACAGGTAGCCTAGTGTATCCCAAATTTCAATATTACCATTGTTCTATAACATTATGTAACAATCCTCAAACTTCCATGACCGGAAGTGAGAGGACGCTGACGCGTTTTGGCTGCCTCGTTTTGGCTGCCTCGTTTTGGCTGCCGCTTCTCACTCCGGATGAAAAAGTTTGTTTGCAACTAAATGGTTTTATCTACTGATTTTGTCTGGTACCGGTGGTATCTGTTCCTGCCTCAAGATCTGGACTGTGTCTTTCCCTGGTTGCCGCATCTGCTGCCTGTCATGGTGTGACTCTGCTGTGACCACCATCAAGCTAACTCCCGGGGCTGCCCTCGGCCTTTCCCCTGTGTCTTTTGCTCGAGCTGTGGATCACAACCCGGTTACTGGCCGGCCTGCACTCTGGAGAAGCCTGCCAGCTATGCGGCTACGGTTCGTGACTTTCCTGCGGGCCTCTTTGCAGCTCATGTCATCCCCGGCTCGGACCATGGCACTTCGATACACGTCCTTGCAGCTTCTCAGATTTAACCACCATGCACCTCCTTCACTGGACATCACCTCAACTCTGCAACAACACTGTCTTCTCCGTTGTCGCCCCTACATTCACAGAGGCTCCGGTCGCAATCTTCTCTACAACTTCAATGCCGAAAAAACTATTCCATCTGTCTGGTCCAGCCGCAGCTCACTCCCGCTCGGACACTGGCACAACAACAACATCTGCATACGTCATCTGCACACGCTTCATGTGACTTCATCTAACCTCCTCTCCGTCTCAACTTCCGCCACTCAGACTTCACATCAAAAGCCTCTTAAGACAGCACTATTCAATAAAAGATCAGTCAACAATAAAAGCCTGCTCCTCTGTGAATTCATCATTTACAATAAACTGGATTTACTCTGATCTATTAATTCTTTAACAAGTTGTTGTAGATAATGTTGGCTGTGGGCAGGAAGGATTTCCTGTAGCGGCCTATATTGCAACGAAACTGAAGAAGCCTCTGACTGAAGACACTGTTGTTGTATGACAGTCTCATGAAGAAGATGCTCAGGGCTATTTTAAGTCCCTGGCTCTGATACTGCTACCCCAACAGATGATGGCTGAAGAGATTACACTCTCCACAACAGACTTGCAGAAGATTTGCAGCATCTTGCAGCAAACCTTGAAGGACCTACGCTTCCTCAAGAAGTACAGTCTGCTCTGTCTCTTCTTGTAGTTGGTTTCACTGTTCAGTTTCCAGTCCAGTCTGTTGTCCAGGTGAACTCCGAGGTATTTATACTCCTCAACCACCTCCACTTCTTCTCTTATGATGGAAACAGTGTTTGACTTATCCCTGTTTCTTCTGAAATCTACAATCATCTCCTTTGTTTTATTCACATTCAAAGTAAGACGATTGTTTCCACACCATGTCACAAAGCGGTACACCAGCTCTCTGTATTCAGCTTCTTGTCCATCTCTGATCCACCCGACAATTGCAGAGTCATCTGAGTATTTCTGCAGATGACAGGTCTCTGTACTCAGGTACTGGAAGTCTGAGGTGTAGAGAGTGAAAAGGAATGGTGAGAGTACGGTCCCGTGTGGTGCTCCTGTGCTGCTGTCCACCTGGTTTGACACACAATTCTTCAGTTTTACAAACTGTGGTCTGTTTGTCAAGTAGTCATTGATCCAGGTGATTGTTGAAGGCTCCACCTGTGCCTTCCACCTGGACCTTCATGATGTGGGATGTCAGCGCAACATGGCAATAGTCATTGATGACTATGGTGAATTCTCTTAGGTACTGGAACAAGGCATGATGTCTTCCACAACACTGGAACCTTCTCCTGAGTTAGGCTCAGGTTGAAGAGGTGCTACAGAATCCCACAGAATTGCTCTGCACAGGTCTTCAAGACTCTGGCGCTGACACCATCTGGACCTGCAGCCTTGTTCCGGTTGAGTTTCTCCAGCTGTCTCTTCACCTGACTTTTGTAGACAGACAAGTGGGAGGGGGAGGCAAAGGAGGTAGCAGCATATCCTGACTTGGTTGAAGTCAAACTTGGCTGAAGTGAAGGATAAAACATCCGAGGTGTAACAGGAAAGCTGTTGCTCAGAGGAGAGTGGGACGTCTGTTTGGCTGGGGAGAGGAGAGGAGGATGCTGAGCTAGATCCTGAACTGAACCTGTTGAAGAATATGTTCAGTTCATTGGCTCTGTCCAGACTTCCGTATATCCAATCCTTCCTGTCCTTAAAGCCTGTGATCTTTTTTATTCCTGATCAGACATCTCTGATATTGTCCCTCTGTAGTTTGTTCTCCAGCTTCTTTGTGTATGCCTCCTTGCTGTCTCTGATCTTGACCTTAAGTTGCAACTGTATATTCCTCAATAATTCCCTGACTCCCTTCCTGAAGGCTCTTTTTTTATTGTTTAGCAGTTCCTTCAGGTCACTGATGATACAGGGTTTGTTATTAGGGAAGCATCTCACTATCCTGGTGGGGATGATGTTGTCCAGACAGAAGTTTTTATAGTCAGTCACCCACTCAGTCATGGCATTAATGTCCCCCCCATGTGTTTGGCAAAGAGTTGTCCAGTCTGTGGTCGCAAAACAACCCTACAGCGCTTCTTCAACTTCATGTGACCATTTTCTCACAGTTTTCTTTGTCACAGATTGCCTCTGAACAAGTGGTTTATATTCTGAGCAGAGAAAAACAAGATTGTGATCTGATTATCCCAGAGGAGGTCTTGGTTTGGACATGTATGCATCCTTTACATTTGCATAAAACAAATCCAAGGTCTTGTTTTCTCTTGTAGAGCAGTTGACAAACTGTTGAAATGTTGGAAGTGTAGTAGAGAGCGATGGACTACATTGCATTAAATCAGACCACCCCACCTGGATACTCCTACGTCGACAACCTCTGTCTGGACCGACGAGGAGGTGGCATCGCAGTCATCCACCGCAGCGACATCTCCATCCCCATCCGCCCCATCTCAATCCCGGGCCTATATCTTCATTTGAACACTTGGCTTTCAGACTTCCTGGTTCCCAATCACTCACTGCTGCAGTCATCTACCACCCTCCCTAAAACCTGCCCATCATTTCTTTCTGATTTCACAGACTTCATAACTCAGCTGACCTGCATTTCTCCATCCGTTCTCCTCATTGGTGACTTCAACATTCACATCGACTCCTACAGCTAAATTCACATCTGAGTTTTTGGACATTTTAAACTGCCTCAACCTCACCCAGCATGTCACTTCTCCTACACACAATCATGGACACATCCTGGACCTGGTCTGTTCCACACCCTCCCTCACCATACATAACCTTTCATTGACCGACCTTACGATTCCTGATAATCTGGCCATTACCCCGGATATCATTACCCCCTCTCCCACTGCCAAACATACAAGAACAATTACATTCCAAAACCTCAAATCCATTAGCCCCATCTCTCTCTCCTTCTCCATATTCCATGCCATCTCCACCTCTTTGCTTCCCTCTGATCCGACTGCCTCTGATCTACTCAACTTCTCCACCTGCCTCAACCAAATAGCCCCCCTTAAAACTGCCTCAGTCTCCTTCTCCACCTCAGCCCCTTGGTACACCCCAGATCTCCACAATCTCAAAAAACAAAAAAGAGAACCTGAAAGGCTCCATAAAAAATCCGGTCTCACTGTCCATGCCCAAGCCTACAAACACGGCATAACCACATACAACTCTGTTCTCAAAACTGCCCGGTCCAACTTCTACTCACAACTCATCAACTCAAATTCTTCCAAACCCCGCACACTATTCTCCACTTTTGCAAAACTGACCAAACCCAGGGACAATATAACTTACACATTCACTACAGACAAATGCAATGACTTCCTGTCATCGTACCATACCAAAATCCATACCATACACTGTTCACTAACATCCATTTCTTCCACTTCCCCTCCCTCTGAACAGAAACTGACTCCACTCACGCACCACAGCCTTCCCTCTTTCTCTCCTCTGTCTCCCTCCGACACCTCCAAACTCCTCTCAACCATGAAATTCTCCAACTGCCAGCTTGACCCGATCTCTTCTCCCCTCCTCAAAACCTGTCAACTAATTCTCATCCCTCTCATCTAATGATTTAAACATGCTAAAAAACCTGATAAAGAAGGCTGGTTCTGTTCTTGGGACAGCTGTGGAACATCTGGAGATGATAATGCAAAGAAGGATTCTTCATAAAATAAAGAAAAATATGGACAACCCTGAGCATCCGCTTCATGAGACTGTCATACAACAACAGAGCGTCTCCAATTGGAGGCTTCTTCAGTTTCGCTGCAATACAGACCGCTACAGGAAATCCTTCCTGCCCACAGCCATCATCATCTACAACAACTCCTTAAAGAATTAATTATTATATGAGCTATACCAACACTTAATTTCCCTCTGGGATCAATAAAGTATTTTTGAATTTGAATTTGAATCACCAGCATCATCAACACTTCCTTTACGTCTGGATCTGTTCCATCCCCGCTCAAACTTGCGTCCATCACACCCCTCCTGAAAAAAACCGGCCTCAACCCTGACAATCTGGACAACTTCAGACCCATCTCCAAAATGCCGTTACTTTCAAAAATTCTGGAACGCGCCGTCATCACCCAACTCCACCGACATCTCCACTCCTCTCATCTCTTCGAAACATTTCAATCTGGATTCCATCCACACCACAGCACATATATACCACTTCTTAAAGTCACAAATGATCTCCTCCTCGCCGCCGACTCTGGTTCCATATCCATCCTCCTCCTCCTTGACCTCTCTGCTGCATTTGACACAATAGACCCTATCGTCCTCCTCTAAACACCTCCGGCAGAAGCACTCCTCTGGTTCACCTCCTACCTCTCCGACCGTCACCACTTTGTCTCTGTTAACAACTGCAACTCCCACACCTCCTCCATCACCCATGGTGTCCCCCAAGGTTCCCCATCTACATGCTTTCCCTCGGTCAGATCATCCGCCATCATGAACTCCACTTTCACTGCTACGCCGACGATACCCAACTCTACATGTCGACCAAATCCATCACCCCGGTTATCCTCTCCACCATCATCAATTGCATGTCTGACATCAAAACCTGAATAGATTTCTCAAACTCAACAGCAATAAAACTGAACTCCTCATCATCGGCCCCAAATCTCTCCTCCCCTCTATCCAGAGCTTTACTCTCCTCATCGACGGTCACAATGTCACCCCCTCCCCCTCTGTATGCAACCATGGCATCATAATGGACTCCACACTATCATACCGAACAAATATCAACCACACCACTAAAATATCCTTCTTCCACCTCCACAACATTGCCCGCTTCCGCCCCTCCCTTACCCAGTCAACAGCTGAAATCCTCATTCACGCATTCATCACTTCCAGACTCGACTACTGCATAGCCTCCTCTACGGACTTCCCACCACTCATCTCCAAAAACTGCAACACATCCAGAACTCTGCAATTCCGCCTCTTCACCCACACCCAGTCCAGAGAACACATCACTTAGTCCTCCAGCAGCTCCACTGGCTCCCCGTTCAATATCGCATTCAATATTATCTACCCCTCCTCACCTACAAGTCCCTCCATAACCTGGTCCCGCCCTAGCTCACCGAGCTCCTGCAACAGCACCAACCTACCCACCACCTCCGCTCAGCTGGCACCAACCGCCTCACTCCCTCACTGCCTTAATTACTTAATATTGTTTTGATTTTTTAGAATTATTGCGTTGAGTCTATTTCTACTTTCAAGCTGGTCCAGTGAGTTTAGACAAAATCTTTGTCTACTGCACTCACTGTAAGCAAGAGACCATATCCAGCACTTAGACAGATTGGATTCAATTACAGTCTGCTACGATCTGAATATCAGATAAGACAAAATTACACAACCGTTCTCAAGGTGACAAGTTGAGTGAATGCCTGGTGAATTTAAAGCAGCAGTCAAGGACAATGACTGCATGCTTTTCCAAGATGAGAACACTACAGACCTGGTCTCATTATATGCTCTCATAGCTGAGACTGAATCAATTAAAATAGCATTTTTCCCAGGATATTTAATTCTAGTATCAAGTTAAGTTTTGCAAAAACTTTTTTCTTTTTTTTCCCTTTTAAATTTTTGTACAAAGACCATAACAACTGATTACCTGTGTATGTAACAAATATTAAATTATTTTTATAAGACCCTACCAGTATATTTTAACTATGTATCCAAAACACTGACAACCCAGGGTCCAGACCAGCAAGCAGAGTCGTAGTTTGACCCACCTCTCTGCAGCTTCTGTACTGTTTCTTACCCATTACCCCATTGAGACAGTGTCTTGCCCAGGGCCAAAATCAAATGGATTGAAAGTTAACCTAACAAGAGCAAATCATGAAAATCTCTTAAAGATAAATATGACTTTGACTAAACAAAAAAATGCAACTATTAAATGTGGTTTATTGAACATAAGATCTCTCTCCTCAAAGAGTTTGTTAGTAAATGACTTGATTTGTGATAAATCAAATGAATTTGTTTTGTCTCACAGAAACTTGGTTGTAGCATGAGGATTATGTCAATATAAATGAGTTGACTCCAGTTATTTAAATTTTCACATTCCTAGAACTACTGTGCGAGGAGGATGAGTTACAACCATTTTTCATTCTGATTTACTACCTAATCCGAGACCAATTAATAGTTACAGTTCTTTTGAACATCTAACCCGTAGTTTTCCTCATCCGAGTTGTAAAACATTAAGACCACTTTTGTTTGTGGCTTTGTATTGTCCACCAGGCCCTTCATTGGCTCCCTTTAAATCCAAAATAGAATTTAAGATCCTCCTTCTTCCAAATAAAGCCCTTAATAATCAAGCTCCATCATCTAGCAGAGATCTGATCTTTCCATATGTTCCCAACAAAGGACTTTGCTCTCAGACTGCAGGATTACTTGTAGTTTCTAGGATTTCTAAAAGTAGAATCGGAGGCAGATCTTTTAGTTATCAGGCTCCTCTCCTGTGGAACCAGCTCTCGGTTTTAACCCGTGTGGTAGACACTATGTCTACTTTTAAGGCCAGGCTTGAAACTTTCCTTTTTGATAAAGCTTATAGTTAGGGTGGCTTAGGTCATCCTGAGCTATCTCTGTAGTTATGCTGATGTAGGCTTAGACTGCTGGAGTGTGTCAGTGTTTTTCTCTCCAAAGAGGCTACACCTGATCTGGTATCCTGCTTAGCTACCGATGTCCCCCCATCACCCTAGTCGATGCCCCCCTGCCAAACAGGGCATCGACTGGAATGATGCTCCCAGTATCTGAACATCCCCTGTGTCCTGTTATCAACTTTTTACTTTCTTTAATATAGAAAGTACTCTTACATCCGTTCTTCTGTTCTTTCTGTGTCTCTGCTCTGTCTTCTCGAACCCCCAACCAGAATGTTTGTATGATTGCACTGAAATTACTTTTCTCGTAAAATGCCTTGAGATGACATCCTTTGTGAATCGGCACAATATAAATAAACAGGATGGAACTGAATTGAATTATTATAGAACCTTACCAGTATCTTTGTGGTATATGCGCTGTTGATAGAGATGGCATTGACCAGTATATCCAAGGATTTGGGTGGGATTACACCAGGATCTGGAATTTTTTTGTAGTGCACATCTCCTATATAACACTGCACGGCTGTCATGCGATTGGTGGTAAGCGTGCCTGTCTTGTCGGAGCAGATGGCGGTTGCATTGCCCATTGTTTCACAAGCATCCAGGTGACGGACAAGGTTGTTGTCTTTCATCATTTTCTGTTGGCAGCATACATGGATGCATCTCAAAACAATTGAAAATATGAAACAAACTGTTGCTCAAAATAGCCCGTCAGTCACATGCACTGCTTGATGTTCACTAGTGACAGTTGTTAAATTATCACATGTCATATCACATGTCACTGTATATTCAAATACATAATTACATGGTGATAGAAAAAGTATCAGGACACTATCAGAACTGTTTTCAATCTGTGGTTATTATATCAGGATGCAAGAATTAATAATTAGTTCAAATTTCCTTACATAATATTAAATCATGGTTTTGGGACAGGTCTAAGATATTTAACAAGAAAATACATTTTTTTATAAACTACAGGTATTTTTTTACTAAGATCAGACCACTAACTAATCACATAAAGCACTTCCTTGTTTGTTTTTCCTTACCTTGACCGAGTATGCCAGGGAGATGGTCACAGCAAGTGGGAGCCCCTCTGGCACTGCCACCACCAACACAGTCACACCGATAATGAAAAACTTTACAAAGTACTGGATGTAGATGGGAGTGCACTCTGTCATCCAAGGACGCTTCTCCAGCACAAAGTTGTTGATGGCAAAATACAGTACCAAGATGATGACAGTAATGGCTGACATAAGCAAACCTGGAAGAGATGAAGAAGGTGTCCAATGAGAAAAGGAATGATGAAAGAGAAAACACAGAAGATTATAAATCCCCTTGATAAATGATCCAGGGCAAGAGGTCGGTTGTTTGTCCTGTGCAATTATCCGTGAGGCCAACTCTTTACAACTATGGAGTTGACGCTACATGTGTGGATGCCCTTGTGTATTGACTAGTTGAAATATTGGGCCACTGAAACATCTCTAAACATCATATCCGACATTGCTGGATACAACCACCCAGCATCATAAAAACCCAGACAACGCCACTATCAACCTCTGTGGGGCATTATTGATGAAGTCTAGTGCATAAATATTAAGTGCCTGGTAACATTCAACGATTGTTTTAAAGGTCCTATATCATGCTATTTTACAGCTTTCAACGTCTGGGATAGGCATATATATGATAAAATGTTACCGTTGGCATTATATAGTATAAATTTTTCTTATATGCTGGAGTTATTTTTCGACCCGGAAGTAAGATGTTCGGTTTCACTAAAATCCCACCTCGCCCCTGTGACTGCCACCCATTTCATGAAGTAGCCTTGAGCCCCGGCCTTACAGCCAAAAGCACAGTTTTGCCGAGCCATTTTAGAAAGTAAAATACTATAAAAACGGCAGTGCTTAGTGTCTTGTTTCGGACTCTCGCAGCTCTCACGTGTGAAAAAGGGGCCGTGTGTGTTTAATCTGCAGGGGCGGCGCGGACAGGTCGGGCACTTCCTGGTTTGACACAGTTACGTAAAACATGTCACAATGTTATGAGTCAGTCGTTTTTCAGGAGAGGGTGGTGTAGCTGCTCAGCATGCAGGACTCAGGAGGATTACTGAGAAATGTGTGAATTAAGCCAGAAACCACTCTGGCAGGGTTTTTTTAATAAGAAAATTGCATTACAACATGGTTGAAAGCTCCAAAAAGTTGATTTTGCATGATATAGGACCTTTAACTGAATGTTAGATGTGCCAGCAACAGTCTAACACAGGAGTCTCAGACTCCAGCCATTGAGATATACTCTCCTGCAACTTTAAGATACATGCCTTCTTCAACACACAGAAACTTGCTACATTACTTCCTCAGCATGTCATGCAATTTTAAAGAGGACGGATAATGAGCCATCTATTTGATTTTATTGTGTTGGAACAGGGATGCATATAAAAGCTGCAGGACAGCTCTTTAGAAATAGAATCATTTACATAATTATTGCGGGTCTGCCCGTGTACCACAATACAACCATATTGTGTAGAACTCAAACTGGGTACTTAACCTTCTATGAACATCAGATCCTTGTATCCTTTTGTTACAATAAAAACAACTGAATTTGGAAAACTGTCAGGTGAGTTCAGTAAATCTTGATTGCCTCAGTGGCTAACATTTCCCCCCTTTATAGATTTCCTCATGTATTGTTTTGTTGTGACACTTAAAACCAATAAAAAAAAAAACTATATCAGAAAAACATTTAAAAAAATTCTTAAATGCAAATGCAATGGAAAACACTATCTAAACCAACCTAGTTTAGGCTATGTGAAGAAGTAATCTACAAATGCCGAAGCAGCACCCCTCAGCTTCCAGACTCAATTCCGGTTTTAGCTCGCAGATTCCCCAAAAATGCAAGTGAAGCTCACCGACGAGCTGTGTGCACACTTGCAGTTGTGAATAACCTGTTATGTTATCCTTCAAAAAAACATTAAGAGAATACAAAGGGGCAAGTTGGCATAGAGCCAGAAAAAAGCAGCGCTGTGCTTTTAACTAACAACCATTTTTATGAGTGAATTCTTTACAATCGCTTGATTCAATCCAGAAACACTGAGGGACAATAGTTATTTTCAGCACATTCCAAGTTATATTTGTATTTATAAATGAAACAGTTGAAGATCCTGCTGTAAAAAACCACGCTGGCCCAGGTGACTGAACTGTTTGTTTACATCATCATGTGGCAATAAAACAATTGAGTAAAATTACAATAAAGTCTCTAAACATAAAAATATGACAGAAAAAAACTTTCTTACCTGAATATCAGCAAAATTCTCATCTCAAATCACATGAAAACAAAAAGGACTATCAATGACAGAATACTAGTTACAAGGAGAAGGCTGCTCATTCAGCTGCCCAGTCAGCTAGGCCTTCCTGGTTTTGTGGCTCATGCACCCTCATGTGTCTAGACAACAGTGTTGCCACCCTCTGAATCCTTCCCTGTCTGTCTCCCCCCCACAAAAATCCTTGTGGTATTGCTGAGATTTTTTCTGGTCAAAACAACAAAAGTTTGAAAGAGTTTCATTGTGGTGAGATAAGGCATTTAAGTCCAGATATTCAGTAGAAACACTATATGAGCCAAGAGCATATTTTTTATGCTAATCCATTCATGGTTTTTCATTGCGCTGACACCATGTCCTCTTTCTATCACTCAGGCAAACACTAATAACAAGCACTACTTTAAGGAATTCTCAAAAAAAAAAACTTGACGTGGTTCAACTGTAATCTTACTGTGTTGCTGCTTCAAAGACACCCCCAAACCAAGTGAGACCTATTAAGAAAACATGCAGTTGCAAACCTTACTTCACATCAGCATCTCTATGCCACTGCTTTAAATGAAACTAAAAATCAACTGATCAGGACAAATAAATACCAAAACTCCAACAGTCACTACCAAGAATCTTCAAGTCCCTTAAGAGCAGCTCTTTTAGAGAAAAATGGAACACATTGGCTTTCAGAGTTCATTCATTCTGACACCTTTGCCTTCTTCTTCCCATCCTTAATTCCTTCAAGCAACTGCAAACTATGTATTTTTTGTACAACATATTTACTTGATGGACAAAATGATGGTTCAGTTCCTTGTTGTGGCTGGTTTTCTGCTTGAATGAGTGATGGATATGTCTGGGTGCAATTTGCTGTACCTGCTTTGCCAATCTGGACGGCTAGTTTGGTCAGCTTCCCCTGCAGCACAGACTTCTCTTTCTTTGGAGCAGAGACCTTTTTCCGCTCCTTCTCGTCGGCCTCTCCCCCTTCTGCGCTCTTCAGAGGCTGCATTTCCATGGCCGCTGCTCCATCCTGCTTCTTCACTGTAAACACCAGAAGTAACATAAAAAAAGAAAGAAAACAGAAACCCATTGTTGGTGACCGAATTAAGAAAAATGACATGATAGGAGATACACTTAAGTGCAATACATTCTCTGGAACAGCCAGTACTGACATGAAATTTGTATTTCAACCCATCAATGAATAAATATAATAACCAAATACAGAATGGGAATTAAGTTGTACGTGTGAAAACCCACAAAGTATTTAGAGGCTTGTTAAATATTGAAGGAGCATTATAAAAAAAAAAAAGGTTTTACATAATTTATATTTTGCTCATAAAGAAGATTAGAATTGCATTTTACACAGAAATACAAATTAACCCGAAAACAAACAAGATAAACAGGAATAAACTCAGAAAAAAACAATTAAAAATTATTCAAAACAACTAAGGTAAAATACAATTAAAAAAACAGCAAATATACAGGTTCTTTTTAATAAATATGGTCGTGTTTCTAACTGCAATTAAATGTGTATTCATATATGTCCTGTTCTTGCAATCTAAATTTCTGCATGTCATTGATATTTGTCCAAGGGAAAGGATTACTACGAAAACTATTCATACCCTTTGAAATTTTTTCAGATTTTATTACATTACTTGAGGGACTTTCATTGAAGTTTTATGTGTTAGGCCAGTACAAAGTAGTACATAATTGAGAAGTGAAAGAAGTAATTAAACATTGTTTTAAACATTGCAAATCTCAAAAGTGTGATGTGCACTTGTATTCAACCTCAGCTGCAAGTCTGTTCATTTATGTCATTAATCAGCTAGCTTTGCAAAGACTACATTCTTTGCCCTATCTTCTTAGCAGAATAGCTCGAGCTCAGTCAGACTAGATGGAAAGTGTCTTTGAAGATGAGTTTTAAAGTCTTGCCTCAAATTGCCAATTGGACTTATGTAGGCCTAGACTTAAACTGGGTCATTCCTACACATTATTATCTTTGATAGAAACCATTCCATCGTAGTTCTGGCTGTATGTTTAGGGTAATTTTCCTGCTAGAATGTGAACCTCCACATCTGTTTTCCCAGTTCCATCGTAAGAAAAAAATCCCCACAGCATGTTGCTGCCACTGCCATGCAACAGGCTGGTTTGTTGTTGAAAGCATTTTGCATCAGGTCTAAAAACAATTCTTGTCTCATCTGAACACAGCACCTTCTTCAATGTGTTTGCTAACCTCAGTACCTGGCTTGTGGCCTCCTGCAAACAGGACTTTTTATGGCTTCTTTTCTTTCCACTGTTCTACAAAGAACAGATTATTGTAGTTCACATAATTTCTCCAAAGTTAACACAATTATATGTCTGTACACTGTGACTGCTTGAAACCCGGAGACAAATTCCTTGTTTGCGCAAACAATTTTGGCCAATGAAGCTGATTCTCATATGAAAAAGTTTAAGTGGTAAGAGTACTTTTGTAAAGCACCTAAAAACCACACAAGAAATATGTCTTAGCGTCAGACCCTTAACCATAAAATACACATGTATATGTATATATATATATAACGATGGCATTTACTAATCAGTTCATTAAATCTACAGAGATTATTTTTCACAACCATATCTTCATTGGGCTATCAGCAGAATACATTTGTTGGTAGAGATGTCAAAAGATTCTCTTCAAATTTTAGAAGGTCATTTTAGGAATATCACACACACAGAAGCTCAAAAAAGGGAATATGCTGGAGGATCTAGCCACAGTCAAAGTCAAAGAACCTTCTCTGAAACACTTAATGATACATGTACATTGCAGGCAAAATATATAATCTCTGTTGTCAATTAAAAAGCAATTGATTTTCTATCTTAAATTATATAAAATATGTAATGGTATGGTAAATATGAGGTACTCTGTAAGGATTTTTTATGAATGATAAATACTGATCAGATAGTTAAAGAATGTGGATATGAAGACGAAGTAATAGAATTCTGCTATTACTCCATCTTCATCTCTATCTCCTTCTGACACATTCTCTCATTATCTGGTAATGCATCTTATTACCAAGAATAAGTGCAGCTTAATTCTCCTATCACAATAAGGCAAGCATTTGATGGTCATAACGTTTGCCTCAGTTAGAGATTGTGCATTTTATTTTTCTACCTACCTAATAGAGGTGTTATTTTAATCAATGTCTGTCAAATGACAGACATGTGATATTAAAACAAAAGAAAGACAAATATGCATTCTGTGAAGGAGACATCTGGTTTGATATTGTAGCAGTTTCATCCTAAATAAAATCATTTTAATAATAAGCTTGAAATTCACACACAGTAACTTTAAAAATACTTTCTAAATTGTAATAAGGATACTGTTACAAGCCCCTATTCCTGCAGTCCTTCGTCTGTGCGGACAGTGACTTCATATTTTAGCAGATTATTGTACATGGCAAAGCATTGTTTGACCAAAAAAAAAGCTTTTTTGACAAAACAAGCTTGCCTAAGCTTACAAGAATAGCCTATAATACACTAAGAGTTTGACAAAACAAGCTTGCCTAAGCTTACAAGAATAGCCTATAATACACTAAGAGTTAGGGGTTGAACATGTTGAAGTTAGGAGTACTGCTCGAGTAGCACTTAAACAAAATGCTGTAGAATTGAAACTAGATATGTGCATAGACTGCGTAAAAAGACGCACATTTTTCCCCCCGCTGCATTACGACAATCAGATTAAATGTTTTCCCCAAAATTTTATTGCCACTGTACTGCGCAAGAGAATCTCTTTCAGACTAAACAGACCTTATTGCCTCTATGCCAATTTCTAAATAATTCGGCTGTAATCTTAGAGTCATTGCAAGTTTTCCTCTTGCTTCCAAATCTAATGATGGCCATTATGACCAGTTTAATTTTAGTTTCAATGGATCACAGGGCATGTATCTTAAAAAAAGGCCTTTGTCTCTGAGTGTATTTGGAAACTAAAACATGTTTTTTAATGAGCAATTGCTTCTTCTTCACTGCGCAGTATTTTGGCTCGTGTTGGTATAGGACAAGTTTAAGTGTGACTAATGACACCATTTACTTGCTTCAGCCAGCATTTTCATAAGGTATTTTACTTTGTTCTTGTTCTAATAAGTTCATCTCTGGAACACAGAACTAGTTTCCCTGGACAATATTACGACATATTCTCATTGAGTTTAAGCTTGTATATCACTGTTTAAACAGATGAACCATACACCTTCAGGTATATGGAAATCTTACCCAAAGACAAGACTATATTCCCAATATCTCCATTGATTTATTTTTATTTTTCCATGATGTGCCATGTGATCATTATCTAGACCTTCCAAATTGTTTAAAGGCATAATAATTTTAGTGTATATTAGTTTCTAAAATGAAAGAAAGCAAAAAAATCTCATCCTGGCATTAAGCAAATACTAACTCTAACATGTACAGTTTATTCATGATTGGATTTTTTGTAACACAGTGAAAATAATGGTTGTGTGTTTCTACACAGTGTATGTAATTATCTATGAAGGACCATCCCAGCCAAAATTGACAATGAATAAATGAAGAAATAAATGAATAAATGTGTAAATACAATTGACAATAAACAAATAATTAAATGTGGAAATACATTTGAAAAATTATTTTATTTCACAATCATTTATTTATTTCCACATTTATTTATTTAAACATTTAATTATTTATCTTTGCATTTATTTATTTATTTATTTTCACAGTTATTTATTTATTTCCACATGTATTTATTTATTTATTTAATTTATTTCCACATTTATTTATTTATGTATTTATTTCCACATTTATTTATCTCTATATTTATTTATGTCCACATTTACAGATCCGATTTATTTACAGAAGTGTATTCTAATTAGGGGGTGTTTCTAACACGGTCCAAAAGCCTGATTGGTCAGCTCCAAGGCTGTGTAAGCTAACACACAACAGAAATGCTTCATATGTCTCCAAAAATTGACAGCAGCATTATATTCATTGTGGAAATAGTATGGAAAAGGTAGTAGGTAGGTCATAAATTTAGAAAATTATGGTTAAAGCCTCTCACTTCCTCATCCTTTCATTGTTTTCACCTGCAGGGCTGCTTCAATTCCATTCAATTCTCTATTACCGTAATGCACAATGTATGGGTGAAGATAATCTTTATAAGAGCGCAGGCTTGACATCCTATTTCGAGGTGTCGAATCCCTTGACCGCGGTCCCGAGTGGGGAATTCAACATGAGACATGGACAGGTGCTTGTGAACTGTTGTCAAAAACTTAAGACAAGATGCGAAGGCGGTGAGGTGAGGTGCTAATTGGGAGCTTCTCGCTTGCTAAACTAGCTTAACCGGGTTAGCATTCAATTGTTAACCTTTGCACCCCGGCACCTCCGTTTTCATATGTTTCCAGGAGACCTCCCTACCAAGGACAGCCCTGGTGTTGAACCAGCATTACTCTGACAGTGAGATTCCAGCACCCGGGTATCTCATCTCTGTCACAGACACACAGAGTAGCCACCCGATGGGAATGCTCCTCAACAGAGAGCCACTGTTGTGTGTTAGCTTACACAGACTTGGAGCTGACCAATCAGGCTTTAGGCCCGTGTTAGAAACACCCCCCAATTAGAATACACTTCTGTAAATAAATCGGATCTATAAAGGTGGACATAAATAAATGCAGAGATAAATAAATGTAGAAATAAATAAATTGCTAAATAAATAAATATGGAAATAAATAAATAAATGTGGAAATATAAAAATAAATGTGAAAACAAATGCTTAACTAAATCTGGAAATAAATAATTAAATAAATATGGAAATATATTAAATGTGCAAATGCATAAATAAATCTGGTAATGAATAAATAAATGTTGCAATGAAATAAAATAGCAAATAAATAAATGTGGAAATACATAAATAAATAAATGTGTAATTAAATAATTAAATAAATGTGTAAATAAATACTGCAATAAATAAATTTGTAAATAAATAAATGTGGAAATAATTAAATAAATGCTGCAATGAAATAAATTTGTAAATAAATAAATGTGAAAAATAACAGATTTTCTTACATGTTCTTACATGTAGTTATATATTTTCAATATTTAGTATTTATTTACACATTTATTTATTTATTTATTCTTTTTCACATGTATTTATTTATTTATTGCTTTATGTATTTATTTAGTTAAAATGTATTTTATATTATATTTATTTAATTCAATATGTATTTATTTATATATATATATTTAATTATGTATTTAAAAATTTATTTAGAATTTTATTTATTTATTTCCACATGTTTTTATTTCTAAATGTATTATTTTTTTCCTATATTTATTTATTTCCAAATGTATTACCTCATTTATTTAATTATTTATTTCTACATCAATTTATTTATTTATTTACTGTCAATTTTGGCAGGGATGGTCCTTCATAATTATCTGGTTCTGAATATATATTCCAAGGATTGAAAAAAAAAAAAAAACTAAACGTTTGTAATACTGGTTACAACCTTTTAAAATGTTTTTTTTTTTTTTTTTTTTTTTTTTTGCTTTCAAAGAAATAGTGACCTGTTTTTTTTTTATTTTCAACACACAAAGCAATAAAGAAAATTGCATCCCATAAGAACAAACAAATGAAGGATAATTTACTTTAATGTCAAACCAAATTATGTTAAATAAAAAAAAAATCATATAACAGTGAAAAGAATATTTATTCTAAAATCAATGCAAAGAAAATTTTTCCTTTGATGTTTTCAGGCAAAAATAAAGTAGCTTGAGTGAGCTAGACACAGAATGGCAGGGTGACAGGCTCCTGTTCTATCAAAAAGAACAAGATGAGCTGACAACAAAATGAGAACAAGGGAACATCAGACCACACACAACACATCAGTGACAAGTAATGAGGGAGTTAAAGGGAGGGGATTTTCTAACCTAAAGGGATTGTGGGTAATAAACCTTGGTCAAATAATGTTTTTGATCTCATGTCAGAGTCTTAAACTGGGAACAACCAGTAATAGACTCCAAGGTCTTCAGAATATATACTGAATTAGAACAAGTAAATCTATTTCTAAAAAAAAGTAGGCTCAAATAAATAAAGGACTGTAACGCAGAAATTTCCACTTACTTTGACCAAGTGTTTATACCACACCATAAACAAAGACAACATGTGAGGGGAAAGAAGAAGGATTAGGAAGGAGAGAGTTAAACATATGATTTAGTTACCTTTAATCTGGTTGCTCTCCATATTGCCATCTTGCATTTTACCTATGATGAAGACATACGGGACAACAACAACAAAAATAACCAAGGCAGACAAGTCAACAAAGCGCCCCCACAGTGATGAAACAAACAGTGAGACAGGATAATGACTTTTAATAACAACATCTTTGAGACAATCACATAGAAAAGCTTGTGATACATAAGTGATGTTATGTAACATTTGGCTACAGCCACTCAAGGTCAGTAAAAAAAGAAAACTTATGTTCATTCACAAAGAGTTTTATCTGTCAATAAATTATAAACGAAAAAAGAAGTGGAACATGTTTTCTTCTGCTACACAAATTGTTAAATAATTTAAAATAATTACTGAGCCTAAATTAGTGAAAAAAAATACTTTGACAAAAACAACATGTGCACATCACTAAATTAGAATACTATCAAAAGGTAATTTTTGTCAGTAATTCAAATAAAAAAGTGAAACTCATATTTTGTTAAAACCAAGTATTTATATAATCTATAAGAATATATATAACATTATTTTCCTACTGTCTGACTTTAAATCAGACAGTTTTCTTGTTTTAGGCCAGTTAAAACAATCAACTTCTTTTCTATTATCTAGTTTTTTTTAACCCTCTTCTTAGTCAGATTTTTAAATACATTTTCTTAGTATTTTTGTAGAATTGTCTTCTAAATAGAATGACTTGGGCCAAACGATTTGGGCAAGCTTGGCACAAGAACTCCAAGGCTTGCTCTACACTGAGACAAAACAAGTATAGTTTCTAAAACAGAGTCTGTAAAAACAGCTGCACAATATTCAAAACCATTGTCCACTTGAATTCACACAAACCAACTTAAAAATCCTGCAGTACATATATGCCGTGCCTATTGGCAGCGCTGTGGCACCACTAAAGACACACAGAAAAGAACACTGAGCATGCACAGTGAACCCAGTGGGAAACATGACAAATCTAGCTTCAAATGATAGGTTTATTCAAAAGCATATGTCGTCTGTGGTTCTTTGGATCCATTTTTTTGCTGCTGGTGATAAAGGAGGGACAGTAAATCCTATTCTAGGATCCATAATAAGGCTTTATTAGGACCACAACACCTTACGACGCCATGTTTGTTTACTTTATTACAGAATTGCGCATGCGCGTTGAATACAGGAATGGGGAAGCGACGCCATCCACTCAGAAAAAATGCCAGAGAGTTCATAAAGACAGATTGACAACTGAGCTGGCGTTGTGAGATTTTCCCCTCTGGGACCTGTTTTCAAATATGATCATTTATGGTGTCCTGAAACGCTGGGTCCTTGTGGATGAGACACTTATTCAGTTAAATATCTTTGCTGCCACACCTGGTTTCATCTCGGTGTTGACAGGATCTTCACTTCCTGCTCTCGGCGAGGACGCCTAAGGGAGAGCCCTCGTGCCCTGATGGAACGCATGTACGTGATGGATTCCAGGGGGAGGTGGAGGATCATGTGTCTGTTACTGCTGTCCCTGGATGATGTTGAAGACATCTATATAATTGGATTCATGATAACTGGGTTTCTGTTGTTTGGCATGGGTGGATTCCTGATAAATTGCAAGTTTCAAAAGCTGTTGGCAGCAATTGGCAAGGTGTCTGAGCTCAGCCAAGGAATGTGCAGTGCTGTTAACACTCACACTCAGGCATTATGCAAGCAAAATCGCAAACTAGCTGAGGTTTAGGGACTCGTCTGCGGTGTGGAAAACAACTCGGAGAAGTTCTCAGCCGGCTTGGTGGAAACTGACCCCTAAGTTGGCTGTTTGTAGTCACCATTGAGACCACTTAAAGACTTTAAGACTGACACAACAAGCTCCTGCCTGAACCAAAACAATTGCTGGCTCCCCATCTTGGCCTTGGAAGGCCAGACATCTCAAAACTCCCCTGGATGTTTTTGTAGAAGGACGCTCTGCTCTGTTGTTACTATGTCCTTGGACGGGTTGTACTGGAACTGCATTTCCCCATGTGGGACTAATAAAGTATATTGTTGTATTCTATTGTAATACAATTACTTGTTGTCCTTACCCACCTTTTAATAATCTGGCTGTATGCTTAGGGTCACTGTCCTTTAGGAAGACCCATTAGCATCGAAGTCTTAACTTCCAGGCTGATGTATTGAGATGTTGTGTCAATTCTTCTTCTTCTCTTTTGGTTTTTCACTTCAGGGATTGCCACAGTGAAACATTTGTCTCCATTTAGTCGTATTCTCTGCCCTCACATCAACTAACTTCATCTCCTTATTCACCACATCCATAAAAACTCATTTTGGTCTTCCTCTCTGCCTCCAGACTGGTGGCTCCAACCTCAGCATCCTACCAATATAATTGTGGTCTCTCCTCAGGACATGTTGTGTCACACATGTATCAATATTTTCATATAATTTTGTGGAATGCCCTCCTAGAACAAAACACCTACACCAAATGATGCTGCCACCCACTGTACTTAACAGTTAGGGTGACCAGTTCTCTCCTTGATATCTTGAATGACTTTTTTATTCTTCCATGATGTCACATAAGGAAGCAGTGTGTTTGACATGCCGTCTTCAAATGCACCCACAGGTGTCCCTCGAATGCCATAAATTAACACATAAAAAAAAAAAAAATTAAGATAGGCTACCCTGTGCATCTTCCAACAAACAATGGTTCAATCAGGTGCTTTACTGCTGAGGAACATAGAACTTGCAAAAGCAGAAAGGGTTGGAGTTCACTAATCATTTTTCAGTGTTATTGTGCAAACGGCATTGAGACTAACATTTCAACACCGTCTGAGTCTATATCCGAGTCAGCAACCGGGCATCTACAAAATACTACATGTTTACAAACATTACATCATCATCTGGGGATTGATAAATTGTTTAAAGAGATACAACTTTTGTAAACTTCTAAATTTGAAAAAAAGTAAAAACTAATTTTGGCATTTATTAAATAGAAATAATTAAGCAAATATAACTGGCGTAAAACAGGAATATGATTAAATGTCAGAAAGTTATAAAAAAAAGTTACTTGTCTTTTTTACAGGTCATTTAAATATTTAGTTTCAGCTTTGGTTTACAACCCACTGAGTAACATATTTCTTTTATTTTTTTATGACTATAGCTTACAGCTACATTGTTGGACAACATTGTATGGTCTGATCACTGTCATCTTCTTGACTCTATACATTTTCTTAGGATTTAGGTCAGAAAAAAATTGTGTATTGTCATAATCCTTGATAGTTGAGGTGGGCAGGGAGTGCTCTAAAATTCCCAGGTAGACTGCAATGCATTTTTTCAAAGGAAATCTAAAACTTTAATCAACTTGAGAACTTTGGAGTTTTGATCAAAGGGGTAGTCATTTCTCTTCTCAATTCAATAAGATGCTTCTGTCATTGTGTCTGGTCCAGGAATGGCTTACCTCAAAAAATGCAACAGTTGTAGCATGTTTCCAGGCTACATCTGTGTGCGGTGCGCCTTTTGAAGCAGTTATTCAAGAGGCAGTCCACGCCTTGTAAATCTTTCCCTTATTCTCATGAATGTACTTTAACAATCCTGTCAAGGCTGTGGCTATCCCTGTTGTTTGTACACCTTTTTCCACAACAGTTTTTCCTTCTGCTCAACTTTCTATTAACAAGGTTTAGACAACATTTCAGTAAACAGCCATTTTCTTCAGCAGTAATCTTAGGTAGTTTACCCTGCTTTTGGAAGGTATCTATAGGTGCCATAATAGTACATTTTTTTATTAAAAAAACATGTTCATTTGTTTTTTGCAATATTCTCAGAATTAAAAGTGGATTTAGGATTTTAATCAGCTCTAAGTCACGTTTATCCAAATTACCAGAAACAAACATTTGAATTATATCACCCAGTGTTTAATGGATCTATAAGAGTTTCACTTTTTGAACTCATTAACTAAATAAAAACATATTTTTTTGATATCCTAATTTATTGAGATGCACTTGTATGTTAAATGTAACAAAATGTTAAAGTTAAAACTTTAGTTTTATTAAAAACCTTAATTTAGCATAAGTTATGAACCACACGAATCAAACTAATATATTATCAGATGATATATACGATATAAAGAGCATTGCACTGAAGACAGTAAGGAAATGTTGAGCACAAACATAAGTACACTATATACAAACAGCATGCAAAGGAAAGTTCAGAAAACACATGCAAATCAAACTCAGCAGAAGGCATACTGGAGATGTGAACACAACAGAAAGAAAGAAAGAGCCTAAAGGAAAAGCCTTTAAGATGATAAAGTTATGCAAGAATAACTAGGGGCATTTCAAAAGCTCTGTTTGGAGGCATTGAGTTTATTGTGCCTTTGGAGTCTGCTCGAAATAAGGGAAGTCAATTATAGTTCAATTAAAAACCAACCAACTTACAGGTTGATTAATAAGGATGCAAAGATTTGAAAATTAATACTAATTTTAGTCTACAATGTTTACAAGTTTTAATTGTAGAACAAAGGTCTAACTAAATCTATTGTTCAACATTTTTTACTGCCAACATCTAAGAAGTCAATTCAGGTAGGACTGAGGGCTAGTATACCAGGGCAGGCTCATTTTTATCAAATCTTGCACATTAAGCCAGCTCCCTGGAGTGACAATAAAGCTGAAAAAATAAAAAATGCTGCATTCCAGGCCAGGACTACACAAGGTCACTATTACTGCACAAATTACACCCCTTTCATCTTTAGTATAAACATATTGGAGAAGCAACTCCAAGAACACAGACAGGAGAAACAGCAACACAACTGTAGATGAGAATAATGTCTCTGCATCCAATCAAGGTGACAGAAAATGGCGGATCTGCACTAGATAACCTCCAGTTCACCAAACAAAATCAGAGGACCCTCTAAAAGAACTTTGAAACTGCATATTGTCTTGTTGCACTGATATCTAAATTAATGTATTCATCTGAATCTCAGTCCTATTATGAATGATCAGTACTCAAAGGTTTACAATGTTTTCATTACTTTTTAAAATACATAATGATAAATGAAACAATCTGTTACCAGTGTCATACATAGAAACTGAAGGTACACGGGGACAATAACAAGAGAACACATCACAAGTTTCTACAACTAACTCAGTCATGCACTGACAGCATGGACACAAAAAAGTCCCAAATAACTAAGGGCAGAAATCAACAGAAAGTAAGCATCCATGATAGGAGGCAGTGAGAGAATGAAGAAGGAAAGAAGACAAGTCAAAAGTCACAACAGAGAGAGGTGAGAGATCAGACATTTTGTCAACCTACCATTAATTAGGCTGGCAGTGCCAGGGGCATTAATGCCTGCAGCCCCATCCGTGGCTATAGTTGCAATGGGGTGGATAGGGGGATGGGAGCAGTCTAGCCAGTAACAATGAAAATTCAATGTGTGTGAACCAAAACACACAGACACGCATACACGCACACACACCCACGACCAAGCATGTGCACACACAAGACAGTGAACAGAAATAACATGGTTATAGCACATTACAGGGATTCAGCATATTATGCAGACTTAATGATTAGTATGAAGCAAAAACATATTTGTTTGTAAATGCAATATTTAATATTTTATAGCCAACTGTACACGTAACATTTTAGTTAAGTAAAAAAAGTGCAACAGTAAACAGACAAGGAGCATGAAATCTAAATACAATTGTGGAAAACAATATTATCTAAGGTTTTTTTTTAAATGCAACATTAACTGTAAAAGTTAACACTGGTAGGTTTAGAAAATAGTATAATTATAATGACAGTGTCAAATTAGGTTTCAATGATTACATGGGCTTTTTTAATTTATGTTTCAGTTAATTCAGGTTTTATTCCAACCATGTTATTCATGTAATGTCTATACCCATCACAAATCATAATTCCATTTGTTGCATAACCAACAAATAATTATATTTAAAATTAAAATGTCCTATGTAAAGTAAAGAAAACAAGTAAGGTAAGCATAACCAACCAATTAATAGAAGACACTTTATTTGTCAACAAAGAACTAATTTTAATTTCTGCTAAAAAATTATAGTGGGCATTCAATAACAGAGTAATAAGTAACTGTGCTCTTCTAAAGTTATTGTACTACTTATGTCAACATTTCACTGTTGACAGAAAAATGCTGAATTAAATTGTTTTTTGGTTTGAGTTTGTTGATTTGTTTATAGTCAAAAGTAATGATTTATTCTCCAGTTTTATGACTAGCGGGATATTTAAGCCTAAAACAAATTAAACAGTGAATGAAAGTTAGAAGACAGTCTAAACTGAAATAAAATGTTGTCAGTGAATTTTAATTACAATACAGGTGAAGCAAAGACACAGAATTTGTTAGTTTTCAGATCAGATAATAATCTCAAAAGATGTTAGGTTTTAGCTTGACTGATTACATTTAGTATAAGAGAGCAGTAATCGTAAAAAGCTTCAAAGCAGACAGCTTTCATGCAAGCCATTATGGTTTATGCTAAACAAGGACAGAGGCAACATTTAAATCTGCGAGCTACAGATTTAAAAATGTGACTTTATCATCCTACAAAAGCTTCTGCTGTCTACTCTGCATTCTATGGCCAGTACATGTGCTGTACACCTGCAAGGCTGTCACATTCATGCCATTGTTTTGTAACAAAGCAATAAGATGAGCCTGAGAGCCTGTTCAAAGAGGACCAAAGCTGGATGTGAGCTAGTTAGTTTGATGAGTGCAAAACTTGTTACATAGCTGCAAAAGGGTTATGCACTATGAAATATGTTAACTGTCAACACTTAAAAAGATGTAGTTTTGTGATTATAAGATATCTTTTTTTAAGTGAGAAAGAAACTGGAAGCGTAGCACTTAGCTCCAGGAAAGGTGTAAACAATCAGAGGAATTTGCCAGGAATCACATGTCAAAATGATTAAGTACAACTCCCAGGGGTCAGAGAAAGGTGATACTCTACCTGTGTTTTGATGTCCATCTTCCACTGCCCCTCCTTCGAGGCAAATTTGGAACAATAAGAGAGTAAGGACAATGATGCACCTGAACCCACAGAACCTGGATACTGCAGCTCACAACTGAACCACCAATATTCATCTCATACAGTACGAATACACATTCACCTGACTGTAATGCAGCGCATCACCCAAATACGCAAACACCCATGTTTATACTTTAGTGTTTAAAAATTTTCAGATACTTAAAAAATACTTGCATTACACAATGAGCTACACAGACTTTCTATACATAAGGCAGTGGAATGACAACAGCTGATTTTCAAGGCTGCAGAGCAATATTGCTAAAAATTAAAAATATAAAGAAAGCCTCAGAATGTTTAATATTTAGGTATATAAAGATTTTACCTTTCTTTTCTTTTTTTTCCTCTTCCTCAAAACCAGCCCCAAGAAGGGTAAAGATAATTCCAGTCTGTGAGTTGACACCAATAGCAGTCACTACCATACGTCCTGACCCCTCCATAACATGGGTCCCTGAAAGAAGCATAGCATGGTAATAAAACACTACACATATTTATATTTTCAGTGTGATTATCTACAGTGCTATGAAAAGAATTTGCTCCCTTACAGGTTTTTTATATTCTTACTTTTGTTGTCACACTTAAGTGTTTTAGATCATCTAACAATTTTTTAAACAAAGATGACTTGAGTAATAAGACAATGAAGGGTTTTAAAAATGTAGGTGGGCCAACAAGAGTCTCTCCAGGACCTTCATGATGTGGGATGTCAGGGCAACAGGGCTATAGTCATTGATGACTGATGAATGAGTTATCTTTGGTACTGGAACAAAGCATGATGTCTGACTGGAACACTAGAACCTTCTCCTGGGTCAGGCTAAGGTTGAAGAGGTGCTGCAGAATCCCACAGAGCTGCTCTGCACAGACCTTCAGAACTTAGGGGCTGACACCATCTGGAACTGCAGCCTTGTTCCGGTTCAGTTTCTCCAGCTGCCTCTTCACCTGAGTTCTAGAGACAGGGGGAGGCAAAGGGGGTAGCAGCATCTGTTGACATGGTTGAAGACAACTTGTGGAATCAGAAGAGTCCATCACTGAGGTGATGGATAAAACATCCTAGGTGTGACAGGTAAGCTGTGGGTCAGAGGAGGGTGGAATGTCTGTTTGGCTGGGGATAGGAGAGGAGGATGCTGAGCTAGTTCCTGAACTGAACCTATTGAAGAATACGTTCAGTTCATTGGCTCTGTCCAGACTTCCATCTATCCAATCTTTCCCGTGCTTAAAGCCTGTGATGTTTCTCATTCCTGACCGGACATCTCTGATATTGTTCCTCTGTAATTTGCTCTCCAGCTTCTTCCTGAATGCCTCCTTGCTGTCTCTGATCTTGACCTTAAGTTGTTTCTGTATATTCCTCAATAATTCCCCGTCTCCCTCCCTGAAGGCTCTTTTTTTTTATTGTTTAGCAGTTCCTTCAGGTCACTGGTCATTCAGGGCTTGTTATTAGGGAAGCATCTCACTGTTCTGGTGGGGACGATGTTGTCCACACAGAAGTTGATATAGTCAGTCACACACTCAGTCATAGCATCGATGTCCTCTCCATGTGATTGGCAAAAGGTCATCCCATTTGTGGTCTCAAAACAACCTTGCAGAGCTTCTTCGGCTTTCTGTGACTATTTTCTCACAGTTCATTTTGTCACAGGTTGCCTCTGAACAAGTGGTTTATATTCTGAGCAGAGAAAAACAAGATTATGATCTGACTATCCCAGAGGAGGTCTTGGTTTGGACATGTATGCATCCTTTACATTTGCATAAAACAAATCCACGGTCTTGTTTTCTCATGTGGAGCAGCTGACAAACTGTTGAAAGGTTGGAAGTGTAGACAAGAGCGAGGCATGATTAAAATCAGCAGATATTGCCACAAATGCATTGGGCTGCTGGTTCTGTAGCTTAGCTACAACCTCATTTGAGGTATTATTTCAGCGTTTGCAATGTTAATCAGCTGCTCCCAGCTGTAAACCACCTTGTTGTCATGGTTACGCATCACAACAAGTTATCAAAGAGTGAAAAATTAACAGCAAAAATCCTTCCAGCTTCACAGCGCCAAAAACTAGAAAGTTCACAGGTCCAAAAAATCTTTTGTTCTTGTGAACCATAATTTTCCACAACCAAATAAAGATAACCACACTGACAAATACATATTTATTGTTGTTTCTGGAGGGGCATCACAAAGCATTTGCGCTTAAGGCACCCAGTTGGCTAGTCCCGGTCCTGACAAGAAAACCAGTTAATAGCTTTGGGGGGGAATAATTTTTTTTTGATTTGGATAGATTTTTCAGAAAAATGCTTTTGTCTGAAAATCAACTTTGGTTAAAGATTTAAACACTTAGGTCTGATAAAAATGTAAAAACAGGAAAAGTAAGGGAGCAAATACATTCTCACAGCAATGTATATGTTCTTAAACTTTGATTTGAATCTCTAAAGCTGACCAAACATAGCATTCTTCACGATTCAGAATTGTGTTTTGTAAAGATTTTAAATACAGTATGCAACTGTGACCACAATACCAAGTGAATGTGAATTTTCAAATCATCGAGGAAAAGAAAGTTTTACTGATGTTTAATCAGTGCTGTTACAGTAAATTATTAAAGAAGCTTTCTGCTTCACTAACAGATATGAAGCAGAAAAATGTTAAATGTTTTTTTATTTAAAGTGGCTAACCCACGTTAAACATTTCAAAGCAAGTGTGAAAAAATGTGCCAGATACAGATATGTCAACTGCAAACTACATTAACGTCTGTGGATTGGTAGCACATTTACACACACCGCATATACACACCCAAATGCATTAACCTTTGTGAGACTAAGTTGATGTGGATGAATCTGAGGCTAATTACAGCAGCCAGCAAAAAGGCCCACAGCTAATTATCCAAAGAAAGAAAAAGTCTAACATGATGCTAGATTAGCCCACATTTTTCTTATCAGGTATATTCTTGCTTTCTTATTGAGTTCATTTTCTCATGATTTTTATTATTTATGCACCATTGAGAAAGTTGCTGAATAATTTTGCTGTACATCTGATATACAATGAGAAAAATGCCTATTGAACTGCATTGTATTTATCAAAAAACAAAAACAGAACACACAACTGTGGATTATGATGTGTGGTGCTGGAAATATTATACTACTGAGATGGGGGTCAAGAATAAAGCATAATTTCATAGGCTGTTTCCAGCATCTTCTGCTTTGGACTTCTTATTTTAGTGTAAAATAGGGCTTCTTATTTTAGTGTAAAATAGGGCTGAAATATATTTTAAATGTTTAAATCCAGATAAATACATTTTTAATCCTGATAAATTCTTTCAATTAAAAGTTTTAATCCTGATAAATATTTGAACAATTACAATGGGGGAATAATTGTTTGATCATGTGGTGATTTGTAAGTTTTCTCACATAAAAAAACTCTAAATTTATATGGTAGTTTAAATAAATAGTTGAGAAACAGAATAAGAATTAGAATATAAAGATTCATTAAAATTATAAGAAATATCCCAATTGGATTGCACGTCATTGAGCTAAAATAAGGTTTTCCTTCACCACAACCCACCCAGAATTCATCTCTGATTTTAAATTGTAATGTGTACAAACCACACCTTTCTATAGAGTCCAGTGGCATCTCCTGACTTGGTTAAAGACACACTTGTGGCAGCAGAAAAGTCCATGACTGAGGTGAAAGATAAATAATCCGAGGTGTGACAGGAAAGCTGTGGGTCAGAGGAGAGTGGGATGTCTGTTTTGTTGGGGACAGAGAGGAGGATGCTGAGCTTGTTCCAGAACTGAACCTATTGGATAATGTGTTCAGTTCATTGGCTCTGTCCAGATTTCCATCTATCCAATCCTTCCTGTGCTTAAAGCCTGTGATATTTTTCATTCCTGACCAGACATCTCTAATATTGTTCCTCTGTAGTTTGTTCTCCAGCTTCTTCCTGTATGCCTCCTTGCTGTCTCTGATCTTGACTTTAAGTTGCTTCTCTATATTCCTCAATAATTCCATGTCTCCCTCCCTGAAGGCTCTTTTTTTATTGTTCAGCAGTTCCTTCGGGTCACTGGTCATTCAGGGTTTGTTATTAGGGAAGCATCTCACTGTTCTGGTGGGGAGGATGTTGACCACACAGAAGTTGATATAGTCAGTCACACACTCAGTCATGGCATTGATGTCATCTCCATGTGCTGGAGATGTGAAAAACCACAAAATGAAAAATGTGGCTGGATCTTCCAGCATGAAAATTATCCCAAACACACCACCAGGTCAATGAGGGAGTGGCTACATAAAAAGCATTTCAAAATTCTGAAGTGGCCTAGCCAGTCTCCAGAGAATCTGTGGAGGCATTAAAAGTCTGTGTTGCCAAGTGACAGTCCCAAAACATCACAGCTCTAGAGAAGATCTGCACGGAAGAATTAGCCAAAATAGCACCTACTGTGTGTACAAACCTGGTTAAGACCTACAGGTCTCTGTCATTGTCAACCAAGGTGACTTTACAAAGGATTGAAATTAACTTTTGTTATTGGCCAAATAATTATTTTTTGCACCATTGTACAAATAAATTCTTTAAAATCATAGTTGAATTGTAAATGATGAAAATTACAGACCTCTCTCATCCTTTTAAGTGGGAAAACTTGCACAATCTGTGGCTGCCAAATACTTTTTTGTCCCACTGTAGGTAGAAATGTATGATTTGGCTTATTTTTCTGACTTGGTCTGAAAGACTTCACTGCATTGGAAGCTATATATAGTAAAATCTTTTTCCTCAGTAAGCACACTGAAGACAAGTCATAACTGTGTCCTTCAAAAAGATAATGGCTCAAAATATACCATCAAGGCAACAGAATTGAAGAGGCAGAATGAATAAATTAGGGTCTTGGAGTAATCTAGAAAGCATTTAAAATTCTGTCCAATAAAAATAACTGTGGATAAATACAAAGCTTAAAGCAGCCCAGCAGAAGCCAAGAAACCTAGATTATTTAAGGATTTTTTTTCAGTGGAGTAGATCAAAATTCTTACTACGTTGTGTGCAAATCTGGGAACCAACAACTAGAAACATTTTACAATATTTAGTAAGTCTGCACAATATATCGCCATCACAACATCGGTGTGTGCAATATTCATATCTCAACAGACTGTTTGGAGTCCAATACGTTTTGGCTATTATATTCAGTGTTTTTTCACTTCGCTTGCTACAGCAATATTTAAGCAGTTTGGCAACGTCTCAGGGCAGCAGATGCTCACACCGGACAAAAATGACATTGCCTAACATGACATTGCCTAAAAAGCTCAAGGTCACAGAGTGTAGGAACACAGATGAGAAAAAGAGAAAAGAAGAAAATAGGAATATATTGCACTGGATATCGTAATTGCAATATTCACCAATATTATCAGCATTGCAAAATTTTCTATTGTTGTGCAGCCCTGCTGCTAAGTAAGAAAGATTTCTTTATCAAGTATTAAATAATGTTTTGCTTTGGAATAAAATAAATATTTCACTCACATTTATGGAATAAAGCTACCATAAAACTAGCAAATGTTCACTTTCTTAAACCTGAGAAAATCTACAGGTGATCATGTAATTATTCCTACACTGTATATACAATGCACATATAAAAAAAAGTTGTTTTGTTTTTTCAAACAGAAAAAGTGCTTAAAAACATTATTTCCTTTTGTTTTAGTCTGGAATTATAAAATTTAGCTTTTTGGTTTTGTCTTGTTTAAGGGTAATATTAGACCGCAAACTACTTTCACAACAGATTAAAATTACTGAGGTAATTGACTTCATGTGACATCACATCATGGATTGATTTGCCCTTGAAAAACTCTCCTCGACAGGATAACAGCTTGAAATGTGGAGGCACATTTCAACAAAATAAGGAGGCAATTTACAAGGGGTGAAAATGTGTCTCCGTGTGTTTTTTAGAGTTTAGAATTGGTAAATTTGCATAGGCCTACTGACAGAAAAATACCAAAAAGACCAGACATTTTTCAAAATACATATCTGTCATGCATGCTGTTAGTAGTCTCTACTAATATTGTAGTATCAGTTACCAACATACCTGACAACAACATGGGGTCCTTGTCTGCAGACTTCTTGACGTGATCGGACTCTCCAGTCAGTGATGACTCATCAATTTTCAAGTCATTGCCCTGAATCAACACTCCATCAGCAGGAAGCAGATCACCTGCAAAACAAAATGCTTTCTAAAGACTATGGCCACAGTGTAATATTGTTTGCATGCAATGTACCTGCAGATGAAGTCAATTTGTTGTTGCTCTCTGTGGAGCTATCTGCTATTAATTCATTATTGAACTCAAGCCTAAATCTGGAAAATGGCTGTTTAAGAAGGACTTTGTGGCTTTAATCCTAATCTGGAAATGAAAGGTGAACTCCATTTTCTGATTTATTAATGTATTACTGGACTTGTCCCTCCTTATCTGCAGCAGCTCATTGAGCTGAGGAGCAGCAGCAACTACAGCCTGCGCTCTCAGGACTTTCTCCTTCTCTTTGAGCCTAGAGTGCAAACAGAAATGGGTAAAAAAGGCCTTTCGGTTTGGGGTACTGCATTATTGGAATGAACTACAGAAAGATTCTCAGTTGAAAGATCTTGTATCACTTGATACTTTCAGATCGTTACTGAGAGATTTTGAAACACAGTCTCTTACCTGTAGATGTTTGATCTGATGTGTATTGTGTTAAATCAATCATGTAATGTTGAACTGTTTTTGAGCGTATGTAATTGGTGTATGAAATCTTGCCGTATGAAGTCTCTGGCCCAGGACTCTCTTGAAAAATAGATTTTTAATCTCAATGACTTTTTATCTTGGTTAAATAAAAGTCAAATAAAAAAAATAAAAAAATAAAAAGAAGAGGCAGCTGGTGGCCACGCACGATAAAGCCAAATAAAAAATTAAAAACATGCTTGAAAGCTCCAAAGTAAAGAATCACAGAGTTGGATGGCTAAATTTCATACTCATCTCACACTTACCATATTTTATCTGTGCGATGTCCCCAACCAGAATGTCTGCCACAGGCAGCTGTATTACCTGGCCCCCACGGACCACCTGAAACTTTTGCTCCTGCTCAATTCGGCTCTGCAGTCCACGGAACTGCTTCTCCTTCGACCAGTCGTTGAAGGCTGTCACCAAAACTACACACACTACGGACAGAAGGATGGCAGCGCCCTCGATCCAGCCTGCATCTGCCTCACCCTCATCCTCCACCCCACCAGCTGCTGCACCACATGCTGGAAAACAAAGAAATAGAAGATATAAATGACATATACACATCTTAAGCATGCGTTTCTTCATTCATCCCAAAAAAGCAATGTTCTGTTTCAACTTCCTGCTTGTTCAGAATTGGGTAATATACGAGCTGCCATCACCCGGATATCTTAATTCAGCGAATCCTTGAGAGAAAGTAGTTTATTTTCCGAAAGATCCACTGACTTGTTAAGGAACTTAGGAGAGACAAGAACAGAACTGTACATATTTAATATTTAAAGTTGGATACTGATCATTTCTGTTACCTGACAGAAACCCACTTGTGCAAACCCTCTGTCTACTAACTGTGTAACACAAAAGACAAGTCTAAAATTAAACAAACTCTGGCTTAAATAGCCCCATGAGAAATATCTTCTTCTCGCGTCTAAATTCATATGCCCTACTTCAAATGAGGCTCGGCATTCTACTGGTTGCACACTGGTAGACAACGGTATATTGGGGAATGAAACAAGGCCTATACCAAGTACTCTTTGTGCTTCTTCATGTAATACTCCGGGAGCCATTATACTCTGGATCAAAAGAAACAATAAAAAAACAATAAATCCCTTAAGACTTTGCTGGAATTCTTTTTTTTTCTTTTCTTCAATCTATATGAGTTTATTCTGTCCATCTTGATCACTGCACTACAGTCAGCAGAACAGCCTGTAATCTTTATCCATGGTCCTGAAAATAGTTATTAAAAGTTTTCATTCTTTAAACAATTTTAGACACAGAAATAGCATTGGTAGTGAATTCTCCTCTATATGCATTCAAACTAAATAATCAAAACTAGCTTTTTAGTACAGGAAGGGGTTTAAAAAATAGGTCAAAAGACACACAGATGGAATAAACTATTTAGGAGGACACTGTATTTTTACAACCTCTCGTGTTATGTGTGGAATTCATTGAGGCTGCAGGAGAGCAAGACTTAAAGCAGATAACAGGAGCAGATGTTTGGATCCTGCCCTATGGTAGGCAAGGCAAGGCAATTTTATTTGTACAGCACACTTTCAACAACAAGGTAATTCAAGGTGCTTTACATGATTAAGGGGTAAAAATAAAACAGACAAAGCATATAAAGTAAAAACAGCAATAAAGCAAGATGCACACACAAAACATATGATACATCAAAACATTACTCAAAGGCAGCTCTAAACAGATAAGTTTTTAGTTGTGATTTAAAAGAACTCAGTGTTTCAGCAGCTTTGCAGTTGTCTGGAAGTTTGTTCCAGATTAGAGGAGCATAGAAGCTGAAAGCTCCTCCTCCATGTTTGGTTCTAATTCTAGGGATGCTGAATAGACTGGAATTAGAGGACCTGAATGTTCTGGTGGGTTGGTATAGTAACAGTAGGTCTTCAATATACTTTGGTGCTAAGCCATTCACCAATTTATAAACAAATAAACGTATTTTGAAGTCTATTCTCTTGGTCTTGGTCTTTCCTGGGAGTATGTGTGTGCCCGGCTGTTTATTCTATGTCTCTCTTTATTGCCTTGTGATGGACTGGCAGCCTGTCCAGCATGTACCCTGGCTCTTGCCCAATGACTGATAGAGATAGGCACCAGCCCCCCTGTGACACTATGGACAAGCAGGTATAGACGATGGACAGATGGATGGATATTTTCCAGTTTGTAGTGCAATATAATTGTAAATCGTGATTTAGTTTCTGAGTGTCTACTGTCTGTCCTACCAACCCCCTCTTGCATCAGAGAATCTGTTGTTTACTTTTTGCGATATTTACAGACAAATAATTTACCCCTTATTATTTTACAGTTGTTGAAAAGGATATAGACCTCTGGCCATTTACTTTAAAACAGTAAAACCTTGTTCTAGATTAACTGCACACAGCGTGTGATGTTGCCTCTTTTCCCAGTGTATGTAACTAGTGACCCCTTGCAGTAGAAAGGCCAGATAACATTTTGAATGTTGTTTTTATGTCTTCTCTTATGGCATAGATCAAAAAAGAAAAATCTGGAAAAAATGAAATAAAATAAAAAGTATAGGCAATTCAAAGCTATAGAAAAACTGAATATGAAACATCAGTTATAAAACTGATAGGTGCATCTTAATCTTTACTATGAAGGTTGAGTTTCTTTCCTTGTCACTTTCATGTCTCACCAGCAGAAATTGACCAAGATATTAGGAATGCCAAATTATTGAATTTATTTACATATTTCCTCTTTTAATGTGCTAGCTAAAATCCCTGTATCACAATAACACTCTTACTTTTTTCAGATAAATGTTAAGATAGAGCCATCCACATCGATACATCTGTTTAAAAACGTTTAGCATTACCAATTTAATCATATTGTTTCTCACCTATTAGCAGAATATAGTCATACATTTATTTAATAATGTGTGCATACTACTTTTGCAAATGAAAATCTGATAAGTTTTCTTTAAGTGATTGATCACCGCATTTTATGCTCTGTTCCCTTATACAACATGTATTAATTTTACCAAAATAAAACACTTACACAAAGACTCCTTTGCAGCAATTCACTGTATGTAGAATTACTAAAGCAACTTGGCTTATTTTAACATTACAAATAAAAATAAACCAAGACATTTACCATAGATTTCTTTTTTTACAGCTATTTAAGCAAATTAAAAATGCTTATTATGATGCAACTAAATAGCATCCTCCCAAAAATGTTGTAATTATTTGTAATGAATTTAGACATACCACAAGGTCTGTCTCTTCTTAGCATTTTTTAGCTTGATCTAAGCTTTTAAACCCTTTAAAATGATGACTAGACCCTTGGGCAAGGAATATGAAGTCCATTACTGTGATAACGAAAGAGGCGATGACTGATGCCGCTGACTCAGCAACTCTTTACAGTCTCTGTCTTCATTTCCTGCCTCATGGCTGACAGAGCTGATGTATGGTTCCTGGGAGCTCAAGGTTATTTCTCTACTCAAAGCTTCATTAACCTTTCCAGTACCTTTCTAACGTGCATTTAATACAGTCTTAATGCTAACAAATGCTCACTCTTGTAGGCAGACAAATTAAATATGTGCTTGATGAGTCACTTGACCTCTTAAGGCAGGCGACAAAAAAACTAGGATCTATCTAGTCAATTAAAAAGTGAGCTTGCACAAATGTGGTTGTGAGTGTATCAGAAATGATTACTGGTAGTGAGTCATTGGTTAAATTCCCTGCAACACTGAAAGCATCAAAACTAATGATGTGCGTTTCTCTGATTTAAAACAACTGGGAGCAAACTTCACAGGAGGAGATGCCACAGCAGCTGGGTAACTCACCCTCTCCACTGGTCTGCCCAGGAGGGTGGTAGAAGGAGAGGCCCAGGGAGATCAGAGCAGCAATCTCCAAGATGATGAGGGTGACATCCTGCAGTGCTTCCCATACCAGCTGTAGAAAGGTTTTTGGCTTTTTTGGAGGTATCAGGTTTTTACCAAATATTTCTCTTCTTTTGTCCAGGTCCGTTTGAACACCTTCAAGACCTGAAAATGAAACACATTGGCTGTAAGCATATGTAGGACAGCCAAGCTTTACATCACAGCCAGTCAGAATAATAGGGTTTCATTATATATTTAATGAAAAAACATAAAAAATTATAAATGTCTAAATGCTTAGCTGAAAACAAATTTCCTGACAATGTTATTGGTAAACATGTTGATCTCCAAACAAATGTGTACTCCATCATTTCTCTTGATTTTAATTTCCAGTCTTTATTCTCGACCAACTCTAATTACCAGATTGAGTCATGGTGGGCCACGGATTTCTGCATTCCTTATATAATTCAGCTCAAGCAATGAGGGCCTTTATGCTTTGACCTTATCCACCTCCTCATACACCGTTATCCATTGTACATAAATATCTTTAGAACGTTATTGTGAAGTGCTTCATGCTGGCTTAAGGCACAAGGTACTTTTAGAAAGCAGTTAAGGGATTTTCTTTTCATATGAGCTCAGTCAGTATTAAATCAAAAGTATAGTTTGGCAGCAGCAGTGACTGGTTTTTGCAGTTTAAAATTTATGGATATTTTAATATAATCAAATACTGTTTTTAATGAGAAATTACATCTACCTTGCATGTAATCTTGACAAGGTTCAATTCCTGGGAATTATTTTATAATAGGGATCTAATGGTGCACATAATTGACATCCTAAACTGAATTTCCTTTGTTACCAGCTCAGTATGGTAATAATTAGTTGCCATTAACTGTAAAAGCTCGAAGAGCAGTTTTTGTATTTAACAGTAATCTTATTTATTTCTTTACCCTGTAAAGTCAACTGTGCTTGAATAAACTGTAATCGACAAACCAACCATGAGTCTGGTGATAGTTCTAAAAAAGGTTCCATCTTTACTAACAAACCTAAACCAAGAAATAAAAATCCACTTCAACACCAATCATGAAGTAACTTAATAGTATTTTAGATAATCAAGATGTTTTTAGGCAAATATAAGACAGATAGCTGTGTTCTTTTTGGTCAGGAGTTTCACCCTGGAACTCCTTTAAAGATGCCATTTTCACCGAGTGTCTTTTATTATTGTTGAATTGTGAACACTGACCTTAACAGAGGCAAGTGACTTTCAGTGTCCTATTAAAGTAATTTTGGTGAACTGACCACACCTGGAAAAGTTCTCACTGTTCCACATTTTCTCCATTTGTGGGTAAAGGCTCTTACTAATGGTTAACTGGAGTCCCAGACCCTTAGAAATGGCTTTGTAACCCTTTCCTGATATATGTCAATGACGTTGCGCATCTATTCTGGAATTTCTTTAAATAGGGGCACAATGTGTTGCTTTTGAAATCTTTTATTGCACTTCAAGTTGTCACACACTTTTTTATTCTATATGTCAGGCAGTAATTGGGCTTTGGTGCAGCTTGTGAAATTGATTTTTAAAAATGTGGTTAACTGGTGTAGATTCTCAGTCATCCAGGACATGATATTCTTCAGAGTTTAAATGAAGAAGTGGTTAATTACAGTTAATTCAGGATTTAAGAAGATGAGCCATTCCTGTATTTCACATACAGCTTGGATGGTGTGGATAGCTTTTTCCGTTAAGAAATCACAAAAATTATTTTTGTATTTCCTTCGGTTATTTTTGCCTCATAATGTCTTGCCGATTATCTAGAACTTTTAGAAGGACTTAAAACCAAAGTCAGAAGAAATCTGTAGGAAACAAATATTTTTTTCCAGCACATGCAATTGGTTTGATGTGTTTGTAGATGGAAAGTGGTGGTAATTCTGAGGGTGTTTTCACACTTGGAGGGTTTAGTCAGTTTAAAATTAACTCTGGTTAATTTCCCCCTTTGGTGCAGCTCGTTTCTGTAGATGTCAAGATCGCAACCAAACTAGGACGCAGATTGAAACAATCACACTAAGCCTCAAACTCTAACCAACCTCAGTCTACAGGGTGTACACTGCAAGTTGAGGCCAACACCTTCACATAGCCAGATATTTGCTGCATTGTGGGAGTTGTGGTAGAGTAAACAAATCTCACTAGCTAGCCAAAAATGAACCATGAGCTCACATGGACAAACAACAAGGCACATTGCCTTTTTGATATTTGGGCACATTTGTCAGCTCCTACACACACCTAATGAAAACACTGAAGTGTTCAAATTGTAAAGTAAGCCAATATGATGAGGTTTGACCAGATGACTGAACAGTGTCAAGTTTAAAAAGATAAGTATAGCTAAACCCAGATCATTCTTGAGTAAAGGAAAGTAGATATCGTATATGTTGGTCGAAATAAAATTACGAAATGATGACAAAAAATCCCTTCTCCAAAAATTGTTACTGTATCAAACTTGCCAAATTCTTCTTTGGTTGAACGTGGTTGGGTGTTAGTTTTGTGTTGTACATATCATTGCTATTTTCTTATGATTAGTTTTGTTTTAGTTCATTTTCATAAAACATAGCCGTTTGCAACTTTCATAATATAAAAATTTATTTGGAATAATGTTTGGACAATTTTCCCAGGAAAAGTACTTTAAAAAATACTAATAATATGATTAAATTCTCCAGGTTTTCAACTAACTTGGAACACAATCTTCATATACCCCACCCTGGACAAATCTGACCAATAAACCGGCTAAACATTCCTGCATGTTTTTTTCTGTTTGAAAGAAACCAAATCACTGAAAAAGGTTACACTTTAAGAAACTCAACTTATTCAGACAAAGATGGACACAGCATAGGTGTAAAAACGGCCTCAATCAGAATGCATTTAATGAAAAGAAAAAAAAGATTTTCAGGATTCAACCTGCCCATCCCTGATCTGAGCTGATCAAGAGAAAACTGGCCAATTCTGATTCCTGGCTGGCTGATTCGTGGAACTCTACAAAATATGTAACCCTTGAAAAAAAAACAAAAAAAACATGGAATTACTGCTCTTAAAAGATGATCAGTTAGTTATTCTGTCTGGTCAGGAATGAAAAAGGTCACAGGCTTTAAGCACAGGAAGGATTGGATAGATGGAAGTCTGGACAGAGCCAATGAACTGAATGCATTCTTCAATAGGTTCACTTCTGGAACAAGCTCAGCATCCTCCTCTCCTGTTCCCAGCCAAACAGACATCCCTCCCTCCTCTGACCCACAGCTTTCCTGTCACACCTCGGATGTTTTATCTTTCACCACAGCCATGGACTCTTCTGATTCCACAAGTTTGTCTTTAACCATGTCAGGAGATGCTGCTACCTCCTTTGCCTCCCCCTCCTACTTGTCTGTCTCTAAAAGTCAGGTGAAGAGGCAGCTGGAGAAACTGAACTGGAACAAGGCTGCAGGTCCAGGTGGTGTCAGCCCCAGAGTCCTGAAGGCCTGTGCTGAGCAGCTCTGTGGGATTCTGCACCACCTATTCTACCTTAGCATGACACAGGAGAAGGTTCCAGTGTTGTGGAAGACATCATGCCTTGTTCCAGAACCAAAGAGAACTTACCCATCAGTCATCAATGACTATAGACCAGTTGCCCTGACATCCCACATCATGAAGGTCCTGGAGAGACTCCTGTTGCCCCCCGAATAAGCAAACAAGAACATATCAGGACCTTCTGCAGTTTGCTTATTGCTGTGGAGTTGGAGTTGAAGATGGCATCATCCACCTGCTTCAACCAACCCACTGTCATCTGGACAAAGCAGGCAGCACTGTAAGGATCATGTTCTTTGATTTCTCCAGTGCATTTAACACAATTTAGTCTGATTTGCTACTTCAGAAACTCCTTAAGACACAGGTGGAGCCCTCAGCAATCGCCTGGATCAGTGACTACCTGACCAACAGACCACAGTTTGTGAGACTGAAGGATTGTGTGTCAAACAGGTGGTCAGCAGCACAGGAGCACCACACGGGACCGTACTCTCACCATTCCTTTTCACTCTGTACACCTCAGACTTCCAGTACAAATCAGAGACCTGTCATCTGCAGAAATACTCAGATGACTCTGCAATTGTCGGGTGTATCGGAGATGGACAAGAAGCTGAATACAGAGAGCTGGTGGACCGCTTTGTTGCATGGTGTGGAAACAATCGTCTTACTTTGAATGTGGATAAAACAAAGGAGATGATTGTAGATTTTAGAAGAAACAGGGATAAGTCAAACACTGTTTACATCATGGGTGAAGAAGTGGAGGTGGTTGAGGAGTATAAATACCTTGATGTTCACCTGGACAACAGACTGGACTGGAGACTGAACAGTGAAGCAGTCTACAAGAAAGGACTACAAGAAGCAGACTGTACTTCTGAAGGAAGCTTAGGTCCTTCAAGGTTTGCAGCAAGATGGTGCAAATCTTGTACAAGTCTGTTGTAGAGACTGTAATCTCTTCAGCCATCATCTGTTGGGGTAGCAGCATCAGAGCCAGTGACTTAAAAAGGCTCAACAATCTGATACAGAAGGCTGGTTCTGTTCTGGGGACAACTGTGGAACATCTGGAGATGATGATGCAAAGAAGGATTCTTTATAAAATCAAAATAATTATGGACAACCTTGAGCATCCTCTTCATGAGACTGTCATACAACAACAGAGCGTCTTCAGTCGGAGGCTTCTTCAGTTTTGCTACAACACAGACCACTACAGGAAATCCTTCCTGCTCACAGCCATCATGATCTTCAACAACTCCTTAAAGAATTAATTGTATGAGCTACAACAACACTTAATTTCCCTCTGGGATCAATAAAGTATTTTTTAATTTGAATTGTATTAAAGACATAGTAAAAAATCTGAAATAAGACTTAACACTATTCTATTTAACTCTCGGACATCCTGGCTTTACAGAATAATGACAAAAAAGATAAAATGATCAAATAAAAAATACTGTATATTATATCACTACCTATTAGGAGAAATACATTCATAATGCAAAAGATAATAACTTCTTTTGGTTTTCAGAATGACTAAATGAACAACAGTTAAACTTTAAAACTGTAAAGAAGATTCAGTTTGGTGGTATTTAGACTCAGATTTTTCTCATAAGATCTAACTTATGGAGAACGAATATTTTTGTGAAACTCAACATAAATCCTTGAATACATTTCATCACAATAGCTCCAATCCTTAGCTGGATAGTTGATGTGTCAAGAATTGCTATGGCAAACCATATTTACATGATATTTAAAAAAACCTCTGAACGTTAAATTAAATGCAGAAGCTGCAATCTCAATTTGTGCTCTCATTCTGCAGTTATCAGAATTAATTTTGCTTTTCAGTGCTAAATCATTGTTTTGCTGATGAGTGCACACACAAGCATGGCAAGTATTCATGGGAGCTCTCTCTCGCTCCGCTCTTTCTCCCACACAACAACGCATGTTACTGCTGCATTATGTCATGCATAGTGCGTCACTGGGTCTCCCAGGATAGGCCCAGGATTGCACCTGATAACATCGCTGCTGCTTGACAACCCCTCACATCTAAATACACAAGACAGGTGAGATGACTTGGAACTGTTGCAGAAAATAACTGGTGCTTCACCTAATAAAACCAGGAGAACAGGAACATTAAAGAAAGAGATGTTAACATGGTTGACAGTAGACAGAAGGAAGAATATTTCCCAGCCCCTTTGTTGTGCTCTTTACAAATAGATCAGTCTATAAATAGGTGCATTAGCTATTCACTTTTAATTATTTCTATGAGAAGACCTGACATGCTCTTCCATTGATCTTCACAGAGGGCTTCTTTACATAACATGTAAACATCTCTGTGTGAATGCATGTGTGTGTATGGTCGAGTCTGTGAGTCGTGACCAGTTACTTGGGCTGTTTTGTGTGCAAGAAAGCTGCGCCAGCATGCCTGTGGTTGCTTACACTATCACATGATAACATCTGAGCTCTTATATTTGCCAATTAACGTTTGTCAGATACACATGTAAATATTCACAGACACGAATGCACACACAGAAACACACAAATGATGAGATGAGAGACAAGTAGAAGCACAAATAATGATTACACATATTAGCATACAGGTTTTACAAAACCCCTGCCATTTTTTAAGTTCTGTCTAATAACTTTTGACTAGATCTCTTCCCTTTCCAACCACATTTATGGTTTTGAAAAGCACTATATAAGTGCAAGCCATTATTATTATTATTATAATTGTTATTGTTATTGTTATTATTATTATTATACTTTCACTCTGTAATGGTAAGAACAACAGACAGAAATATCTGCATTTAACTACACTATAATTAAAGATTTTCAGTGCAATCTTTAGTGATCAAAAACCATATCAATAGGCAAAAAGTAACTTTGAAATACAATACATAAATACATACTGAAATACTGTACAGTACATAGCCTCTATGTTGACTTTAAAAAGCAACCAATGCTTTATTTATCCTTTATTTATACAAGTTTTTCTCTTGAGAATCAATATCTCATTTAAAAGAGAGACCTGTTTAAAACGCTTAAAATACACACAATATAATTACAAGTACAAAACATTTAACAGAACACATTATTATTGTACAATAGGACAATAATAGTCCGTATTATTGTTCTATTGTTCTATTATTGTAATTATTCCCCATATATATTATGCTCCACTACATTGCAGGTCGGGAGTTTTTTGTTTTTTTTTACAGATAAACAGAATACACACTAAAGCATAAAGATAAATAGATAAACTTTTTGCTGTAAAATGGTTTAAAATGGCATTAAAGCACACTCTACACTGTCTGACCCTGAAGAGCCCTGATGCTTTTGTAACTTTCTTCAATCAGAAATACAGTTCTCCATTTTTTATATTTTACAGATAGCTAACAGCACCCTTGTAGGTTTAGGGATTTAAGTATATTCAAAGAAATTCACATTTATTTCTTTAAAGATTGGGAGAAAGTTGCAGAGTGATGGGAGTTGCAACTGATGGACGTGTTTTGTTTTTTTTAAATTAACTTTAATTGGATTTTGAATTCAATTTTCTACTTTTACTTTAATTACTACTGTGTGATGTTATACTGTGTTCTATTGTTCAGTAATGTTTATTGTATATGCTTTTTATAGGTCTCCAAAAACTGTTAGGATAAAAATGAATTAGTATAATAGGTGCTTAGATGAGTAAATGCAGTTAACAATACCTAAAAAATACATTTTTGGAGGGGTTAAAAAGACAAGATACTAACAAATGGGTAATACCTTTAGAACTGTCTTTTATTGTTTTTGGCACAGATTCAACAAGGTGTCTGAAAAATTCTGAAAAAAAGATTTTTGTCATGAATATTGAATTTCTAAAATACTTTTTAATGAAATGTTATACTTTTAGAAATATTTATTTTGAAAATGATAATTATTTAGATTTATTTTTTTTGCAGTTAGGATAAAATATGGCTTACCAACATTGTGATAAAGAAGAACCTTTAAGCCAAATTTTCACAACCACATACTGGTCCCTATCCTTCCCATTTATTGTAAGATTTCTGACTAGCTATGCACTGATCTGTCAAACCAAGCAGACTCTATTATCTAGATCTGCTTTGACAAAGGCAGCCTTCCTAGTATCCCATTTTTAGACAAACTGAAAAAGAAACTTTATGCCTTCATGCTTGCATAGGAAAAAATGGGAGGTTTTTAATTCAGAGGGAATATGATGGCATATTTTAACAGTTGCCCTTTTTCTGTCAGAGGGTAAAAATAGATCTCCATGGAAACACTATGCATCCCACTCAGAGAACAGAAATACCCACGACTCTGAACCTTGGAGAATGTGTGAATATGTAAGTAAGTGCTGGTTCTGTATGTCCGTTTTTGGTGAAAAGGAATGTGTGGGCACATGCACAAAAACACAGTTAAGACTAAAATGATGTGGTGATCTTTATATTTCCAACAAGGTTGTCGGATAAATATATAAAAATGTGTAATTATTTTTAATATACAAATTAGAAACTGCTCATAAACACTTTTGAAATGCCTCGTTAACTCTAAGATACACCAACAACTTCTCACCTCCCTGTCTCAACTAAATCTCATCTCTCATATTTGGGGATGACCTTTGTGTACTTTTGGCCAAGTTTTGTGTTTGCTTGATTCTTGGTAATATCTCCTGGTTACATAAAAATGTATCAGTTCAGGTTCAGTACTATGAGCGAGTATAGTTACATTAGTCTTGATATGGATTTCTCTGTGTTGGAGTCAGCTTATTCTTGTTTTATTTCATCTTCTAGCCCTACTTCTCAGAGTTTGTCTCTTTTGGTTACTTTCTTGGTCACTCTTTCTTATGTCCCCTCAAAGTCTGTATTTGTGGTACAAAAATTTTATTTCTGGTTTGCTTGCTTCTTGAATATTTACGATAAAATAGTAATTATATGGCCAGCTAAAACGTATTTTTCACGTTTCCTGTCTTCTACATTTCTGGCATACCATTTAGAGAAGCTTCTTTCCAAGATGTGCCCGAGCATATTTGGTCAACAAAAAGACTGGGTCCAGTAAGCCACATTGATGTAATAGTAACATGTAAGCAAGTAACATGTAACATGTAAGTATGACCTTCAACCATTTGGATTAATTGTGTGTTAGTACATCTGTGTGTGCATGTGTATCGGTTTCTGAATGGCTGAGCGTATGTGTAGAAATAAGTGTGTTTGTGTTGAGTGGGTGTATGTGAGTGAGTTTGTCACCTGGAGGTGGATAATTGTTAGTGGCGAGAACACAAGAAAGCCTGCAACACTCAGTACCCAAAAGCAGCAAAGGACAGGTGGATTTGGCTCTAAAGGCCACAGCAGCCCCAAACAGACAGCCACAAGGCATTAACCCCAGGGCAGCCGTATTCCGCACAAAGAGGTAGGTTGTTTGTATAGCACAGGAGTAGAAGCCCACAGGGGAACCAGGTACAAGGTGAGATGCAGGGCACCAACTCCCCCTGACTCACACCGCTATCCCGCTGCACAGGTCAAGCAGGGAGAAAAATCCCACAAAAAGCCACCAACATGCGAGGTAGGCACCAACCCACCACATTAAACCAGAACTCGAAAGGATCAAGTCAGGAAGGGCGCTGCATGATCCTCCCCCAATGCCTGAAAAGTCCATCGTCCCACGCAGCAAGACCCTACTGATGTGTGGTATTGCATATTTTAAGAAGGAGAGGATGGTCGGTCACCCAGGTGCTGGCACAAATCCCCCTGGGGACTAGCTCCCAAACTCGCCCTCTCTTGTCCTTCTGTCCTGTTTTTAAATCATTGACCTCTACTTCATCTTTTGAAAACAAAACAAGAACATTGCGTGCTACAATAATAGATAACAATTCTTGTGTGTGTGTATATATATATATATATATATATATATATATATATATATATATATATATATATATATATATATCATTTTATTTTTATTATTATTTTCTTTTTTATTAGGGCTGTCAAGTAACGGGTCAATTATTTTGTAGAACTAATGCGATACATTTTTTTAACGCATTAACGCATGGACAGAATGATCCGACCTATTTATCCCGCAATTCAACCCACACTGCGTTCATTGCTCGTCAGGTAATTCAATTCAATTCAAATTCAAAAATACTTTATTGATCCCAGAGGGAAATTAAGTGTTGGTATAGCTCATATAATCAATTCTTTAAGGAATTGTTGTAGATAATGATGGCTGTGGGCAGGAAGGATTTCCTGTAGCGGTCTGTATTGCAGCGAAACTGAAGAAGCCTCCGACTGAAGATGCTCTGTTGTTGTGTGACTGTCTCATGAAGAGGATGCTCAGGGTTGTCCATAATTTTTTTGATTTTATGAAGAATCCTTCTTTGCATTATCATCTCCAGATTTTCCACAGTTGTCCCAAGAACAGAACCAGCCTTCTTTATCAGGTTGTTTAGCCTTTTTAAGTCCCTGGCTCTGATGCTGCTACCCCAACAGATGACTGCTGAAGAGATTACACTCTCCACAACAGACTTGTAGAAGATCTGCAGCATCTTGCTGCAAACCTTGAAGGACCTAAGTGAACAGACCTAGTAAACAGTAAACGGGTCTCCCATGCTGTTTACCTAGTAAACAGCATGGGAGACCCGAACTGCGTCCATGGTTCCATGTGAATGTCTCTTCTCAGTTGGAAGTCGAAGGATTTTTGGTCTACGTCACTCCCTACCTCTGCTGCGCATGTAGTCTACAGAAAGTCTGCATGTCTTGTTCTGTGGTTGCACAAATCACTTGGATAAAAACAGTGAAACGTGCAAAAGACATCTTTGGTTGCATGTATCATAAAAAGCGACTAGAACGAGCAGATTATTAAAATGCAAGATGCTGCAGCAATCACTTCCCATCAGGTAAGCCTTGGATAAAAAACAAGCTAACATTGCTAACCAACGCTGCAGCTGCAAGATGACAGCAAATAATAACAGTACACACATCCAGTGTTGATAAACAAATAATCCCACTATTGTTAGAAGAATTCAAATAAATTCGACATTACCTTATTGATCCCAGAGGGAAAATAAGTATTGTTGTAGCTCATACTATTTAACTCTTCAAGAAGGATCCTGATGGCTGTGGGCAGGAAGGATCTCCTATAGCAGCCTGTATTGCAGTAAAACTGTTGAAGCCTATGACTGAAAACACTCTGTTGTTGTTGGATAGTTCTATGAAGAGGATGCTCAGGTTTGTCCAAAATTAAAGCAAGGCAAGGGAAGGCAAGTTTATTTGTATAGCACAATTCATGTTACAAGACAATTCAAAGTGCTTTACATAAAACATCAAAAGCATTACAACAGGGTGCAGAAAAAGCAAAAGTACAGGAATAAAAATCATGATTTAAAATGCATTAATTAATAAGAAACAGTCAGCTTTACATTCAGAAAATGTTAACGAGTTAGTTTGCCTAACCAACTGGCTAAAAGATAAATAGGTTAAAAGAGCCACGTGTAAATGTGATATTCAGTATTTCCCTTATAAAAGTGCAACGACATCCGGTTTTGTCCTTTATTTAGGTCCTTTATTTAATTGTACTTTGTCTGTCATATTTAGGAATGTTAATTAATCGTGTTTAGTTGTGATTAATTCACAACTACTCTGTGAATTTGATTAGATACAAATTTGTATTCATTTGTAATCCCTAATTAATCCCAGGGTAGCTGTAAATGAATCATGATTAATCACGATTAATTAACATTCATAAATATGACAGGAAACTACAATTTTTGGTGTAAAACGACAAAACCAGATGGTTTTTCTCTTTCTTTTAAAGAAAATACAGGAGACATCCTTAGAACTTTTGTTTTGAACTTCACAATCACATTTACACGTGGCCCTTTTAACCTACAGTATTTGTGTTTTAGCCCGTTGCTAAGGCAAACTAACTGGTTAATATTTTCTTAATGTAAAGCTTACCGTTTCTTATTATTATTGGACAACCCTGAGCATCCTCTTCATAGTACTATTCAAAAATAACAGTGTTTTCAGTCAGAGGCTTCAACAGTTTCGCTGCAACACAGACTGATACAGGAGATCATTTCTGCCCACAGCCATCAGGATCTACAACAACTTCTTGAAGAGTTAAATAGTATGAGCTACAACAACACTTATTTTCTCTCTAGTATCAATAAAGCATTTTTGAATTGAATTTTAGTCTTCTGAATAATAGAGGTATTATTTGCTTTTTACCATGAGCACAAATTCTGTGGAACCAAACCTTTACATAACTCCAGGTCCCACTGTCATTATTTGTGGTTATCTTGCAGCTGCAGTGTTGGTTAGCTAAGTTAAATTGTTTGTTAGCCAAGGTTTGCCTGATGTGAAATTATCGCCACAGATTTTTACATTAAAAATTTCTGCTGGTTCTAATTGGTTCTTCTGATCTTTTACAACACCTAATTTTATCTCTTTCTGCAGACCAAACACGCAGTAGAGCAGGAAGTGACGTAGACCGATAATCCCTCTATCTGGCCTGCATGCGGACCGGCCATGTTATTTACGTCAGGAGCACTGAATGTAGCACTGTCTGAATTGTAGGATAAACAGGGTGGGTCATCCTATGCGTAAAAATAAATAAATCACGTTGATTCTACAAATTAATCAACCTGCGTTAACGCGCTAATTTTGACAGCCCTAATATATATACAAACATACATATACATATACATGTATATACATATACAAAGGCAAAATTGTAAGATAGATTAATGGGTCATTTTAAAAATACAAAAAAAAGAAAAGTATTTTAGAACATAAGCATAATATGTAAGTAAGGTTACTAATAGCTGCAGCAGAGGGAGCTGAAATGATTCAGCTATTAACAAAAAGACATGGAAGACAAAAGCATTGAAATGCTAGGATAAAAAAAAAATGTAATCACCATTGTTAGCACCACGCAATTGTTTTTTTTCTGTTATAGTTTTTTTTCTTGATTTCTTTTTAAATGTAGCTATATGTAATTTAATGTTTATTTGAAAACTCAGCAAATTAATTTCTTTTAAAATCTTTACAATTACAAAACTTTACACATTTTTTTTCTTCTGTTATGATAAGAAAATGAAACAGATATAGGCGAAACCAGATATTTACATTGTGTTTTCTCATCTCATTGTGTGATATTAGATCAGACAAAAAAAATCAAATTTTAAGTTATTTGCTAAATGGCCAAATAACGATAATGAGGTTTTTTTTCCTTCAAATTTTGAAGTTTACATACATTTACTATGTGTTTGGTAGAATAGCTTTTGAGCTGTATGATTTTGGTTAAATATATTGGGTATTCATTAACATGCGTGTCACAATAATTTGTTGGAATTTTGCCCTTCTTCCAGACAGAACTTGGTGAAGCTGACTGAAGTGTGTAGGTTGCCTTGCTTTCACATTGCATTTTCAACTCTGCAAACACTTTTTCTTTAGGACTGATATCAGGGCTCTTTGATTGCTTTTCCAAAAAACTGACTGTAATCTAAGAATTTATTTCCTGCTTTATCTTAGGAAATTTTAAGATTTTTTTTTATTTATATCCGGGGAAAATAAAAGAACCTCATGTTTTGTAGTTGGTTTTGTCTAATCAAGTAGTCAAATAATTGCTAATGAAATAATCAGACAGTAAGTAAGAACATGTCAGAAGGAGCAGTTCCAATAATTTACGAGGAGCGTTAGGGTGCACAGCATGAGATTAGGTAACGCTAAAATTGGTATATCTGAGTAGCACAGTTCTGTAGCAGTAGTGCATATGTATGTTATACATAACATTGCAGAGATATGATGGTTGAAACACTGAAAAGATTGGCCAATACAAATATCCTGAAGAAAAATAAATTGGTTCCTTTACTCAAGGTGGCAATAACAAAATCTGGTTTTCTCTCTCTCACCAGGAAATCTACTTCATTAGAACTCCAGTGCAGAACTCTTGGGAAGTCCTCATAGGTTCTTCCCACTGTAGCATTTGTATATAACAGGCACCAAACAGGAAAAAAGTTCTGCGTAGAATAACTGTGAAGCTTCAGCACAATCCTCGTCTCTGTGGCAAGAGGGGGGGGTTCCTTGGTATGAGTCGATGTGTGTTGTTGTCACCATACCAACTCATGCGATAATTTGACTGCTGGGCTTCGAGTGGTCACATTCACAAAGGCCAAAGATGCAAGCAGATATACTGTATGGTATGTAAACAAACAAGTGAGCAAACTCTCTTCTTTCATGATAAGTCACTGAGTCATTTGGACATACTCGCATGAACACAACACACGAGAATAAAGCATTTTTCTGCCTGAGGACAGCCCTTTTTAAAAGTTAATGGATAGGAAAGTGACAATGTAGTTTGTTACAGTAAGTCACATAAGTGTACTGTGTGTGGTAACGCTGTGAGCCATACGCAGAGGTTTGTTACAGTATGCTTTTATAAAAATGCCAGACAGACAGATGTTAAAATGCACTGCTCTACACCTTAAAGAAAATTAACACTTTCTAAAACTGATTCAAAAAGTCAATGTGTGGTTTTGGGGGCCAGTAGATAACAGTAATGATGAAGGTAGTGGGTCCTGGCAGCTGGCAGCTGACAGCGAGTGGTGGACCAGAAGGATTTTATTGTTTTTGAGTCATTGAAGTGGAAGTTTCTGCGAGACCCACGATGTTGGTATCTCTAACGGGGAGGAAGAACAATGTCAGGGTGGAGGAATAATGCCGGTGGTGGAGGTTCAGGCAGCCAAAAGCGAAGCCAGAAGAGCTCTGCAGCTGCATACTTGTGTAGACCAGACAACGAGTGGTGACAAGGGGGTAGGAGACTCCAGAGGAGTGCACACCAGACGGGAAGCTTGGTGGCCCACATAGTAGGCAGCTTGATTCACACAGGGTCGGCTGTTTCGATGAACGACAGGTAGGCTGAACCCTCAATCTCCACAGCAAAGAAGTTCAGGACTGACAGCAGAGTTGCAGTAAAGTGATGATAGGAGGTTGTATACTTGCTAAAGCAGAATGTTAAAGTAAAAAACGTCTAGAAGTCATTACAATTAGAAGCTACCGGTGAGCAACGGCAGCAAATCGCGCCAGCGTCCACTCAACCATCTGCACTGTTCAACGATATCATATGTTCCATTTTGTTTATTTGACCTCTTATGAGCTCAAGTTATTTTTTATTTGTATACTTTGGGGGGGAAAAACAACAACTTGTTTTTGAAGAATCCCTGTGTTTCATTCACTTATTCAACACGGTCCATCACAGGCTCAATTTACAAAATATCAGAATAATGAGTAGATGTTTTTTAAATACTTCAAATCCAGATGCAAAACTGCATGACTAGGGACAAATGTGTGTGTGTCCTTCAACAAATTTCCCACAATACTGTAGTTTGTTGCAATTTTGGCCCATTTCTTGAGACAGAAATGGTGTAACTGATCCAGGCTTACAAGCTGCCTTGCTCACACGCACCATTTCATCTCTGAGTGCATTTGCAAAAGCTAATCAGTTTTTTTATGTTGGTTTTGAAGAAATTAATTATTTTTCTGAGTGGTCTTTCAGCCTCTGGACTCATTTTAGGTTGGGCAATAACACTTTTATCAGGTTAAGCTAACATTTTCACATGGTCTTGTACTTTGCTTTTGGGGTTGTGCACATTTTGCATCAAAATTCCTAAGTATAACCAAGATTTTTTGGAGGTCCACGATTTCTTTAATTTTTTCTTTTATGTGAAACAAGGAACTAGTGTGTGAGATGTTAACTCAAATTTTGTGAATTATCCTTTTAGAAACATATGACAATATCATTGGGGCTGTCCTTAATAGTTTAAATATGGTAATCTTCCAACCATCTATCCTATGCAGCGTTGCAGTGGGTGTCTCCAACAGTCACGGAGCAAGAGGCAGGGTAAACCCTGGACAAGTCACCAATCCATCACAGGGCAACACAAACATACAGGACAAACAACCATGCACACACCACCTAATGGTAATTTTAGAGAGACCAATTAACCTAACAGTCATGTTTTTGGACTGTGGGAGAAAGCTGGAGTACCCGGAGAGAAACCACGCATGCACAGGGAGAACATGCAAACTCCATGCAGCAAGACCCCAGGCTGGGATTTGAACCCAGGACCTTCTTGCTGTAGGGCAACAGTGCAACAACTGCACCACTGTGCAGCCACATAGTAATCCTAATATACTTATGTGAATATCATGTGAATATGAAGGAAGTAATAAAAAATAATCTCTGCTCATTGTTCTGGCATTTACCATATATAGAAAAAGTTTGGATTACCTTAACTGTCCTAAAACAGGAGCAGTTTAGCCTGATTTCATGTTTTTATATAGATTAGGTTAATTTCCCGATAATAACTGTAAATGTTTTTTCCTCAAGAATCTGCGATCAAAATACAAAAAAAGAGAAATAAAAACCTCCTTACGGCCTCATTATTAAATTTATTAGTCATTTGTTTATTTTTTCCACCATCTGAGCCTCAAATGCGGTAACACTAGCCAGACAGACTGCCCTACATGTGGACAAAACTTTAATGAGACATCTGTTTACTGGCTGTGTGAGGGCACCAAAGGTGTGTTTGCGCGTGGCAAAGAAAAGAAGAGATAGTCAAGGTTTGTTGGGACACGACTGCTTGGTGATAAAGACAAAGTGTAATGGGGTCAGTAACATCATCCTGTAACTCCAGACTGGTCAACCATTTAGTCAGTATAGGCTCTCCATGTAACACTCCTTAGTTTTCATCCTTCCGTTAGCTAAACTGTCACTCTGGGTAGCAAAAAGTCTCCATGCATGGCAAGGGTACTGCAATATTGGTTACCTCGTAGACACTGGTACATGAACCCAGGTACATAGGTGTTCTGTACCAGGGTTAAGCACTAGCTTAAAATGTGACATAAACTTAGTTTATTACCAAATTTACAAAACCTTAGTAATTATAAATCAGACTCTGAGTCACAACATTAGCTGTAATTTTAAATTCTTTTTCTAAGAACTACAAGGACATTATTACCTTCTTTTCTTTTTCCCCCCAAAAAAATCTGCAATAAAAGAACAGTGCTGAAAAGTGTTGAAACACCTACAAATTCTGGGTTCATAGCTTAAGGGCATTTCCAGAGGGAGCTTACACAAACACCAACATTTCTATCTGCATGCAAATAAATGTCATGCAAACACAGGCACACATCAGCAAGCCTTCCCCTGGGGAGTGAAAAGAGAGAGCACCCGGGGCCAAGAGGCTGAAAGGGAGAGTGACAGTGGTCTATCTGCGGTCTCCCATCTGGGTGTCAGTCTCTGGTTTCGCTCAGGGGCTCAGATAAGCACAACACAATAGGGACAGCTATTAAAATTCAAACTACCAGAGAGAGTAATGAAATAGTCATGACAGGTAAGGGAAATCAACACACTAATGCACACCTTATTATATGTGTGCTCAGGAGTGTAGGAAAAAATTTAATATAAAATGTTTGTCTTGAGAACAAGGAAAATTAGATAAAAACTATTAAAATAACCAATGTATCTAAAATGCATAACAATAATAGTTAATTATTGATCAGCTGAAACACTCAGTTTATTTAAATCCAGGTTAAAGACCCACCTGTTCTCAGCTGCTTTTGATTAGGTTTTTATTCTAAGTTTTAAATCTGCACGGCTTCTTTTAAGATAGATTTTAATTTTTATATTTCTTTTGGTTCATTTTAAATCATGGATTTTATTTCTGTACTTTTGCTTTTTCTGCACCCTGCTGTAATGATTTTGATGTTTTATGTAAAGCACTTTGAATTGTCTTGTAACAAGAATTGTGCTATACAAATAAACTTGCCTTGCCTTGCCTTGCCTTGCATATTAATAATTCAATAAACAGTTAAAACACTACACAAATATTCTCAGAGCTATTGGCTCAGAATCCCATTCCATTCTCAGGGTTATCATACACTTCCCATTTAAAAAAATCCAAATTTTGACAGACTCAAATTAGCTGTGCACTGTTCTTTTCCATCCATATTGTAAAGTATAAATACAATACAGTGTCACTCGAAGGTATTCACACACCTTGACCTTCTCCAGATTTTGTTAAAACCTGGTTACATACATACATGATTCTAATGGTGTACTGAGTAGTGATCTATAAAAGGTTTACACAAAATAGCCCATGCTGACAAAATGAAAACATGTTTTCAGACATTCTTCTAAATTTGGAAAAAATAATAGGCATTTAAAAATAAGACACAATAAGTGTTCACACCGATGTCTTAATATTTTGTTCAAGGTCCTTTGGTAGCAATGACAGTCTCTGGGTATGTCTTTGCTTGGTACACCTGTTTCGGGGTGTTTTTTTTAAATCATCCGTATTTGCAGATTGTTTCAAGCTAAGTCCGGTTGGATGGGCAGCACTGGTACAAATATGAGTCTTTTCAGATATGTTCAATTGGATATAAGTCCTTGCTTATGCTGGGAAATTCTTGGAACTTCACAGACTCCTCCTGAAGCCGGTCAGGTTAAAGTCATGCTGAAATATGAATTATTGACTTAGTCTGAGGCTCAGAGGACTCTGAAACAAGATTTCTTCAAAAGTCTCTCCATGTTTGGCTGCTTTCATCTTACCCCCTATGTGGACTAGTACCCCACTTTCTGCCATACAAACACATCTGCATTAAGATGCTGCCACCACCAAGCTTGACAGTTGGGATGGTGTTGGCCAGGTGATGAGCAGAGCATGTTTTATCCTACACATGCCACTTAAACCAAAGAGTTAAATGTGGTTTAATCAGACCAGAGAATATTGTTTCTCCTGGTCTTACAATCTTAAAGGTGTGTTTTGGCAAGCTGGCTGCCATGTCTATCTGACAACTCTATCATAAAGTACTGGTTTTTTACTTATCTGACCAATACCGATGTTAAAAAATGACAAATATCAGCTGATACCAATGTTGATGCTGATATATCGTGCATCCCCACTGGAATTTAGTTAGGATTTCACACCTCTGGTGGGAGTATCTGACAATAAGACAGTTTGTTCACTCCACAAACCTGAACCTCATGGAAGAGATAGAGCTTTTTGAAAGTAGAATGGCCAGACAATTATATCTCTAGATGCGTAAAGTTTGGAGAGACATAACCAAAAAGACATGCAGCTGTAACTGCAGCAAAAGGTGCTACTAAAAAGTACAGTCTCTTGGGGGAGATTATAAATGCATGCCAAACTATAACATTTCATTTGAACCACTTGTGACAGCCATGTCGCCTTTTCCTTCCAATTTACAACTACACTCTAATTTCTGTTGGATTACAAAATTATATAAAATACACCAATTTTTTGGTTGTAGCGTATCAAGTGTTTTGAATACTTATTCAAAGCACTTAAATAAATTCTATGTACAACTTTGTTGCTAATTTTTTTAACATTACAGAATTAGTTTTAAAATGCAAATCTTAAAAAAAAAATCAGCTTATGTTAAGGGTCCTACTGTAGCTGAGTGACTCATTTCTTTCAAATATAAAGTACTTTATAAATAAATGAGAATGTTTGGGGTCAGAAAAGGACTCTGATCTGTAATCTATCCAGGCAACAACACTTAATTTCCTCAGTTTTTGTCATGTTTAATACATTCAGTATTAAACTGTAAAACCACAAAGACAGACATATTTTATACAATTGTGAGTCAGCACCAGGCAACATAGGAACAGGTAGGTGAAGTCTGGCTTTTTGGTATCTGCCCTTTACCTCAGTCAATGATCTATGGGACTTCCCTGATGGCAAACATCTGTGTGTGACTGTTTATACTTGTTTGTTTGTCTCTAAAAATATGCTTGTCTTGATATAGGCCAGACATGATCTGTAGTAGATTTCTGTGGGCAATAAATGTATTTGTCTAAGACCATGCTTAATCTTAGCACATTAATTTACTTTTTTTATACTTTAATTTATCTTAAGCTTGGGTGGAGGTGGGGGTCTTGGCCTGGCCTCCACTGGGCGCCCCGTGTCAGCGCCTTGGCTGCTGCTGTTGTTTAACCGCTGCCGGGGCAGATGGGTCCTCTGATGGCGTTTCCTTGCATGGTTCATCTGTACTCGGCCCAATGTCCTTTTTTACTGTTGCTTTTAACTTTGTGTGTGCATGGGAGTTGTGTTGGGGGGAGGGGGGTATAACTGTGATCACACTTTTAAATCTGTGGGGGAGGGAAGGGAATATGGTTTTATGTGGGGTCATTTTAATCTGTACAGCACTTTGTGATGCAACTTATTGTATGAAAAAGGCTTTATAAATAAAGTTTGATTTGATTTGATTTAATCACTGTCATTTAAACTAGCCCCCAATGTAGCTCTCTAGAGGCCATAATCAAACCCTTATATGGAAGTCTGGATCTATTGCACTTCATAACATATCTCAGTGGGAACATTCTGAAAGTCATTACTTTTTCAAAGTGTGTATTCAGAATTTAGTACGGGTGTTCCATCTTGGGTGCCTCACGATTATGATTCGATTACGATTCGGGTGCTATGATTACATTTTAAAATGATTACTTTTGTTGCATATTTTTTCCCATTTAGGGTTTTTTATTCATTCTTTCCATGGCTACTTTCTACTCTTAAATTCATTCAGTTTCCATTAATTGAAGTATCCAAACCAATTGATGTCTTGTCTTTTGTTCATGTCAAACCACAAATAAACCAACACATGTCCAAAATATGTTTCAGAATCATATCCAGGTCATATTTTCAAAAAAAGCTAAAGGAAATTGTGTTGGCAGTTTAGTATATTATAGGGTGACCCTTTTTTGATTTCCATAAAAGTGGAAACTTGGTCCAATCCTTAAACACATCAATCATATTCTGTTTACTTAAAGAAGACTTTTTCATTTTAACATATTTAAAGTATTCATTGTCTATGTGGCTAAAAAGAAAAATTAAATAAACTTCAAATCAGCTTTTACAAGACAACCATTACAAAAATGTCGTTGAAATCTAAATAGAAATAATTAATCTTCTGTATTAGAAAATACACCTAACAATAATAGTTCCCTTTTTAAGTCATACAGGACAAAAATGACTCAAAAATCGGAAATTATATTCTGAGAAAATAAGTATTATTTTTCTATTCAAAGTAATAAAAAAGGCTGTGTTCTATTTACAATGTATACTCAAGTCTTTGTTTTTTTTCTGCTGTCAATTTCATACAGAACTCTAACTTTGTACATTCTTTTTTATAGTTTTTGCCTCAGTTTGACCGATGGGATGTTTGCCACCTGTCATACACAGAAACAGATCTGCCAACTATGAGTACAGTGCTCTCCGCCAAACATTAGTTGCGAGATGTAATAAAGGAAAGTTCCTTTGTGTTACATACTTAAAGCTACACTTTGGCTGATGTCTGGTAAACATGAGCTCCCCTGCGTTGCGCTTGGGAAGGGCGCCCTGGACAGCACCAAAAAAGTGGACATTTCCGGGGAAAAGAATATGTTGCTGCTAACATGATACACAACAAAGACACTTCTTTCAAGAGCAAAATATTTGCTGTATTTTGTAAATTTCACGCTGCATGGCTGAAACACTAGCAGCAGCCATACTGTTTTGTCGGTCTGTCCTCTAAAAATATCCATGTAGCACGCCAGACTTTTATGTTTTTCTCATCTAATTATTATGAAATAATAGATTTTTGAACCATTTTGAATCACTATCGATTTTGCTATTTTTACATCGGAATAAAGCGATTTATGGTGAATTGGCACACCCCTAGCAATTAGGGTAAAATATTTGCCCTTCTTTTAATTAAGGAATGACAATGATAATCAACTGTGACAACTTAATTTCCATACTGTATTCTTGCCTACTAAATTAGAAGCACCATATCTGTGTGAAGGTTCCATTGATTAGATTTTAGACAACAAATTAAATTATTTAGTAAATGTCGTTCTCTTGTTTCCAGTAAGCTAAACTTAGTCATTAATAAAATAACATTATTCATAGCTGTGCAGGAACCTCTTTGAATTTTACTGAAATGTATGGGGACACTAAAATGAATGCACAACAAAATCAATTACAACTCAATTACAAACCATGTGCCACGTATTTCAAACTCATTTGTTAGTTTGTTCAACATGTAACCATTCTCTAATACGGCAAGGCATTTTTAAGGCCAAAGGGTGACATATTTTATAGATACAAATGGATAAGCAGTTCATGCAAGTGAATTTCCAGAAGTCTACCCAAGTACACTTTTTCCATAAAGAATCTATTAAAAAAAAGGAAATGTAATCAAATTGGATTAGATGTTTCTGGATAGTCATCTCATCTGGGAAGTAGGCAAAAATAATATTTACAAAAGGCAGTTGTACCTATTCTATTCCAGTACTTTAAAGGTACATGAATTCATACCAAAAGTCTTTCATATAAGGCCTTTCAGTTCGCTACTGAAGGAATGGAACTTTTTTTCATACCTATGCATGTGCAGAAGGTCACTTGCATATTATAAGTGCCGAATTCTCAGTCTGTCGGCTATCTTTGAAAGTGGCAACAAAACAAAGCAGAGAGTTTGAGGTCTGTAGTATGGTAACATTAATGTTTCTCAGACAACTACACAGGAATGGTAAATGGGCTGAGGTTATATATAAACTTACTTTTTTAGTCATACTGACCACTCAAAGCGCCTTACACTGGAGCCACATTCATCCATTCACACTCACAACGTGCACGCATTCATACACCGATACAGAGCTCCGTAGGAAACTTGGGGTTAAGTTCCTGGCCCAGGGGCACATCAACATGTTGACAAGAGGAAGCTGGAATCAAACCTACAACCATCCAATTGCAAGACAACTATGTTTCTTGCATTTGAACTTCACACTGTATTTAATTACAACTTGTACACTGCAAAGTCTTTATCAAAATAACTTTAAAATGATTTAACCTTTTTTAAACATTGCCTGACGGCACAATCTTTGTGATATTTAAGCTATTTTACTGTAGCATCAACAAATTCATTAACTGATCAAATATTTCCAAAGCTCCAGTATACTTGTGCTGAGCACTGTTTAATATGCTAACACATGTTAAAATGAAATTATTTGTTCATGAATTTAAAAAAACACAAAAAAACTTTAATACATATGTTCATTTCTCTTGATTTAAACTAAAGCTTAAACTTTAACACAATAATTTCAATGATTCATTACAGAAAAAAGTAAAGTATTAAAAATTCGCATTTAATCACACTGTGGAACGTTAAACCCATATTGCATTTGAACTAGTGTTAAAATTAGTAAATAGGAGATGTCTGACATAATAATCTGTGAGCTACGTAGTGTTCCCCCTTGTCTTGTGTTTGGCTGTGTGCTATTTAATGAGTGTTATGTGATGAAATACCACTGGATGATGGGAATAACAGTAAGTTGAACACTGCTTTTGAGAGTAAATGTCATAGAGGATAGTTATCAAAGAGGCCTACAATTTTAAATCTAAAATCAGAGAATTCTACTCAATTCAATAAAAATATACTTAAATTCTACTGAATGCAATAAGGGCTGCACAGCGGTACACTTGGTAGCACAGTTGCCTTGCAGCAAGAAAGTCCTGTGTTCAAATCCCGGCCTGGGATCTTTCTGCATGGAGTTTGCATGTTCTCCTTGTGCATGCGAGGGTTCCCTCCGGGTACTCCAGCTTCCTCCCACAGCCCAAAAACATGACTATTAGGTTAATTGGACTCTCCCTTAATTGCTCATAGGTATGACTGTGTACGTGCATTACTGTTTGCCCCATATGTCTCTGTGCTGCCCTGTGCCTGCCCCCCCCCCCCCCCCCCTGCAAAGGACAGATGTGTATAGATAATGGATGGATGGATGAATTCAAAAGCAGTTGTTGAAAGAGGAACCCCAACAGAGTGCAGAAAGAAATGGCTGAACATGTGTGGCTATGCTAGCATACTTTTACTCCGAAACATTTATCTTTTTTTTTTTTTTTACTTCATTGTCTTTTGGTTAACTATATTGCATTCAGATTTATGGTTGAGGAACTGAAAGAAACACAGCACATTAATGAAACAATTTTGCAAAATATAAAAGTATTGTTTCTTTTCTTTTTTTTTAAAAATACCTACAGAATGTGGAAGAGCACAGAGCCCGAACAATTTTGACTTTACCCACATTTGGATGTGTATGGTTGGCTGAACCAAAGAACAAAATCCACAACATCCAAGTTTACACAAGGTCAAAATTGCTATATATCATCATAATATGCATTTTATGTGTCTACTTATCAATTCAACCATTCCCCAAAATGTATTGAAATGGAAATAATGTATTGCGTCAAATATTGCTGTTTGATCAAATGTAATTAATCAAAAATTAATTAATTACATAGGACTAAATTAGATTTTAAACAATTATTTGCATCCCACCACTAATTTAAACATATCTAAAACTCATCAAACTGATACAACTTAGATATGAAGTGTACTGTGATTCTGATGAAAGTTACAATTCTTATCTAATAAAATTTCATCTACAAAACAAGAAATGTTTACATTCTATTCCACATTCTATACATTGAAGTTCTATGCTTTTGCCCAGATGTATCTGGTTCATTTTCCATGTTTTCCTTCAGCTTCAAAAACTAGTTTTTATACAGTAGAGAAGACACCATTAATGGTTTTGTGTTTTATTATGGTAAAAATGGAGCTGTATTTTGGTGGTTTTAGAAACATTTTCTGTGCTAATTACAGAGGAAACAGCACCTCAGCCTCCATAAGTCACTAGCAGACAAGAAGTTAATCCTATTTAAGTTCGAAGTGTTCAATATATTCAGATATGTCTATTGGTCTATTGTTTAGGTATGTCTATTTAACTGGTCACTAGCTTGGACTATCAGCACTGTAGCCAAATATTTGCTTATAGAACCAACCGAAATAATAATCCAAGCTTGATAAACTTTGCAGTGCATCTATTTTATTGCATTAAGTTAGAAAACAAACTGAGACAATGTTTTTTCAGCTCCTCATAATAAAAGAGTTTGAAGGACGTCGATGGATTAAAATATCAGGGTACGGCTGCATCCCTTTTTTCTGGAAAACTATAACAAATGGTTTAAATAGAAATCAATGCAACATCTGGGGTGATGGCACAATGAAAGCAAATTATTAGGAAACAAATGAGTGTCTGTAGCTTTAAGTGCTTGGATGTTATGGCAGACAAGTTAAACAACAATATTAAGTCTCTTCTCTTCACTTCTTTCAACAGGGAAATAAAAAAAAATACTTAAGTAACTGGACAAATAGTCAGTTGCTTCTGCTCCATTGCAGTCCCTTTCCAATCTAACTTTGAAAAATCATTGACTAGCTACTATGTCATATAATTGTTTGCTGTCTCTAGCATGATATGTGAGCACCTAAAACACATCTGTCTGACTATTTTAACTATTTTAAGATGTTATTGCACCAAACCATCCACAAGTTACATTGACTCCCACTCAAACTGCAGTGTTTCCTCCCAATGGAAATGCTGGTGTTTATTGGAAGAAGTAGATACAGTGGCTTGCAAAAGTATTCTGCCCCCTTGAACTTTTCCACATTTTGTCACATTACAGCCACAAACATGAATCAATTTTATCGGAATTCCACGTGAAAGACCAATACAAAGCGGTGTACACGTGAGAAGTGGAACAACAATCATACATGATTCCAAACATTTTTTACAAATAAATAACTGAAAAGTGGGATGTGTGTAATTATTCAGCCCCCTTTGGTCTGAGTGCAGTCAGTTGCCCATAGACATTGTCTGATGAGTGCTAATGACTAAATAGAGTGCACCTGTGTGTAATCTAATGTCAGTATAAATACAGCTGCCCTGTGACGGCCTCAGAGGTTGTCTAAGAGAATGTTGGGAGCAACAACACCATGAAGTCCAAAGAACACACCAGACAGGTCAGGGATAAAGTTATTGAGAAATTTAAAGCAGGCTAGGCTACAAAAAGATTTCCCAAGCCTTGAACATCCCACGGAGCACTGTTCAAGTGATCATTCAGAAATGGAAGGAGTATGGCACAACTGTAAAGACAAGGCCGTCCACCTAAACTCACAGGCCGAACAAGGAGAGAGCTGATCAGACATGCAGCCAAGAGGCTCATGGTGACTCTGGACGAGCTGCAGAGATCTACAGCTCAGGTGGGGGAATCTGTCCATAGGACAACTATTAGTCGTGCACTGCACAAAGTTGGCCTTTATGGAAGAGTGGCAAGAAGAAAGCCATTGTTAAAGGAAAACCATAAGAAGTCCCGTTTGCAGATTGCCACAAGCCATGTGGGGGACACAGCAAACATGTGGAAGAAGGTGCTCTGGTCAGATGAGACCAAAATGGAACTTTTTGGCCAAAATGCTAAACGCTATGTGTGGCGGAAAACTAACACTGTACATCACTCTGAACTCACCATCCCCACTGTCAAATATGGTGGTGGCAGCATCATGCTCTGGGGTTGCTTCTCTTCAGCAGGGACAGGGAAGCTGGTCAGAGTTGATGGGAAGATGGATGGAGCCAAATACAGGGCAATCTTGGAAGAAAACCTCTTGGAGTCTGCAAAAGACTTGAGACTGGGGCGGAGGTTCACCTTCCAGCAGGACAACGACCCTAAACATAAAGCCAGGGTAACAATGGAATGGTTTAAAACAAAACATATCCATGTGTTAGAATGGCCCAGTCAAAGTCCAGATCTAAATCCAATCGAGAATCTGTGGCAAGATCTGAAAACTGCTGTTCACAAACGCTGTCCATCTAATCTGACTGAGCTGGAGCTGTTTTGCAAAGAAGAATGGGCAAGAATTTCAGTCTGTAGATGTGCAAAGCTGGTAGAGACATACCCTAATAGACTGGCAGCTGGAATTGCAGCAAACGGTGGTTCTACAAAGTATTGACTCAGGGGGCTGAATAATTACGCACACCCCACTTTTCAGTTAATTATTTGTAAAAAATGTTCGGAATCATGTATGATTTTCGTTCCACTTCTCACGTGTACACCACTTTGTATTGGTCTTTCACGTGGAATTCCAATAAAACTGATTCATGTTTGTGGCTGTAATGTGACAAAATACGGAAAAATTCAAGGGGGCCAAATAATTTTGCAAGCCACTGTAGATCTTGTGTAATACAGGACACATTTGGTATGTGTTAAAGATGAAAGTGATTATGATGATGATGAAAAATCTTCCCAAACTTCTGCTGCTGCTCTGCAGTACCACTGCTACTGTACTACTACTACGAATAATAATAATAATAATAATAATAATAATAATAATAATAATACATTTTATTTGAGAGTAGCTTTCTAAAACCCAAGGTCACCTTACAGAGAAAAAAAATCCCCAGAAAAATGATACATCGACAAACAATCAACAAAACAATTAATCAAGTAGCAAATAAGGAGACAGTACAATAACCAAAATCTGTTTGAACAGATGTGTTTTAAAGAGAATATTGCATGTTAAACCCCACCTTAAACCACTGATTACTCGTAAATAATTTATTTATACTTCTGGAGTTGTTTTTGTGAGATAATGTAACCTCTGGAAGTGAAGTAGGCGAAGGGAGACCCGTCAGCTCCATTAATAGAAAACAATGGATCTTAAAGCTGGATCTGACAATGAAGAAACCTTAAGTGTTTAAAGTTACACATATGATGGAGCACAACCATACAGCTATGAGCCTGCTACGTGCCCAGAGAGCAGAGAGAGACCAGGGGAAGGATTAATGGCCAAAGAAGAGAGATAGAGCTCTGGTATCAGGACAATCAGTGGAGAGTCAGGCAGGTGTCGTGGTGAGACCAATATTAGCATAAACGCGTGTGCGAAAGTCACAATTGTGTCCAGATTACTATCATGTGACAGAAAATAAAAAACACTATTATTTGTCAGCTGATATAGTTTTGATCCTTGCCAATAATAAACAATAATGAGCTTTTCTAAGTTGTCTCAAACTCGTCAATATCTGTTCACGTAACGTAGTATAGCTCTTTAGAGAGAGAGAGAGAGAGGCGACGTACAAATCTTCCTAATACCCCTTTTGTACTACTTATTTGACAACCCACATATCACGTGGCATCTAAGTTTTGATAATGTTTATTAAACAAAGTTGGTCATTAGCAGCGTAGACAACAAGACTTACAATGCCAAGGTCCTGTCTGCATAGAACTGAACCTAAGAGGGATCAGTGACCGTGTCTCCCGTCTGCTGCAGCTCCAGAAACAGCCGCTGACAGAGGTGCTGATAAAGTGGTGTGCACTAAAGGTAATGCGCCTTGTGTCAGTCGCACCTGATATTTGCTTCTGCATCCCATGTTGAACTCCATCACATCGCTAGGATGGTAATTCTCTGTTCTGAAGTGAGCACCACAAATTTCTTTCGTAGCCGAAGCAGAAGCGAATTCTCATACAGGAACAGAAGATGACTCCCTTTGTTTCTATTTGAAAATTTGCAGACTCGATGTCCTGACAGCCTGCTGTTTGTCCAGCCTCCACAAACACAATAATTTACAATTTTTAAGACAAAGGCACCCAATACAAAACTAGTGAACACACTGACTCTCGATAACACCGACGCTCTACCTGATAACTACCTGCTAGGTACACTGAGCTGAGGCAGAGCATAGCATATGACTCCCTTCGCTGATGTCACACGTCCAGATTTTGAAACGTTTTAATAAAATTTGTGGCATTATGTACTGTAAAAACAAAAAATATAATCAATTAACGTTTCAAATAGTAATTTTGGACAACATTTTGTATGCATTTTAGAAAATATTTAACCTGCAATATGCTATTTAAGATGTGGTTTAAATAAAAGAGAGTCAATATTTCTGATGAAGGGAGGAAGTGAGTTTCAGAGCCAAGGAGTAGCACGACTGCAAGTTCTGCTCCCCGACAAGCCATGCTTATAACTAGGGGTGTGCCAATTCAGTTTAAATCAATTAATTGCAATGTGAAACGTGCAAAATTGATAGCGATTCAAAAGTGTTGAAAGATCTATTTTTTTCAATTATAATTAAATGACAAAAACAAGCGTCCGGAGTGCCGAACGGACATTTTTAGTATACGGACCGGCGGAAACGGTATGCTGCGGTTTGTGTTTCAGCCAGTGTGTGCAGTGTGAAATTTACAAAATATAGCAAATATTTTGCACTTTAGTCGTGAAAGAGGCATCTTTGTTGTTGTGTTTCATGTTAGAAGCAACATATTCTTTTTCCTGGACATGTCCAGTTTTTCGGTGCTGTCTGGGACACCCTCCCCAAGCGCAGCACAGGGCAGGGCAGGGCAGGGCAGCTCATGTTTACCAGACGTCAGCCAAAGTGTAGCTTTAAGAATGAAACACAAAGGAAATTTACTTAATTCCATCCCAGTCGCAACTAATGTTTGGCGGAGAGCACTGTACTCACAGTTGGCAGATTTGTTTCTGTATATGACAGGTGGCAAATATCCCATTGGTTAAACTGACGCAAAAAATATGAAAACAATGTACAAAGTTAGAGTTCTGTATATAGATTGACAGCAGAAAAAAACAAAGACTTGAGTATACACTTTATGTAGTATGCTGCCTTTTTTATTACTTTGAATAGAAAAATAATACTTTACTCAAAATATAATTTCAGATTTTTGTGTCATTTTTGTCCTGAATTACTTAAAAAGGGAGCTATTATTGTTACATGTTTATTTGATAATACAGAATATTATTTCTATTTAGAATTTAAAGTCATTTCTGTAATGGTTGACTTGTAAAAGCTGATCTTAAGTTTATTTAATTACTCTTCCAACCACATATAGCAGGAACACATTAAATATGTAAATCAAAAGTCTTGATTGAACAGAGCATGTCTGATGTGTTTAAGGATTGGTATCAAGTGTCTATTATGGAAATCAAAATAGGGCCACCCTATGCTATATTTAAATTTTCAACACAAATTTCCCTTAGCTTTTATTGAAAATATGACCTTGATATGGGTATGAAACATATTTTGGACATGTGTTGGTTTGATTTGTGGTTTCAAATAAATAAAAGACAGGACATCAATTGGTTTGGATACTTCAATTAATGGAAACTGAATAAAGAGTAGAAAGTAGCCATGGAAGGGATGAAGAAAAAACCCTAAATGGGGAAAAAATATGCAACAAAAATAATCAGTTTAAAATTGAATCATAGCACCCCGAATCATAATCGAATCGTAATCGTGAGGCACCCAAGATGGAACACCCGTACTAATAATTATACATGTTTAATAATAGGATGTAATCATGGTACAGAGTTTTATACCATTTCATCTCTGGGTCAGGGATGGGGTCCTATCCCAAGTGCAGGAATTTAATTATCTCTGGGTCTTGTTCACAAATTAGGGAAAAAGGGAACAGGAGACTGATGTACCGGTCTGTTGTGGTAAGGAGACAGCTGAGCCGAAAAGGCGAAGGTCCTCTGGGAGGCGCTCAGAGTAGAGCCGCTGCTCCTCCACATCGAAAGGAGCCAATTAATGTGGCTCGGGCATGTGGTTAGGATGCCTCCTGGACGCCTCACTGGTGAGGTGTTCCAGGCACGTCCCACCGGGAGGAGACGCAGAGGAAGACCCAGGAACATGGAGGACCTATGTTTCTCAGCTGGCCTGGGAACGCCTTGGGATTTCCCTGGAGGAGCTGACCCATGTGACTGGAGAGAGGGAGGTCTGGGGCTCTCTGCTTAGGCTGCTGCCACTGTGATTAAGCAGAAAATAATGGGTGGATGGATGGATGGATGGATGGATGGATGGATGGATGGATGGATGGATGGATGGATGGATGGATGGATGGATGGATGGATGGATGGATGGATGGATGGATGGATGGATGGATGGATGGATGGATGGATGGATAGATGGATGGATGGATGGATGGATGGATCAATCTTATGGAACAAGAAATTACTTTTCTTCAGTGTAGTTGTAATAATTGACCTCTGAAGGAGTAAGGGCAAAACAGTCTGGAACAGGGTGTAATTCAAGTGTTTACTGTGTACTTATATAATGTCTGCCGTGCTTTTCAGATTATGGTATTTGGTGTTTAAAAGCTACATTTTAGGTTGGAATACCTGATAAACTCAAGATTGTGATATTGAGGTAAAATAGAATTGTGGCATGGTTTTGCCAATGTCAGCTGCCCTAGGCCACACTGGTGTTTGGTTACAGATTGTTCATAGCTGCAATTTAAAATACTTTGAGATTGATTTCAAAGGGTCTTTACGACATCTCATCTCATTCCTTACATTGGTTCCTTTTTTAACATTGTATTTTTGCTGTGTTGATTGCTGTGCCAGAATTGTGCTACATTAATCCTCAAGGTCATTGCTTTTACTCTGCAGGAATCACCTGTGTGAGTGGCAATGTATTTATATGTGTGCGCACTCTCTGTGCCGACAGTGGTTTTGCTCAGAGCAAAATGGCTGTGTATCACTTATAATCTGTCCTCTGAGGGCCATCTCTTTCTCCTTTCCTCACTGCCTCCTATTTCACTCTGTTTTTTTTCGACTCCTTCCAGCCCCTTTACAGAGTCACAAGGGGAAGGATGGAAAGGGAAGGGCAGACACCAGAGGGGGGAGGAGAGGAGGAGGAGAGGAGTTGAAGAGCAGGAGAAATTGTCCTTATTAAGAAGACTGCAGTTCCATGTGACAGATCCCTTGTGGGACAGAGATTAAATAGACTGTGTCAGAGGGGAACATGCTTGAGGTGCCATGGCTGGAGGACGTGATTAGTATGATCATTGGGGAAGGATTGATGAGGGGAGAAAAAAAGATGCAAAGATTGAAAGGTGGGATGAGAAACATAAGATTTGATGAGGAAAAACTGAATGAAGAACAGAATAGCTAAATGAGTGTTAACATCAGAGAGTGAAGAGCGAAACGAAATGTTATCTCAAAGGGAGGATATATGATGATTGCAAGAAAACAAGGAGAAGATGGGTGTGAATGATGGCATAGGAGAGAACTTGGTATATTTCATGGGAACTCCTCAAACAAGGACAGGAAGGAGGGATGTGAAGATAAAAAGACAAGGGAGAAAGATGACAGAGGAAAAGACTGTTTTCTGAGCTGTGTACGATCAGATGCAAAACATGGAGTAAAAAAAAATCTTTCACCACTATGTAGTGAAGTCTGGGTCAGTACAGCACTAGCATAATAATACAGAGGGAAACAATGACAAGAAATGCACATCCAATCCTCTGGATTTCTTTGACTCGTAACTCTGCAAGAAAAAACATTTTTATTCTCTAATATCTAATTTATTTGTAATACCTCAAATTGTACTACGCATGCTGAAGTTTGTGACAAAGACGTCAGGAAAATATCACTAACTGAAAACAAGCTTCAGCCCTCTAATCATTTCATTATTATCAACAATTATATTTTATGTGCAATGCATTATAGTGTATAGTATTAGTGAATGAATACGGTTGTCACAACACTTAGACTTGAATCTTGGGATGTATATTATGAACAACACAATGATATTTTCAATCCCACAGAGGAAATAAAGGCAGGAAAGGAAGAGTTTCTTTAAACAAAGATAAAAACAACACAACAACTAGGGGCGGGAAACAGTCACAATCCAGACATGGACGTAAATCAGACCCCTGCACATTCCGAACTAACACATACCTGACCTTGTTAATAAGTGGATGAGGCTAAGATCCCGCATCTCACACAGAACTAAAACTAAATCCTTCTTGGCAATCAGCAATTTCTCTAATACATTTAAAAAGCCAATTTATATCTATACCAGTGTGATAATCGTTTGCTGCCCTCATTTGGCACAACCAACAGGAATTAGAAGATTTACAGTTACAGTGATAAGTGATTCAGTGGCAATAGCTGTCCATGCATCACAAGTCAGAGCTACCTTACCTGCTTGGGATGGCACCAATTTGATTTAATGTCATTGGGGGTGAAGGTGCTGCTGTTTCAGGGAAACATCCTCAAGATGGGATATCATGCTCAAATAAAGATCCATAGTGAAAACCCCCAATTTCCATTGACTCTTCATGGTTACAGATCCTTTGCGCGTAAATGTTGCAATGAAGTTTGTAATTAGATAAATTGAATTTAAATTACATTTTCTGAGTTAGGAGGTCCTTTGAAATAGCAAGCTGAATGGTGCTCAGTTTACAGCAGCAATTAAGATTAGCTGTTTTAATTTGGCCTACGGGTGGAATCATGTAAAATGGTTCCTCATGTTTGTCGTGTTTTAAAAGTTTTCTTTTGGATTTACACAGTAGCTCCTTTCCAAGTCATTTTTGCTTTAATGCAGAGACTGTAGGATGCAGTATATTTGACTTTTGTGAGTTTTTTTTTTTTTATTCCTTGAAATTAGACTATAAATCAACATCAAGGTAATCAAGTTTTGATGTTTGTCAATCAAATCCAATTCATCCAAGTCGACGTCTCAGAGCACTGAAAGAAATGATCCAAATTAGTGCAAAAACAACAAGCAGTACACTGGAAAGCCGCCATTTAGATACAAATGGAAAGATTAACTTCAGCTAATAAGTGGTCAAGACACCATTTGCAGGAATGGTCAATATCCACTTTGAATTTTGTTGTTGGAAGCTAGATTCCCAAACATTCTATACAAAGAGTAGTCCAAACCTATGTTTTTATTTTCAGTCATATTTAAATGTTCTGCTGTTTTGCACCACATTTTCTTTAATGGTCAAACAGAGTCAGAAGGGTATGTTGCCATAGGTTCTCACTAGTTTCTAATGAACCTTTGTCCACTTCAGCCAGGGTGTTTAAAAAACTAAACATTAAACTGTCTTAAAATAGTCTGAATTTGTTAACCCTCTTTATTAACAGTGAAATGGGCATGTGTATTTTCTTTTAAACACAGAAATTATCATTACCCGTTTTCTTATTAGAAAAAGCTACTAATAGCTAATAGTTTACCACTGAACAGAAGGATCTAAAAATATTAATGCTGTCAAGTATTTAAATATTCAAATCAAATATCCTCAGAACCTAAAATTCCTGGATAGGAACATTTCTAGTGTGTTTTAGATTAAAGTGTTATCACAGAAACTATTAAAAACCTCTCGTGTGAAAAAAATAGGCACTGAGTGTTATTGCAAGAACCAATGATTATTGTCATTACTGCAGAATCAGAAAAAGCAGGACGTTAGTAATTCCCTTCTTATGACTTAGATAAATGACAAAGGGACAATTCTGATTCAGTCTAAATTGGGTGAAGTCTTTCTCTTTATTTCACTAAACACAGATTAATATAAATCAACAGCCAAGGTCACATGAAAACAGTGTGATATTTTTTCAGCTCAATGTGCTACTTTCCCACCATTTCTTCACATTGTAACTAACTGTGAAAAATGTGAGAGTAGAGGGGAGACATGATGAAGGTTATTGATGTAGAGCAGGTCTATTTAGGCTACACTGTACACTGGCCCTTTGGGATACCGACAGACGACCAGCACACTGAAATAGAAATGGGAACGAAGGAGAAAGAAAAGGGTGTAAGGTAAGGGGTAAGGTGTTGCAAGGTAAGAGTGATGGGAGGTAGAAGCATATAAAGGGCAAGTGAAAAGGTTGATGGGGAGGAGGCATGGGGGAACCAATAGGAAAAATTGGGAGGTACAAAGGTAGGTAGGATGTCAGAGGATTTAGGTGAGTAGACATTTATAGTCTACTATTGTAATGAGGAGAAAAGTTAGTTGCTATTTAAAGTGACATTCTAAAAGACATACTGTAACCTATTGTGAACAACCGCGTTTTAATTGATCCAAAAGCTGTTCATGGTTGGTCTGGCTAACCTCCAATATCATCAAATGTAACAGTTGGTTTTATGAATTACTATTTCAGGTGAAAACAATAGATTTGACAGATCTATAAATTTGTATATAGGTTGTAATCTGGCACCAAAACGTATTGCCAAAGAGGGAACATAGTAGATTATCTTTAATATTTTTTAATACCACAAGTCATTTATTCACTCCACCAATTCACAGGTTCCATCTAGGCTCCTAAATCCTAACCAAGAGTAACACGTTATATGTCCATTAAAGAAATTAGATATTTTGCTAAAACATTTGTCATTTTGAGAGATTACACCACAAGGGTAAAATACGATACTGAAATACACAACACTATCAGTGCCCACACAGGGAGTCCTTGTGTTTAGCATGGCTACTGTTCAGACAAGCCTTTAAATGTCTTTTCAGTACTTCAGTAACTACTATGCTTTAGCCACTGCATTGTGAGGAGGAACCTATTTCAGCCACAGCAAAATGTCACAGAAGGTTAGTGTCCAAATCGACTGCCATTATTAGGGGACTGAGAGGCTGAAAGATGCAAAAGGACTGTGAAACATAAGCCCTCTGAAGCATAAAAAAAGAAACGGATACATGTATAGCAAAATGTAAATTAAGCTAATGTAAACACAACAATGTAAATATCAACCCCTGCTTTGGATGACCAGTGTACACAAATATTCATATCCCTTAAACCTGTTTGCTATTTGTCACATTAAAACCACACATTTCAATGCATTTTATTTCTTCCAACCAGATCCTGGAGTTAAGATAGACCAAGTTCCACTCTGTTTAATGGCATTTTCTGTTTCTGTTAAAAGTATATATGATAGATTAACACATTACAGTTTGAATTTTTCCGTGGTATGTCTCAACCAGCAATGGAGATCAAGGCATTTTGCAGATTCTTCTACAAAAATATTTTTGGTAAACTGGATGGAAAACATTGATGAACATTCATTTTCAAGACTAGCCATGTACTCAATTAGACTTAGGTCTGGGCTTTGACTAAGCTGTTCTAACACATGAATAAGGTGTGATGTAATAGGCAATTTTTCATCAGAACAAACAGAAATCACATGTGGGGTGCCCCAGGGCTCCATCTTAGGGCCCCTCCTATTTAATATTTACATGCTCCCACTAGGCCAGATTATAACACCCAACACGATTAGCTACCATACCTATGCAGATGATGCTCTGCTTTACATTACAATGTCACCAGGTGACTCTGAACCCATCCAAACCCTAAGAAAATGCATAGAGCAAATCAATGGATGGATGTGCCATACCTTTCTCCAGCTGAACAGAAACAAAACAGAAGTAATTATTTTTGGACCTAAAGAGGAACGATCAAGAGTCAGCACACAGCTTCAATTAATAAAGCTTTTAGGTCTAGTAATGGACTCAGACCTGAACCTCCAAGGTCACATAAAGGTAATCTCAAAGTCAGCCTTCTATCACCTGAAGAACATTTCTAGGATTAAGAGACTGATGTCGCAACGGGACCTTGAAAAACTCATCCATGCGTTTATCTTTAGTCGGATAGATTATTGCAACAGCGTCCTCACAGGTCTCCCGAAAAAGTCAATCAGACAGCTGCAGCTGATCCAGAATGCTGCTGCTCGTGTCCTCACTAGAACAAGGAAAGTGGAGCACATCACCCCAGTTCTAAAGTTTGTAAATCATTGAATGGCTTATCACCAAAATATGTTGAAGACCTGTTGTCACCGTATCAACCACCAAGACCACTCAGGTCCTCCAACTCTAGCCTACTAAACATCCCTAGACTCAAAACCAAACATGGAGAAGCAGATTTCCGTTTCTATCCTCCCCTTATCTGAAACAGACTTCCTGGCGACTGCATAGCTGCTGAAACAGTGAGCTGCTTTAAATCAAAACTAAAAACTCATCTGTTTAGAATTGCCTTTGAGTAAACGATTAATGTCATATGTATCATATGTGTTCATACTCCATTGCTTTATTGCTGTATTTCATGCTTTATTGTGTTTAATGTGTTGTTGCTTTTAATTTCCAATGTTATATTCTATGTTTTTCTTTATCACCAAATCATGTAAAGCACTTTGAATTACCCTGTTTTTGAAAGTGTGCTATACAAATAAAATTGCCTTGCCTTGATCCAAACAATTCCATTGTAGGTCTGGCTGAAAGGTCAACCTCCACCCCAGTCTTAATTCTTTTGTGGACTGTTGTCCTGTATTTGTCTCTATTCAATTTACCATTAATTATGACCAGTTCCTCGGTACCCGCCAAAAACAATATCTCCACAGCATGATGCTGCCACCAACAGGCGTCACAAGGTTAGATAGTGTGTTTAGGATAATGCACAGTGCAGTCAAATTGTGTCTGTTCAAATGGTTTTGGGAAACTATAAACACCCATCCACTAAATCCATATTTCTGGACAACTAATATTCGTCCTGTCAACAGATTCTACCACCTGAGATATGGATCTCTGCAGCTCCTCCAGTTACCATGGGCTCCTTTGGCTGCTTCCGAGTAATGTTCTCCGTTACTGGCCAACCAGTTTGGGTGGACAGTCATGACTTCATAGATTTGTACGGTAGCCATGCCAAACTCTTCCCACATTTTAATGATGAATTTAGCAGTGCTCTGTGAGATGCTTAAAGCTTGGGATACTGTATTACAACCTAACTCTGCTTTAAACGTAACAACTTCATCCCTGGCCTTTCTGGCTCCTTGGTCATCGAGAAGCTGTTTCTTCTTCAGGTCAACACTATCCCAATTTAAAGCTAACAAATTATCCACTGTACATGTACATCTCTTCTTGCACTGAGATGCATGCTTGACCCTTTTTTTAAGGAAAATGCAAATCAGTGAAATTGCATGCTGAAGAGAGGGGGAGAGAAGAAAGCTGTGATGAAACGCAGTTTTAAGAGTTTTGTAAAAATACTGAAGGACAAGAGGTTAAGGTTCACAGACATGTGACTAACAGAAATAGAATAATGTGTCCTTGAATGAAGGGAGGCTCAAAATTAAAAGTACCAGTCAGTATCTGGTGTGGCCACCAGCTGCTTGAAGTACTGCAGTGCATCTCCTCCTCATGGACTGGACCAGATTTGTCAGTTCTTGCTGTGAAATGTTACCCCACTCTTCCACCAAGGCACTTGCAAATTCCTGGACATTTCTGGGGGGAATGGCCCTAGCCCTCACCCTGCGATCCAACAGGTCCCAGACGTGCTCAATGGGATTGAGATCCGGGCTCTTCGCTGGCCATGGCAGCACACTGACATTGCTGTCATGCATAAACTCACGCACAGAGTGAGCAGTATGGCTGGTGGCATTGTCCTGCTGGAGGATCATGTCCGGATGAGCATATATAAAGGGTACCACATGAGGGAGGAGGATGTCTTCCCTGTACCGCAAGGCATTGAGATTGCCTGCAATGACAACAAGCTCAGTCCGATGGTGATGTGATATAACCCCCCAGACCATGACGGACCCCCCACCTCCAAATCGATCCCGCTCCAGGGTACAGGCCTTGGTGTAACGCTCATTCCTTCGACGATAAACACGAATCCATCCCTCACCCCTGGTGAGACAAAACCGTGACTCATCAGTGAATAGCACTTTTTGCCACTCCTGTCTGGTCCAGCGAAGGTGGGTTTGTGCCCATAGGCGGCGTGGTTGCTGGTGATGTCTGGTAAGGACCTGCCTTACAACAGGCCTACAAGCCCTCAGTCCAGCCTCTCCGCCTATTGCGGACATTCTGAGCACTGATGGAGGGATTGTGTGTTCCTGGTGTGACTCGGGCAGTTGTTGTGGCCATCCTTTACCTGTCACGCAGGTGTGATATTCGGGTGTACCGATCCTGTGCAGGTGTTGTTACATGTGGTCTTCTACTGCGAGGATTATCAGCTGTCCTTCCTGTCTCCATGTAGCGCTGTCTTAGGCGGCTCGCAGTGCGGATATGGCAATTTATTGCCCTAGCCACATCAGCAGTCTTCATGCCTCCCTGCAGCATGCCTAATGCACGTTCACGCAGATGAGCAGGGACCCTGGGCATCTTTCTTTGGGTGTTTTTCACAGTCGGTAGACAAGTCTCTTTAGTGTCCTGCGTTTTTAGAACTGTGACCTTAAATGCCTACTTTCTGTAAGCTGTTAAGGCCTTAACGACCATTCCACAGGTGCATGTTAATTAATTGATTATGGTTAATTGAACATGCATGGAAAACATTGTTTAAACCCTTTACAATGAAGATCTGAAAAGTTATTTGGATTTTTACAGCATTATTGTTGAAATACACAGTCCTGAAAAAGGGACGTTTCTTTTTTTGCTGAGTTTAGAAGTGCCTTTAAATCTATTGTAAATTTAATGTTCCTTTTTCCACAGAGAAACACGTTCTTGGAAACTAAAATCTAGGTTCACAGCATAGCTTCCAACCTAAGACAGAATCATGGCATTAACCTACTTGCTGTCTGACAGAAAAGCAAAGACATCACCTCACCCTTACCTACAAGGTGACACATGTGTAACTACATCCTCGCTGCAGGTATACAGTACAAGGAAGGGGTCTACTGAGAAGAATAAAGAATCAGAACCAGAGTCCATTCTACATTTTCTCTGAATTGTGGCTATTAAATGTGCTTTTTCTTCATGTAGGAAAAGTCTGTGTGAAATACTTATTAAACATTCTCTACAGCACATCGACCTCCATTTAACCTCTTGTTGTAACAAGAATATGGCATGTTTACTTTTTTTTCAGTTCAGATCCTTTATGTCGTCATGCCTCATAAACTCAGTGAGGGCACTTGATAGTCAACTGTAGCCTCCTGAGACACAAATTCCAGACATGTTGAAAGCAAGCATTATCATAATAAAATTTCTGGTGTAAAATATGTTCTGCGGAGTATGTACACAGCATAGAAATGTATTATTACTTTTTATTTTTATTTTATTATTTGTAGTTGAAAAGAATATACCATAAATAACAAAAGACTTTCAGAATCCATTTTATCTTTTTATCCATCATCTATTGCCACTTCTTTCTATGGTTCAAGAGGTGGGGTACACTCTGGACAGGTCACTAGTCCATAACAGGGGAATATTTCATATGTTGGAAAACTAAAAACAAACAACTGAACGCAATTGCATCCCTTATATAAAATGTAATAAATAAATGGTGTTTTATTTCCATTGTGGTGTACTGGCTGCTTCTCGGCCCACTCAGTCCAGCACTCGAGAGTGGCACGGATTCCTGGCCAGCTTAGCCAGTTTAACCAGACTCCAAACTTAATTTATTGGAAATCTGTTTATTAACCTCAGAATATAAAACAAATGTTAGTATATTCCACAATCATAAGGGTTGTATTCTAAATTCAAGAAATGTGCTAAAACATTTTTAAACACAATATAGACATTTGACTACAAAAACTTTATTAAGCAGGCTTAACTACTAATAAAAGAAATGTCTTTTCTGTCATGCTGTAGGTCATGTTTTCTTTTACCTCTTATTTTTCAGTGCAATTTGCAGGGCACACACTGTTTTGACTTTGGATAATCAGAAAATATGGCTGTAATGTACATAATATGTTCAAATATGGGCAGGATTTCCCCTAATGGCATGCATAACACCTCATTTAAATGTGGGCAAACTGCATCAAGGCAGAGTGAAGGCCCATTTATTCTCCCTTTACGCACATAAGTAGGTCTGCATTTTTCTAGAGCTGTTATACAATGTATCCAATTGAGCCAATAGAGGACAGTTCTGAGTTAGTTTTGGAAATTGGAGAAGGCTTTGAGACAAAAATCAAACAGGTCAACAGTGCAGAACATCTTAATTATGTACATTCTGAGAAAGAGACATTAAAGAGGCCCCACAGAAGAGAGTGTGTGGCCAATACGTACTCTGAAAAATATGAATGGAGAAGTTCAGCTATTTCTGTCATTGTCTTTGTTGTTATACTGTGCCACAATGCCCCAATGATCACCAGGGGAATTGCTCTGTTTATTGTGTTTGGATAGACATCAGGAAGCTTCCTGATGATTAACAAAAAATTGCTGGTTTAGTTTTGGTTTAAGCACAACACATTGAGCTGAACATCTAAAAAAAACTGGTTAGGAAATTAATCTTATCTTCCAGTGAAATGTTTAAAAAAAATTTTTTAAGTTAGCAGGTTTTAATACAGACTTTCTGTTTAGCTCAGTTATAAAATATTATGTTGGCATATCCAATAATGGTGCTCATAAAATTATAACTAAGAGACCTAATTTTGTTTAATTGCAGGAAATGTTTTACACAAGTGTTGTAATTATGGTATTCTTTCTCTTAAATGGGACTATAGGACAGCTTGTGAAAAAAATTAATGTATTACAACTAGAGATGTTTGATATTATCAGCCTACTAATATAATCAGCTGATAGGGGTGTTAAAATGTAATATTGGAGATTACTGGCATCAGTTTTTACATGTTTAATGACACAGCTTCTATACCTTAATTTCATGCCATGCACATATTATACATATAGATATATATTGTAATATATTCTGTGGCTTCTGCATTTCTGAGCCAACCTTGAAATTAGGTAGATGTCTATCGGTGGCATCTCTTTATGCCAGTATCAGCAATTAGGATTTGGACTATATTGGATATTGGATTGTTTTTTAAAGCCGATATTGAACATACCTTATTACAACATAGTCAACGCTGCATTGGCCTTCCTAATCTTAAAAAAAAAAAACTTGGACAAACCTATAGGAATTCCAAGTAAAAATATATAAAAGTGGTAAAATAATTAAATCCTTAATTGTAGTACCATGATCTTACAGAGCAATTGGAGAAAATCGAACTAATATTGAGTCCGTTTTTTCAGTGGGTGGGGCGAAATATAACAGCATCTAGTCCCTTCACTAATATTTCAAAAGTCTAGATTATACAGAGAGATGGATCTCTGACCCTAACCTAAGATTTTCCTCATTGCTGTGTCCTCTGGTCTGTTCTTTTGAGCTCAAATCACAGGATTTATACATAATTTAAGTCTGGGGATTGTGGTGGAGGGGGTTGATTTTGTTCCTGGCAAAACTTTTACGTGTTGATTTGGTCACATATTTTTATCATTATATTGTTGTAAGATCTGTATTTGAAATCTTCATGGTATTTCAAAGAACTTAAATACCATGTAACTTAACAAGCATTACAGAATCTCCATCTTCCTTAACATTTGGTATAAGTCTCTTTATCAAATAGTCATCCTTTGCTTCACACCAGACCCACCTGAAGTGTTTGTTGCAGACATCTCAATCTTGCCTTATCTGATCAAAGCCAATTAAAGTTCCTGTAGAATTTAGTGAATGTGTGATTGTAAATTATGCTTTTCTGGCATCACTCCCAATAAACCGGATGGCATGTAGATTTGTCAAATGGTCATTATGGAGACTCACATGACCACAAGATCACAGTCTTTGCTGCAGATTTCTAACAGGCTGATTAGGAGATTTTGTTTTCAGTACCCTAACCATTCTGGTTTCTGTACATGTTAGAACATATGCTTTGTCAGGCCAAGTAAAAATATATTTAGTAAAATTGGTTCAATTAAATTTATGTTGAAGGTTTAGGTAACCAATGATTATGCGACCAAGGGTTTTAATAAAAAATCATTTTTGCTTTTGCATCATTAAAGATGACCCTGAGCCCTTCTGAATTCTTGTGATCCTGAAGACTGGTTACAGAGGGAGGCTGGGGCTTAGTTTGTTTCCTTGTAGAACACCACAACTGTGGTGACCAAACCGCTCAGAATACCAATGTTTTCACCAATTTCTGAAGTGAAGCTGATTTCCAAACAAGGATCCCAGTGACTCCATTCTTAGAAAACTGAGTAGTAGCCCGACAACCCATCCAGCCCCTAAATGATTCATAGGAATCACCAGATGGCCTTGTGTTGTTTATCAGCATTACCTTCAAAGAAACCCATCTATAAATATGTGCTGAGTTTATGCTACAAGAAACCGGATGGCTGTGTGAGTTTAAGATTAAGAATTCATAATTTACCTGGGTCAACGTTCAGACCAATTTTTCTTCTTTTCAGTTACATTTAGGTCATTTCTGTAAAGGACCTTATGTAACTGGCAGTGTTTTTTGACTTGTTTGTTCGTTTCCTACCAGCATAACTCAAAAACCAAACAATGAATGTGCATAGAAATGCTACCTTCAGAGGGCAAAAGCCCTGCAAAGAATTTATAATTATCAATATAAATTAAAATCGAGGTTTGAATGAGGAATTAATGTTCAACTCTTAGAATTTTTAAGAGTTAATAATTATTTCTGAATATTCTTGATCTCCTCTGTTGTGGCTCTATTATAAAATTGCATCCATACTCTCCTCCGGTGAGTATGGATGTGTGTGGATGTGTGTGTATGTTTATGTTTTGGGATGTTTCTTTTCTTTGTATGTGACGTTTGTATTGAGTGGAGTATTACTTGTTTTTATGGGAATGCAATAAAAATATGTAAAAAAAAAACCCAACAACAAATAAATAAAATTGCACGACTGGAATTATAAAGTCCAATTACAGAGTTAGAGAGTACTTCAAAAACCGTACAGTTATATGGTGATTATGTAAGAAAAAGTACAGTAAAAATAATTCAGTTAGAGGTAACCTGGCATTTAGGATTTTACCTACGATGCTTTAGTAGCACCATACAATTAGAGATGTGCTATTTAATTATTCCTCCCTGTGCTAAATTATATCAAGTATAAACACCCTATCAAATAAATATATATTTTTACAGAATATTAAATAAAAAAGAAATACTTGATGTATCTTGTTCTTTTGATTCCAACAAAATGCAGTTCACACTGGCAAACACTCCTGCACACCCCACGTGGAACAGTACCTTTACTTTAATAAATCTGCACCTGATTGGTTGAAGCAGATGATGACAAGAGATGGTGGGATGCTTCGGGTGGGGAGGGGGATTGAGGTGGGCTAAACTGTCCAGAGATAGTTCTGTGCATACTAAACAGATTTTTCACTCACTTCACAGTGCAAATTTTTATATTCACCTAAAATGGGATCCCCCAACCTCATGAGTTATTCTGATGCTGTACCTACATATTCATCAAATCCTTCTGAACATTTCTGTATCGAAGGACATCTACCACAGGTTGTAATTTTAAAAAACAAGTGTACTCCAATACAAGGAATTAATTTACATATCGACATAAAATACTATAATGCATAAACAGTATTACACCTCTCTCAATATGAGATGCTTAATATAACACACAAAAATGTATGCAATTCACATGCATGAGTGGAAATATGGATTTACCTTCAGTGGGTGAGGTTTTCAATCGCTTGCACAGTCCTTCCACTGCTCCATAGTCCTCTTGGAGCTTGACCACTGCCTCTGTGCCACGAAGCTCCATCAACGATCGCAGCTCCATAACAGAGCAGCCAAAGCCAGCCGCATGGTTGCCCTCATTTCTTTGGTTCTTGGCATAAAAATCGCTATTGGACATGTCCCCCATGATGTCAGCTTTCAAGTCAGTTGGATCAGTGTTTGTTATTGCTTATAGAAGAAAACAATTGCACAGCAGAGCTCAGACTGATTTTTTTTTTTAAATCTAAAAATAATTTATAGCAGGCAACAATGAGCAAAAGGGAAAAAAAGCAAGTTACTCTTGGGGTTAAAGATATTACAAATAGAAAAAAAATCCAAAGAGATAGAAGGATGAGAAGCCTCTTTTTCAAGGGAAACAGGCCTTAACATACAAAAAAAGACACTAAAAAGAAGAAAACTAAACCACAGGAAAGAGGGCAACGGTGCAGGGGAAGAAAAGGGGATGGCAAATCACAAATGGGGAGCATCCAGGTAAGTGCTGGACAGCCCAAGTGGTTAGGTCCTGAGAAGGGCAATGATGATGGTCTCAAGTCCTGTAGCTCTCAGGCTCACCACGGCTGCAGTCCAGACCCACTCCATGTGTGGCTTCCCATTTCTGCTCTTCTGCTCTTGCCTTTGTTGCCTTTTGGTCTCTACATGGTGGTCCTCCCCATCACTGCTACAGAGAAAGAGAAAGAAAAGAGAGGGTGTCGAATTCGAGAAATGAATTCGGAGAGGTGAGAGAAGGAGCAGGGAGAAACACAGAGAAAGCACAGGAATGAGCGTTGTGTTCTCAGGGCAGGGGTGAATGCAGCAGTAGATGGTGCACAGCTGAAGGACAGCCTCTCCTGGCTGCTGCAGTAACTGTGCCTCTGCTGTCTCTATCTACTGCTGCTGCTGGTGCTGCTAACCTCATTCTGAGTACACACACTAACTGACAGAGAGCGAGCGAGGACATAAAAGACGAGGAGAGATGAGATTGCTCCTTTCTGGTGCAGAGGAGAGGAGTTGTGCGCGGGAGGGAGGCTGGGGCTTCTCTGACGACAGAGCAGAGATGCAGAACGTAACGCTGTGCTGTCACAGGGAGGATGGGCTGAGCCATGAACCCGCTGCTGCTGTCTCACCAGTAAGTAAACTGCTACTGCACTCCGCAGTGACTGACCTCTTCTGTGCAGTCACTCTATCTCAATGACACATTCCCCAGTGCTTGCCGCCTAGTAATTTTTGGCATAAATCAATCTAGACCAGTTATTCTGTCCAGTCTTGCAACCACATGGTTATCAGTAAAGCAAAGGAGGCATACTGCACTTCACAGAACTAAGTTAACTCAAAGCTCTAAGCAGTTTACATCAACTGTAAAAATTATCAGTCATAGATAGATAGATAGATTCACCTATTCACCATAAAGCTACAGTACTTTAATACTAAAGATGTTACAAGAAATGGTCTTGTGACCATAATCAGAGGATTATGAGCATTTCTTGCCCTTGTGATTGGCTCGTAATCTAAAAATCTGATCTTTTTTGGATCAGTGAAGGTGCCATGCAGAAGCTACACTCTTCGGTGTACAGTGTATACGTTGTGAGGGAGTGAACAAGACTAAACGTTAGTTATGTTTAGTATTGTATTTAGTATGTGGTTTTAAAAATGAAGCTAGAAGAAGCAAAAAGGTCAAAGCCTTTGGGAAGGAAACTGTTAGGAACCTTTCAAGGCATGTCAGCAGTTCCTTCAGGTTGCCACAACTGGGAGTTAGACATGTAATGACTTACAGCAACATTGGTCTGTTTTATTTTCATTAATCATCTTTCTTGCTGTGTAGGAAATGTTGACATGTGACCAGTGAAGGTAAGGATCAACTACGGTAAAATGACTCAGAATTCATAGAGCAATCTGTAATAAATTATTATGTTTGAAATGTTACTAAAATGCTGTTTAACTACAGAGCTGTGTAACTAACCCATACTGACTCAAACACATGCTTCTAATGCAAATAGAAAAAGGAAGTCTTCTAAAGGATTCTATGCAGTTACTCTCTTATTATGTTTTAAACCAGTAAATCATGCATCGTTTTTTTGTAGGATCTTTTATTTTTCAATAGTCAGTTGCACACAACTGTATTATGAATACTGTAATTTTCTGACTGTAAGCCGCTACTTTTTTCACACGCTTTGGATCCTGCGTCCTATACAATGATGCGGCTAATTCATAATTTTTTTTACTGGCTAACAACCTCCGGGGGACACTATAGCAGGAATCGCAAAAGTGACACAGAAATGTGGGGAACGATTATGCACCGAAGAATAAACTACCGGTAGTTTTCATGCACACACCTTCATCATGGAAAACACACAAAGAAATGCAGCTTTTCAGTTAAATAACTAGTAACTACTGCACATAAGCTTGACATCAATAAATCGAGGAGGAGGCAGCGGGAAGAACTGAGTCAGTGCAAAAAGGCGACAAAAGCTTTCAGAGGACATGAAGACACTGAAGAAGATGACTTTATTGGCTTCAGTAATGAAGAGGAAGATAGAGACCAATTACTTTTCTGATAGGCTAAAGTATGTTTTTTTTTCTAACGGCTTATATTCAGGTGTGCCCTATATATGTACAAAATGTGTTTGTTTTTTTCATTTAGCTGGTGCGGCTTATATTCAGGTGCGCTAAATAGTCTGAAAATTACGGTAGATATTTTAGAAAAACACAAAGTATCGGTAAGTTTGGAAAACATTGCATTTATAGCTGTGCCAAAGGAGATTTCCTGAACTTTTTTTTCTTGAGTTTTTTTCTGTAGACTATTTGTATCTCTGTCAAAGCACCTGCCAGATTTTAGAAAGTTTAATTTTCAATTTGTTCAGAAAGTCAAAAAGAAGTATTTTGTTTTATTTCTATTATTTTTTGTTATTAAAATTGCAATTATTAAAGATAAATTAGAACTGACTAACATCTGTATTGCAGGTCAGAGCTTAAAGCTACATTGTGTATTTTTTGAGTTAATTCTTAGCAAAAAACCCTTTGTTCTTTCAAAAATATGTGCTCATTCATGTGTAATTACTTCCACCTACTAATGAAAGTATTCTCGTAAGTGTAGAGGCTGCTATTCAGAATACATACGCGCGAGTCGCGCGAATGGCTGAATCTATGTTGAGCCTCCATCTTTGAAATACATTCGCCAACGAGGGACATTCCTTGAAATTCTAGCTCCGCCTTTCGCGCTCTGGCTACACTCAGTTGCACCGTGAGGTGGCAGACGTTCCCCCTACTTTTGGTATGATCCGAGTTCAGGCACTAGCGCCACTATATGTGTTTGTGCAAAGCACTTACACATGTGAGGGAGGTGGGAGGCACGCTGCCCGTGAATTTGCTGTAGGAGAAGTGCAGGCAGAGAGAGGAAAGCTCAAGTTTGACCCGGTACCATAGCAAATCACTCATACTGTGTGATAATGTAAATATGAAGATGTATCACAAAGACTGCTGTCGCACTGCTCACCTGGCGCGTATTACGTTTCTTGCTCTTCGTATTTTTGCTAGCTCTGTCAGGGCTAATCAACCAATGGCGAAATGAAAAGCCTAACAACAATGCTGTTTTTGTTGTTGTTGTTTTTTAGCTTACATGTGTGTTTATTTCATATTTTCAGTTGCTATCCCCCATGGCTAAATAAAGCACTCTCTAAATTCATTTTAGTTATGTACATAACAATAGACATAAGGGCCTTCTTTCAAAGAAAATCTCAGGTAAATTTTATTATATATATATATATATATATATATATATATATATATATATATATATATATATATATATATATATATATATATTATGCTTTATATGCCGTTCATTATATTTCTATGCAAAACAAGATGAATTTCAGTACAGCATTATATTCACAGCTGAAACCAGATACTTAGTTATACTTAAGGAAAAAAACTAAAATATTTTTTTCTTTACTAGTAAACATCAAATCAGAGTAAACTTTTTTGTATTAGCTAAATAAACATTGACATAGTTTTTGAATTAGTTAAATGTCAGAATAAAGAGAGACAGAGAGTTGTGTATTTATTTTTTAGCACTTTAATCAAAGTCAGGAGTATATATACCCTAAATTTATTGTATCTTTAATAAAAAAGGAAACTCCAGATGATTCCATTCTGAGCTTAAGAAGCTTCTGATAGGTTAATAGAGTCAATTTGAGTTAATTGGTGGCACACCTGTGGATGCATATTAAGGCACCTCCAATAAACACAGAGCCTCTTCCTTTGACATTGGAAAATCAAGAGTAATCAACCAAGACATGAGGAAAAGAATTGTGGACATCCAAAAGTGTGGCTCAATTTTAAATACTATTTGGGTGCAATTTCCCATTAAAAAAAGACTCTCTTTATACTTAAATTTTACAAATACAAATTTTGAATATTTATTAACTTACTAATTTAATTTACTAAAAAAATAAACGTTTAGTCTGATTTGATGTTTGACAGTAAAAAAGTGTTTTTATCTGAAGTGCATGTAAAAATCTGGTTTCAACTGTATATTTGACGTTCTTGATGTCACAAGTGTATCTTGTTAGGTATGTAATTTTTCTAATTCAATATTTAATAGGTCATGCAGGCTTTTTTGCACAGCTAGGCTAAATAGTTATATAAATAGTGTAGTTCTTTGGCCAAATTAAAAAATAATATGGCACAAACTAGTAACTCAGAGAGACAAATATAAAGGTATTAAATAGTAATGACTCTCTTTCTGATTATTCAGATAGGTCAGGGGAAATCAGGAAAGACAGAGAACACCAAAACACACATGAAAAAGGAATACTTGAATAATATTGACCATGAAAATGTCATTGATAGGTTTGCAAAACTCAAGCCTCTAAGATACAGTCTCATGCTGCCACAAAAAAGAGGTTTTGATTTTCAGTGCTACTATCATTTAGTTTTGATTCTGGTTCCGTCTTGGTTCAGTCTTGATTTAGAACTGTTAAAGTCCTGTTTTAATCCTGGATCAGTTTTGGGTTTGGTTGAATTGTGGTTTAGTCCTTGTGTCTAGATACACCCCTGATTCTGTTCTGCCTTGTTGCTTAAATAATAATCTAATGATGTCTAATGTGTCACATGTATGTGATATAATTTGTTTTCTTATATAAAGTTATGCTTGTCGAACACAATTTAACCCCCCCACATGCATAACAACCCTTTAGGGCTAAGTCCCTGGTGTATAGAATGTCTGGCTCTGCCTCTGATCAGCCACAAAAACTCTGATCAGTGTGTCTTTATTTACGGTTTGCAACAATGTTTCATTTTTTACCTGCAGCTTCAATGAGTCAGCATTTGCAACTGTAATCAAGTCTCCACTAGATTATTAAAAGGTTCTTCATTAATCATATTATTCAAAGTGAACCTTTGCCTCACTGTTGCCCTTTATCACCACCCATCCACACAGAGGGGGATCTGGAATCAAAGCACCCCAGTTTTGTATTCTGCTGAACCCTGCAGTGACTGGAGTGTCTCTCCATAATCTGTAAATAACTTTGCTTTGAGGTTCTCTCAAAGCCACAATGTTGCAACACCAACATACAGTTGACCTTTTTAGATAAGAGATAAGACAAAAAGCAGAAAAACCAAACACAGGCTGACTAGGGTGAGCTCAGAAATATGAAATATCAATCAAGGATAACAAAAAGTGGTGACTATGGAACTGATTGGAGATTTGGTTTTAATTTAAAAAAAAAATTATTAATGAAGGTTAAGCCACCCAATTCAAATGTTATCAACCTATTAAATGGCCGTTATTAGCAATCATCACTCCCATACAATAACTTCAGAATGTGCCTCCTCTACCTCCTAGCAGGCTAGAAGGTACACATCTAGCATTCTTATCGCTGATGGTATGCATTTGAATTTTTTTCAGCATCGCCCCCACGTCTAAAACCGGAAGCTTCGTTTTTGTTAACTTTATTTAAAATCTGTATACAATTTAGTTAACGATGGATATTTACTTATAACCTTACCCCAACCTAAACCCTCACCCTAAAAACTCAGGACAAGTTCCTAAACCTAAAGTCACAAGATAACGACCTACCGAGCAGGAGGTAGAGGAGGAACATTCTGAAGCGATTGTATGGGAGTGATGACCGCTAATAACATGCTAGGATGTAGAGGTGATGTAGAGATTAAGCAGATACAGGAACTGACTGGATGGACAGATGGATGAATTATACAAGAATAAAATAAACTAAAAATGGTCAATGTGGCGTTTAGGATTTTTAAAATAAGACTGCAGGCATTTGAGAATAAAAAAGGGTTCAATGTTTTGATAATTAGACAGTCCAGTGTACCTAATGTACATGAATGGACCATAAAAGTGCAGCAATTGGGAAATCCCCCCTGGATGTTTACATTCAGGTCGACTTCTTTTCAGGTTGAGTGTTCAGGAACATGGAAAGCAAGTTATGTACTACGCAGCTGTTGAAAAACGCGTACCCTCACAAAGTTTTGCTTCAGCCCACCCTTCTTTCTCCACTGTAGCTGCATGAAAACCTTAATGTTCCCGAAAAGCAGAGATTGTTAATAGCTGACAGTCTCTGTTTTGTTGTGGTGTCAGTTTGTAATGTTGCTCTACAGAATGTTACATTTGGGATGTATTTTAGTACATAAACATTCTGCATGTATCCAGTTATACAACAAGGCTATATTTGTTCAGTGCATGTATGCACCAAAGTGATAGGGCTATGTTGGGTTAATCTACCGTACATAATGTGTTTCACTGAGTGATTGAAATAGTTAACTTTTCAATAATACTTTAATTTATTGAATGAGCTTGAAATACCCATTCTACTCTGAACTCCAACCGAATCCCCACTAGTTTATGTCAAAACAAACATTCACAAGACATTCAAAAACATTAATACTTTTAGGTTTTTATTTAGAATACATGTTGCCTTAAAACCAACAAAGTAAGGTAATATCACAGGTAATAAAACACTGCTGAGCTTTGAGACTAGATAATAGACAGTGATAACATTTTAAACTTTTAACAAACTCATAAAGACCTCCAGGTGATGTAATACAGCGTGATGCTGCAGATTGGACAAATAGCAAACAGAATTGCTCATTTCAGAAACAGCAGGACATGACATTGACACAGCAGGACATGACATTGACACAGCAGGATGGTCAAAGAGTCTGCCAGCATGTGGATATACATCTGTGGGATGTAGGTGTAGATCCACAAGATGCACTATTGTCTGGTGATGTCCGGCCCTTTTTAAAAGATGTTCAGAATGCCTTGACGACTGTGCTTATGCAGCCTTTTGTAAAGATGAAAGCTAATGTTTTTCACCTGTCCTCATTGCTTTAACAAGACACTGACTATAATAAGCAAAATGTTTTTTATTATTTACCTCTGCCTAGGAGGCTATATTATTGGCGGGGCATGTCTGTCTGTCTCTCTCTCTCTCTGTCTGTTAGTTACTTAGCAACATAATTTAAAAAGTTATAGATAGATTTTTATTACATTCTCAGGAAATACCCAGAGTGAGACAGGGACAAGTGATTAGATTTTGGGGGTGATCCGGATCACAGTCTGGGGGTGGGACTGAGGGCAGAGGTCTGCGCTCTCTTTTCTAGCTTAAGAATTAAGACAGCAAGGGACGATATTGCATATTGCTCAGCTTTTCCTTGAACGTTTGGTGCTATATACAAACAACCTTAGTCAATGTTGAGGGTAATTCTGCATGCCAAGGCAGACCTTTATACCAACCAAAGATTTTATAATCTACAATTGGAACTATATTACCTACAGGGCATTAGTGACCAGCATATTGTTCAAGGCCATCAAAAAATGACTGAACACTAACACAGCACCATGTTTTCTGAAGAAACAGGATCTGTTGTGGGGTTGTTAAAAATGTATTTGGACACCACACAAGCACACTTTTTTCTTGCATTGACAGATTACCTGAAAACAGACGAGGATTAAATAACACAAAATAAAATACAGAAGGATGACAAGAGCCTTTATTTTAGTATTACTCCCCAGAAATCTGCTGAATGAGCTATTTTGAGACGGAACAGTGTGGAAGAAAGGTTTAAGAACTTATGCAGGTTACTCCACGACATCTGCTCAGCAAAAACAAAGTATGGTTGTCTACTCTAGAGCTATGTTTCATCAAAATGAAGACAAAAGTAACTTGTGATGGTGCCTGATGCCTTTTGATTGAATTACAGTGATGTGTAGAAGTGAGATTGCAAGAGATATAAAACATAGTTGGTTGTGGGGGGATTTAAACAGCTGGTGACAAAGGTTTAGAGACAGGAGAGAATAATTTAAAAATGTAACGTTTTACAGAGTAAAATCCATTAACCCTCTGTAGTAATCCAGTTATGGAAGTGGTAATTTGGGCAGAGATCACCAGATCTTAAGGCAACAAATGTTCATATGCTTAAAACACTCAAAGGATCCTCTGAGTCATGGGTCTCCAGAATTGAACTCTTTTCTAACAGCCTGGCTCTATAACCAACGTTGTACAACGGGTTGAAACCAAAATTTCTAGCTGGCTTTGGTTAACCTTGAAAACACACCGAGCTCTCCATCCTCCTACCAGCACAGCCATGACCATGGCTGACTATAGTATTCAAAGGCAGGTCACTTCAATCACTAAAACTTAGCCTTGTGAACTTCCTCTGAAATTATAGCTCCTAAGATTGTCCCTGCAATTCAACCCTTTACACCATGACAAAAATGTAGGATTAAAAAAGTAATAGAAAATTAGAAAAGAAAGCAACGTTAGAAAAGGTTGTAACAGAGGATAAGTGCACTGCTAATTCATGAATAGAGTAACTTGAAAGAAATACTGCTTTGTATGGTTTTGCAGTGAAGATATTATCACAAACATATGTGCATGCTTGGGTTGGTTGGGTTGTAAAGCTGTTGGTGATGTTTTATGTGTTTCCTCTGTTGACACATATGATAATCAATCAATCAATCAATCAATCAATCAATCAATCAATCAATCTATCTATCTATCTATCTATCTATCTATCTATCTATCTATCTATCTATCTATCTATCTATCTATCTATCTATCTATCTATCTATCTATCTATCTATCTATCTATCTATCTATCTATAAATTAATAGGTTAATATAATAGATCACTTCATGTAGCAACAAAATGGACAATCATTAAAAAAACAGGGTGCTAAAGTGTATTATAATTTTCAGAAATTAAAATGGTGATACAACAGAAGCCTACTCTTTTGGTGTTCCTATAACTCCATTCTTAGATCAGGCACACAAAATTGTTAATATGCTGCCAAACCATTATCTGTATTATCTCTCCTAAGGTATCTGACTATAATTTCTCATTCTGTGCTATCCTTCTGTCTGCTCACCTGCATATATGCCAGTTCATCTCCATAATTGTTGGCATGGTCTCCAACATTTGACAGTGAGTACTAAACAAAATCTGAACAAATATTCAAAGAGAAAGTACACAGTTTGTAACAGGTAACAGGTTTTTACCAAAAAGGCAATGCATACTTTACTTGTTGGAAATTGTCACTCAAACAACAGATGGGATACACACTAAATAAGATTTATTGTGGCCAGACGTTGACACCATCTAACTGAAACACATTGTTTTATGTATGCTTTATTAAATGGTAAAAGATGACCCTATTGTATTTGAAATGAGTCTATTATTCAGACCATAAAAAACATTTTATACTGGTAATTTCTGAGGCCAACTTTCACTGTAAAAAAGATAAGCAAGTAAGTATTACTGTCCCAGCCAATGCATCTAATTAGAGACATCTGGGCTAAAGGTAGTACATGTTTGGTTAAAATTTTTCTAGGAAGTCTAAATGTATATTCTTTTTTGGCCAAGATTGAGAAGAACTAAAAGACACCAGTAGAATGAGCTGATCTCAAACTCAGGATCCTCTGTTGTTTGTCCTGGCATCGACTAAGTAAGCCATATGCCAGTTGTTATACATAGATGCAAGTAATATACAAGACAGGGACTTTTCTTATGTACCAATCATGGTTTTATCTTTTTTGTTTAAGAATGACTAAACTTTTTATTTATGCAAACAATACTTTGTTCCTCATCGTCTTGTGTGTAAGACTGTGACTGGAAATTATAGTTCATGCTAAATGACTGCTAATTGTTTTTACAAAAACAAACTGAACCTATTTTCTGTTGAATTGTAGAAAACACTGTCTTCTTTGTCACTTATGCGTACATTGTGTCAAAGACACGATCAGCCTGCGGTTCTGCTGAGTTGTAATGAAAGCACAGGTTGCAATAACAACTTTTAGGGTATCTGCATGGTTAGGTCTGCTGTCTGAAATCTTCCTCCTTACAACTCTATGGTGTTCAGGTCAGATGAGTTTGCTGACATATCAAGCAGTGTCGTCGTGGTCATTAAAGCAGCTTTTGGTAGCTTTGGTAGTTTGGGTAGGTGCCAAGTCCTGTCAGCATCTCCATGAAAGTTGTCTGGAGAAGGAAGCATAAAGTGCTCAAAAATGTCCTGGTAGATAGATATGTTGACTGGATTTCAGAAAACCCAGTGAACCAGAACCAGAACCAGCCAATGATATGTCATCACAGTCTGTGGAAACTTCACACTGGACTTTGAGCAATGTGAATTCTGTGCCTTTCCAATCTTCTTCCAGACTCTAAGACATTGATTTTCAAATGAAATGCAAACTTTACTTTCATCTCAAAAGATGACTTTGGGCCACTGAACAACAGTTCAGTTTCACTCTTGAGCCCAGGTAAGACATGTCTGATATTGTCTCTACTTCAGGAGTGGCTTGACGTTAGGAATATGACATTTGTAGCCCTTGTGTAGAATTTGTCTGTCCATAGTAACTCTTGATGCACTGACTCTAGTCTCTGTCCACTCCTAGTCAAGCTCCTCCAAATTCTTGAGTGTATTTTGTAAGACAATTCTCTCAAGACTGAGGTTATCTCTACCACTGGTGCAACTTTTCCTACCACACTTTTCCCTTCTACTCAACTCTCTATGAATATGCTTAGATACAACAGTCTGCAAACAACCAGTTTCTTTAGCAATGACAGTTTGTGGAAAACGCTCCTTGTAGAGAGAGTCAATGATTGTGTTCTGGACATCTGTCCTGTCAGCAGTCTTGCCCATGATTGTGTAGCCGACTGACCCAGACTGAGAGACTCTTTACAGGCTCAGGAAACCTTTGCAAGTGATTTGAGTTAATTAGCTGATTAGGGTGTGACACCTTGAGTTTCCATTGTTTAGCTTTTACACAATATTCCAATTTTCTGACACCCTTAATTATGGGCTTTCATTATCTGGAAGGGATTCTCATCAAAATTACAACATAGAAACGCTTGAAATATTTGACTCTATGTGTGATGAGTTTTACTTTCTGAAAAGAGTGACCTAAAAATAATAAACTTTATTACAATATTTCATTTTTAAAAGATATGCCAGTACAGCATACAGATGTGTGATTTAATCATAAAACCGTATTATTGCATTGCTTCCCCTCTGTTTCATGTTCATGTACAATCTGGTGGTTAGCAGTTTGTTGTCCTCAATAAGCCTCATGCAGCCCTAAACATTCTCACTGTATCTGTCTCTTAATGTCCTTGAACACAGTGAGAGAGGGCTCAGGAATAAACTGTGCCTACGCCATCACAGCATACAGGCATGCAGCCCCCTCTGCCTGTGACAATGAACAGTGCAGATTTGTCAGTGCAGTCGCCTTTTTATATGATTTTAATTTCACTCAGACTTTTGTGGGTATATAACATGACACATTTTATTTCAGTCTGAATCTAGAAGCAGTGATCCATTTTTTTTTCATTCTTCAGGACCTTGATTTGGTCTCACAGTTTCATACGGAAAGATCATAACCACAGATCTGTAAATGTGTACATTTTTAAAAAGGGGATTTATCTTAACCCTCTGGAAATGTTACAGAAAATGTTCACAACCACCGTTATACTTGCAGTATCAGCAGGAAAATATTCAAATATGTAAAGAAATCAAACAGTGAAAAGAAACAATTGCACCATATTAAGGGAATTCCCTGCTACGTAGTAGGTTAGATAGCAGCTGCAATGCAGTACAGTGCTGAAAAAAAGAGAAAGATGTTAACTGAGGTAACATGTTACATAACAACCACATGGAGCATCTTCTCTCAGCCACCATCAGTGACATCTAATTGTGTTTAAACAAGCTGTCATGTTATCTAAGTGTAGCATGGAGAGCGGTGAGGAAAAGGTTTATTTTACATAGCAGCTCTCCAAAACAGAAAGAAGAAAGGTGGAGATTTCAGTAAGACAAAGGTCCACAAAAACATTTAGGCTTCTGCTTACATGTTTTGAAGAGCGGCTGATGTATTTGACAAAGCAGCCTACCCAGTTGCAAGGCTTTTTCTGTGTCAAAGGAAAGAGGGTACTGAGGATCATAAGTGTGAGATCTGATAAAGATTTGCAATAGATGACTGATTGGCCTTTATTACTTAGGAGCACTGTGGTGCTCTGAAGCAGTTTACATGTTCTGACCACAGCTTATGTGCTGTTTTTGTCTTCAACATATTTGTTTTTGTATTGATTTGATATGCTTTTATGTTATTATTTTTGTGTGGGGGTGATTTTGCTTAGTTGTGTTTTCGGTGTAAAGAATGTTGGTCGCTCTTTGACCTTTGCACAGTACTATATAAATAATTGTTTATTTATTGATTCATTATTTGATCGATTGATTGATTGATTCATTGTTTGATTGATTGATTTGGGGGGGCATTGAAGAAGGCACACATAGGACACTTACTGTTTTTTTAAGTTTTTATCCAGGGTTTTTGATAGAGCCTTTGTTTAACAGGATTTGTAAAATAAACCTTTGGCTTTTCCACCACACAAAACTACATCATTATATAATATTAAATGTCTTATTCATCTATTGTTTGAGCGTCCCCCTTTTTTATTCTGTTTCTGTGAAATATAGGACATGTAAGACATGGAGACATTTTAAAGTCACAATATTATTAATCCCAGTTTCCCAAAGGAAGTAGGGAAATAGATACCATGTTAGCCCCAGATTTATTTATAAACGCAACCAATCAAATGATCTCTCATCCACACCACCAGATGGAAAACGGGAGTTAAATACAGCTTCACATCAAGATTTATTAAAACCACCTGGTGATTTAAAATGATCAACAGTGTTGAAGAATTAAGTTTGAATTCTTGTTTATAGATTCACTGAAAAATAATCACCCGTGAGTGCAGCTGTAGGTGGTGCAGTGACCTGCCAAAACATTGTGATGAATGATTTTAAAATAAATTGCAGGAAGATCAGAGACAGTCATCTCATTGTATTCTATTGCTAATTCGCCTTATTGTTCTTGTGGAAAGGCTGTGCTTGTACTGTTTTTATTTTTTATACTTGACCTATTAAAATGAAATTAAACTCTGAAGTCTTAAACACGGTGCTCAAAATGTTTTAATTGGCTGCTTTTTCCCCAATCAACACGCCCCTGGCTCCCCACAAAAACCGTTCTTTCCTCTGAAAACATTCATCCATGCCATTTATGGAAAATTACACTGCAGGAAGACAAAACCTACATTGCTGGTACATTGAGATATATGCAGGGGTTGGGATTTTTCCTGAAACCATACTTTTCTAGTTTGCTTGCTTGTTTTATTATAAATATGCCGAAATGTTGTGATGCTGGGTTTTTGTTTGAACATTAAACAATAGTATGAATATACATGAATTGATCAGTATCTGTCACATCCACTGACGCCGAAGCAGCAACCCTCTGCTTACCATGTTGAGTCTGGTTTTAGTTTTGAGAAGTCCAGTGAATCCAAGTTTAGCAGACAAACGTGGTGAGAGTACAGTTGTAGATGCAAATAATCCGTCAGGTTATCCTCAAAATGAAAATTAGGCAGGAAGGGACAAAGGGGTGAGTGACATGGAACCACATTAGCACGAATAAAAGCAGTACTGTGATCTTAACTGATTGGGTAATAGCTGTGTTTTTGAGTAATTTTGTTTACAATTGCTTCGTTCCATTCTGTAATAAGAAATGACAACGGATAATAATCATTGTCATCCCTTTCCTGTTAGATTTGTAGTCATACAAGACAGAGGTTTGGAGCATTCTGCTCTGGGTGACTGCTTTTTTTTTACATTAGCATGCTACGGTAAAAAGGATCAGTTAAAATAATAATGTCTCTACACATTAGGATAACAGAAAATGAATTTATGTGCCCAGCATCTGCAACATGCTCATCTCATTCCATATAACTAAAATTATAACAAAATTACAACTTATCAATCACCAGAAGGCGATTCATGAACATTTCTGGCATGCATTTCATGAACTAGAAAAGCAAAGGAATTTTTACCATCACAAGTCAGAGCCAATAAGTAAAATTCCCAGTTTGGTCAACTGATTGCTGCATCATTAGTCCTTTTTATGAAAAGCAAAACATGTTTGTAAAATGTTTTAAATTAAAAGAATAAGTTTTCAATAAAACTTTTTTAGTCACAATTGAGCATGTATACACAGGATATACAAATACGAGCTACACAAAAGCTCTAGGTTTATGGATCTCAACAAAGGCAGTTGCAATGCAAATACTCTTTGCAAACAGTGAATTTAATTCAGCAGCACAAAATTTCCAGAGTGTAAATACAAGCATACAGTTTTCTTCCAGCAGTTCAGCAAAACATGTCAAAGTGTTGAAGTAATGTCAACACAACTGAGACAGTAAATGGAAAAAGCTGCTCATCTGGCTGAAGATGATCATTTAAAATGCCTCGCCATTAAACAAAGGACAACGAGACACACATTACTGCTCAAAGAACACCAGACATTGCTGACTGCTCAAGCTGTTCTTTGAGTAGTCAGCTGCTCAAAGAATTGAAATGAAACTGACTGAAGTATTATAATACTACAAAGGAGACTGAGTAATCATTAACTGGCAAAATGTGGTACATTTCTGTGTCATAATTTAAAGGCAAAGCTTTACACTAAAAGCTGGGATTTTATAAAAAGAAATAAAATCTCCATATAGCACAGAATGGTGACGTGTACATTTCAAAAACGTGTTGCACTTAAAATATGTTTGGTACTTGACCAGAGATCAAACAGAAAAGTAAATTGTAGTTACTTATAGTTTTTGGGCATTTTGAAACAGTTCTCCATTTTCCACAGAGGTTACCGACAGTGTGAACTTATCAAGAAGAGGAGTTAGAGAAAGTTCTAACCACTGTAAATGTCACAGAAAAGCAAGCCACAGTCTGAATCACAGAAACACAGTCCGACTTCGAGTTTGAGTTCGAGGCAGTTTCTTAAAATGCACATGTTTTCATGACACAGATGTTATGTTTTCAGACTCAGGTACAAACAAAAGAAATGAGTAGTTTATTTTGAATTCTCTGAAATATTTTGTCCTCCGTGAGTGAAAATCTTCCTGACTTTAAATTACCCCATCCATTTGAAGATATTTTAGACTTTTCTCAACTAATAAAACATGATATCCACTTTAAGCATCCAGCCAGTAAGGATAAATGAGCACACCTATTCCAAGAAGACCAGAGCAACCTTTGCAAGAAACACTGGATGGCATTCTTGGATTTCAAACTTTGGACAACACTGACAATGCACAGACATTCTGAGTATTTACTTCATTATAAATGTAATGTAGAAAGCCTAAAAGTAATAAGAAGAGGAGAGAAAAATAGCAATAGTTGAGTTATAACCACGTAACGATATCAAAAACAGTTTGGGTTGAAAGGTAATGTGTTAGAAATGTTGTCAGTCTATAGTCAGGTGTCTCTTGGTAGATTGAATTTTCACCTGCTCCTTACAAAAGTACACTATAATGTCACAAAACAATCTTGAAAACAAAGCCTTTCTGAAAGAAGATGACAAAATGCATAGACAGCAAAATTAACAGCATTAAAACAAAAAACATAAAAGCATAGAAGCCAACAATCAAAGTCAGCATTTGCCCATTAGACTGGAAAGAAATCAGGTCTTAGGACAGATACAATGAAATGATTTTGCAGCAACCAAAAAAGGAAAGGTCAAATGAATATTTGAGAACTGGTGACGAATTAAGAACACATAAGCAGTAGCAGAAAGCATTGTGTAAGACAGACAAAAAAAAACATATTTGAACACAGTATTCTAGTTTTGAAAAAATGAAAATAAAAACTATTTTAAGAATCTTATTTTAAAAGACGGCAGCATAGTGGCACAATTGCCTTACAACAAGAAGGTCAGGGTTCAAATCCAGTCTGGGTGTCAGGTTCTGTGGATTTTTGTTTGTTTTTCTTCCACTTGATTTTCTTCCCCTCTGTCCCCCAAGCTGCTTTCTTGTTTTGTCCCTCCTGTTTGTGTTTAAACTTAGTTCTTTTCCTTATCTAGTATTTTTCATGTTGGATTATTCATTGTCTTTATTAGTTTATTCTGGCACTTCCTTGTTTCTGTTTCTTCTTCTTGCTCTTTTCACCTTTTGTTTGTGTCCTCATTTGTTTCCTTAGTTTATTCCCTCTAGATAGTTTACTATTTATTTCTTCCTTCTGTTTTCCAGTGTTTCCTTTAGATTCCCTTCCAGACATATTATCTTTAGTTTCTAGTTTCTTTAGAGTTTTCTGTCTCCCTACAATTCTACCCCTCTTCCCAGCTGTTAATTGTTTCCACCTGCTCTCTCCCTCTCACCTGCCTCTGATTCGCCTAATTGGGCATTGGTCTCCTCTCACTTCCTCATTTCCTCCCAAGTATAAATTCTTCACTCATTCAGTCACTACTCGCTGGTCTGTCGTCATTCTTTCCCTGCCTGTTCCTGATTCCTGCCCAGTTCCTGTTTTTCCTTCCTCATCCCAGTATTTTTGGTTCTCCGAGTTCAGTAAGTTTTGTTCCTTGTTTTTGTTACTAATAAATCATTTAAGTTTTAGTTTTTGCTGCCTTTGGGTCTTATTTTACATGCAAACATGACACTGGGGTTTTGTCTACACACAGCTTTAAGAATCTCTTTTTACTTCAAAGTGATTCATTGATCAGTGTTAATATTTTTACTCGTGTTAATAGTGCTGGGGAAAAAACTAACCTGAAGAAATTTGACAATCAACGTCAGAACTGGTCTAAAAACAAAGAAAATGTGTCCAAACTTGAGCTCTGTTAAATATCTCTTGAAACTTGCTGAACATCATTTCAGTAAGTATACACATTTATTTAAACAAATGTAATACATAATTGTATAAAAATGGACATGCTACTTTGCATTAAGCATTAATAATGTATTAATGTTGGTGAATATTCCAATACTGATAAGACTTTAATAAACTAACACTTAACGGTGTTAATGTCTTTCTGTGTTGGGTTTTTAGCAGTCAAACATAAGATGGAATTTCTTAATGACTTTACTTGCTTACCAACACCTTAGCTTCTAAAATCATTAAGTATACAGGTCCTTCTCAAAAAATTTGCATATTGTGATAAAGTTCATTATTTTCCATAATGTAATGATAAAAATTTAACTTTCATATATTTTAGATTCATTGCACACCAACTGAAATATTTCTGGTCTTTTATTGTTTTAAAACTGATGATTTTGGCATACAGCTCATGAAAACCCAAAATTCCTGTCTCAAAAAATTAGCATATTTCATCCGACCAATAAAAGAAAAGTGTTTTTTAATATAAAAAAAGTCAACCTTCTAATAATTATGTTCAGTTATGCCCTCAATACTTGGTCAGGAATCCTTTTGCAGAAATGACTGCTTCAATGTGGCGTGGCATGGAGGCAATCAGCCTGTGGCACTGCTGAGGTGTTATGGAGGCCCAGGATGCTTCGATAGCGGCCTTAAGCTCATCCAGAGTGTTGGTTCTTGCGTCTCTCAACTTCCTCTTCACAAAATCCCACAGATTCTCTATGGGGTTCAGGTCAGGAGAGTTGGCAGGCCAATTGAGCACAGTAATACCATGGTCAGTAAACCATTTACCAGTGGTTTTGGCACTGTGAGCAGGTGCCAGGTCGTGCTGAAAAATGAAATCTTCATCTCCATAAAGCTTTCAGCAGATGGAAGCATGAAGTGCTCCAAAATCTCCTGATAGCTAGCTGCATTGACCCTGCCCTTGATAAAACACAGTGGACCAACACCAGCAGCTGACATGGCACCCCAGACCATCATTGACTGTGGGTACTTGACACTGGACTTCAGGCATTTTGGGATTTCCTTCTCCCCAGTCTTCCTCCAGACTCTGGCACCTTGATTTCCGAATGACATGCAAAATTTGCTTTCATCCGAAAAAAGTACTTTGGACCACTGAGCAACAGTCCAGTGCTGCTTCTCTGTAGCCCAGGTCAGGCGCTTCTGCCGCGGTTTCTGGTTCAAAAGTGGCTTGACCTGGGGAATGCGGCACCTGTAGCCCATTTCCTGCACACGCCTGTGCACGGTGGCTCTGGATGTTTCTACTCCAGACTCAGTCCACTGCTTCCGCAGGTCCCCCAAGGTCTGGAATCGGTCTTTCTCCACAATCTTCCTCAGGGTCCGGTCACCTCTTCTAGTTGTGCAGCGTTTTCTGCCACACCTTTTACTTCCCACTGAGGTGCCTTGATACAGCACTCTGGGAACAGCCTATTCGTTCAGAAATTTCTTTCTGTGTCTTACCCTCTTGCTTGAGGTTGTCAATGATGGCCTTCTGGGCAGCAGTCAGGTCGGCAGTCTTACCCATGATTGCGGTTTTGAGTAATGAACCAGGCTGGGAGTTTTTAAAAGCCTCAGGAATCTCTTGCAGGTGTTTAGAGTTAATTAGTTGATTCAGATGATTAGGTTAATACCTCGTTTAGATAACCTTTTCATGATATGCTAATTTTTTGAGATAGGAATTTTGGGTTTTCATGGGCTGTATGCCAAAATCATCAGTTTTAAAACAATAAAAGAGCTGAAATATTTCAGTTGGTGTGCAATGAATCTAAAATATATGAAAGTTTAATTTTTATCATTACATTATGGAAAAGAATGAACTTTATCACAACATACTAATTTTTTGAGAAGGACCTGTATTACCAGCATAGACCGCCTGCATGCATGGTGCTTAAATAATTAGCTAACAATTATTGCAGTCCAAGCAGTTTCATGCAATATTATCTTTGTTATTGAATGCAGTGATACTGTAATAATGACATATTTGTAACATACAGTGCAGCACCATCAAAACCTTGCATGTTTTCACATAAAAACTATGGAAAATAATTATGGATATTAATACTAAACTGTCAAGAACCGAACTTTTTTTTTTTCTATACTCTTTCTTAACTGATCCAAACACGCTATGTTAATATTTATTTACTTTGAAATGACAATTATATGTTGTGCTTGGGTTAAACAAATATGCTTATTGTCTAGTAGAAACCAGAATGTATACGAAATGTAGATAAGGAAGAAAACTAAGAAATACATCACTAGCTTCATGTACTTTTTTCATGTCTCATTTTTTTTCCCTCTTTTCTTCCTGTGTCTTTCTGTTTCTTTGCCTGTCAACGGTTTGTTACATAACCCTGAAGTCTTACAGTGGGGTTAAAGTTCAGACTTTCATAAGTTTGTATATTGGGTGTATATTTATTAAGTAGAAGTAATGATTCTGCCTTGAAAAATAATTCCTGTGATAATATTCTTTGTAACAAATACAACAGCATCAAGCTGTAACAACACATTGGTGGTATTGCTTAAACAAATATTGTTTAAGGATTTAAAACATAACAATAAGGAGCAATTAAAATGCCATGACATTAACAGTTAATTGATGAAAAGAAGGAGCTTTTAAAAGCTTAAAGAAGCCATTATATAATTTAACAAAATGCAATAACTTAATTTATCAACTGGTACAGATTTAAAGCGTGAGAGTATTATATTGTGACAACAGTTTACTTAATCCAATCTAGATCAAGACTATATTTTATGTAACCTGACAACTTAAAGGCATCCATCATTGTCTGTACCCAATTATCTTTTCAGGGTGACAGATTAACTGGTGACCATCTCCAGCGATCAGTGGGCGAGAGACGAGGTACACCGTAGACAGGTAGTCAGTCCATCACATGCCAACAGAAACACACAGGACAAACAACAATCCACACACACATGCACTCATACCTAAGGACTATAATCAGTTAGCCTAACAGTCATATATTTAGGCTCTGGGAGGAAGCTGAAGTACCCGGAGAGATCACACACACACAGGAGGAACATGCAAACTCGATACATAAAGCTGCGATTCAAACCTGAGACATCTAAAGATGCTGAAAGGCAACTGTGTTAACCACTGTTCAACGGTGCAGTCCAAATTTAAAGAAAAAATGATTTTTTTCCCCTTTTTTAATTTCCTTTCAGTTTGAATTCAGTTTATTCATATAAAGTAATGGCAAGGAATTTAACAAGAAGGACAGGTTCAGGTTTTTAACATAACGGTAGTGATTTGATGAGTAAAATGGGCTGATATTATTAACCAATGTTTATTTCAATTTTGTTGCCATTGCTGTATGTTTTCGGAGGGGGAGGGGTTTGGCCAAGCTGTGTTTTTTCGGTCATGTCACTGTGTTATCAATGCAGCGCAGGATTATGAGGAGTTTAACTGAAGCAGAGAAGCAATGTCAGCAGTGTGGTCAGTTTTTATGGTGTCCACAATTTAGGGAAATATAAGTGTTACACGCTTGTCATACTGGTCGAGCAGCCATAGAGGTGAGACCTAAACGGCAGCAATACAGGCAAGCTCAAAATTACGTCAGTGGAAGCTCCTTCATTTATTTTCAGGCTAGCAGTGTTAGACCAAACCAAAAACCACATGAACAATGGATGACAGGCTACTTAAATGCAAATAGATCTAAAATGGAAGAAACTACAACAAATTACTACAGTGCAAATGACAACACATACCAATCTGAGTCGCTAGGATTCGGCTGCTCAGTAAGCTTAATCTTCCCAGTTTTGTGGTTCATACATGCCCTCATTTGTTCAGACAACAGCATTAACATCCTCCTTATTGCTCCTAGTCTTGCTTTGAAAAAAAAAGGCTCTTCTCATTGGCTACTTTTAAAAGAAGGCCAGTCGGGACCCTTAGACAAATTTTGAGCAATTCTCAATGCCATACAACAGATTTGTTTATATTTCTTCAAAACCGGTGCACTGACATTTTAACTAGTGCTATATAATATACTTTGGTCATAAATACAAGAAATATTGAAAGAAGTTCATAGTGGTGAGATAAGGCCATAAATAGACTGCCCAAAACATTAAGGTATGCCTGATATACACTGGAGAGTTAGCGAAAAAACAGCTAGCTAGCTCTTGTGAATTTGTAAATGTTTTCCCTTTTTTGGTTCAGTAAACTAGAATTACTCTATCCTCACTCTTGTGCTGCAGAAGGATGGATGAACGGACGGACGGACTTGTTTATTAGCTAGTTGACTGGTTAACAAATTATATGTATGATGTGAATCTTCTGAGCTACACAAAACACATACTCTACTGCAAGGTCAATGAAAGGTAGATAAAAAAGTACTGTGGCCCTCTCCGTGCTCCAGATAAGCCCAGAGAAATCATGAGGGAATTATTGCTCCAATTAAATTCAACACAGTCAAGCTAAGTATGCAAGAGAGAGACTACAGACAAAAGAAAGAAACGAAAGGGAAAAAAAGGTAAAAAGTTTTAGAACTTAATATAACTAACTGAATACAAAAACAAAGAGGAATATATGTGCCGACTTCTAGCAGAGCACAAATGAATTGACACGATACAGATGTTAAAACAAAGTCACTTTCCTATGAGCTTGATGTGAAGTAGACTTGCTTCATAAATTGGAATTTTGTCGATCAAAAGGTTGTATGCTAAAAACCTTGTTTAAGTAAACCATGCTGATCAAACAACACGATTTATTTATGTGGCCCATATATTTGAGGACTAAATGCCTCACATCTGTTTATGTGAAGGCAAGTGCAGGGACAGTTTGTGATTTAGCATCACTAAATATACAAGCATGGTCTGCTGGCTCTTTGAGACTGAAGTCCCAGATGGGGAACAACCATAGTCAAAGAAATTGTCTTTTTTTAAGACTTGGTTTGTCCTTTTTTTCACATTGATCCAAAAGGTACAATTACTTTCTTGCTCTTTTCATACAAGCACTTTATGTATGAGTTTGAACTGCTTTGCTGCCCACTAGGTTCTGTCTGGCAGGCAGGTTGAATACTTAAGCTGGTTCATTTGGTTGAAAATGAAAGCACCACAGGCCCGGATAGTTTGGCTGCTTAAACATCTAATATCAAACTAATATTTTTTGAGTGCTACTCTACAAAAAGTAGAACATCAAAAAAGTATAATAAGCTAAACAAAGAGCACTAAAATAAAAATTTTTTTTAAATTTAGCAGGTGGTTATTCTATGTTGGTGCTTAAATCTATGTATCAAAATCCAAGCAATAAACTACTGTTAATATTATATTTTTATTTTATTGATAGTTTATTATATTTTTGTAGAAGAATGAATAATTGTTGTGGTTCTGTTTTAAAATAAGGCATTTAGATTAGATTATGTTTTGCATTTTATTTTATTTTTTATTGCTGTGCTAATACTGTAAAACAATAACAGTTAGATTTTTTATTTTCCTTAAGTTTATCATTCCAAAAAGAATGATAAACTAATGGTAAAAGAACAGTCTTTGTGCCATGATATATAATAGCTGTAAACAAATTTCAAGTAGCCTCTTGTCTCAGGAAAAGTCTTTTTTTGACTCAATGTGGTGATATAAACTTCAAATATTTATAGAAGATAATATTTGTTATAGAAGAGAACCTGCATGGCCAATTGCTGAAGAGGCAGCCAGCTGGGCGAGGGAGGACAGACAGAAGTCAGTAGGCTTGGAGATTGAGAATCGGCAGCAGAGCTGTAAGCCAGGCAGTGCATAGACCTGAGCTGTAAGAGACAATTGACCCATGCTTTTTGCTGCTAATCTTTGTCCTACAGCTAACGGTATGGATTATTACAGCTACAAGTTGAAATGTAGCATATACTCATAAGCAAAAGACTGTTGCCTTTGTTTTTGACCAAACCCAACATCTGTGAATCTAGTAGGACGTGAGAGTGGAATACCAGCTAATATCTTCCAAACAAGATGTAAAAGCAGTGGTTCTTTTGTAAAGCTGCACAACATAACTAATCCCGACGATCATCACAACATCCATGCATGCAATATCACAAAAGCAAAGGACTGCTTGTCATTTGATAGTTTATTACATTTCAAGGAAGCTGAATTAAGCATGCAAGTGACATATTTGGCCAGTTGGATGGACTTTCACGGTTCTTGATGCACAAACTTGGTATGGAATTTAGTCTATAAAATCCTTAAGCTCACAGAAGGTAGCGCAGAGACTGTGATGATGAAAAACAAAAAAATCGTGAGAAAAAAGGTGGGTTAATTGCAATATAATCATCACAATTTTCAACGAGAGAGTTTTACCATTATTTGCAACCTGTCTGTGATGAAACCTTTCTCTTGAAGAAGTGGTGCTTATCTAAGTCAAACCCCAAAGCAGTAATAGAAGTTGCTGAGACCGGCCAGTAGGAGTTGGTTAAGGATTTTATTGAACACTTTGGACAAAGGGTGGTGGGAAGACATATTTGACCAATAAGTCACTCTGATTGCTCAGCCAACACCCCCTGTTGTTGCACATCAAAAGACGTGCCAGTTGCAGCTCCTATCCTAAGTGCTATTTAATCTCCTATGTTACAAGGAAAATAAAATTATTAATAAAACACGTAATCAAACCACTCCGGACAAGACAAACACAATCCTATTTTATTATGTATCTTTAATATATATGAAATGACAAATAACTTAATGGTTACTTCATCAATCAAGGGTACACATTACTATTCACATTTTGCCATGCAACCATATTGAAAACTTTGCAAAGATAGAGCAGATTTCTCAGTTACGCAGTCGTTCACTGACCACTGAACCAATCTGCAGCATTTGTGCAGTTAAGTACTTTGGACACCCTGACCCGTGGACTGAAAATATAGGACCTCAACCAACAAGCTTCTGATTTTTAGATGACCGGCCCTTCAACCTGAATCACTAGCTCACAAAAGCGGAACTAGTAATTTAATGTCATCTATACTTTTGTGTCATTCATTTTAAACTGGATGAAAGGAGCAGACGAAATCTGTCGGTACTTGACTTAAGTAGCCTAATAAAGAGTTAAAGAGCTATTTCTTATGATAAAATTTGTCTTTGTAAATATCTCGAACAGATGTAATGATGACACAGCAAAAATCAATGCAGTGCACTACTCTTGAAAAAGTAAGACATAAGAGAAGAGAAAGAAAGAGATTTTCTCTTTAAGTGGTACGTGTCATCAAACATCTGTTTCTTAATCACAGCTAAATAATGTATAATATTAGAAATAAATATCAAAACATTTTCTGTGCTTTTTACAAGGAAAACAAAGCTTTTTATTTAAAATAAACAAACTGATCAGTTAAGGATGAAGTTACTCGTACTTTAGGTGTCTGTGTAGATATATCAGGTTTATTCTTACTGACAGGAATTTCATATAATGGCATAGTTGTCTTCACAAGGACAGAGTCACAGTAAATAATTGTTTTTCTTTGCACCCAGTAATGTATGTTTTTTAATGGTTCTGATCCCTTCAATGATTTGTGGGCTTGAGAAGAGAACAGAAGAGAAGGCCTAGTAAGGATCAGCAAAAAAGGTTGGGGGGAGGCCACCCAACTTCTGAGCCATCCTCCCATTGTGGTGCAGAGGAGCTGATGTTGGAGGTCACACGTCTCTATTCCCAATAGGCAATAAATTTCTTCTGACAGTTTGTCTAAGAGTGTGGCAGCATGACTGACCACTTGACTGAATGAACGTGCAAACAATTTTGTGCGGAGCTAGAAGACCGATGAGTTACTGACAGACAAATTACTATATTCTAAATGTCTATTTTTACTTCAGTAGGTTGCACAAAGTGACTAATTATCTAGCTACCATTCTCTGAATACCAATTACACAACTAGCAAAAAGTGTAGTTAGTTAATACCAAAACAAATCCCACCACTCAAGTACAAAAACAGCTAATCAGTCAATGACATGACCGGTTAATTCGTCACAGATCAGGGCAGCCATAGAAGCAAATCGGACTGCAAACACATCAGGAAAGAGAGGTGATAATGTTCCCAATTGATTCAGTCACAATGCCAGATTAATGCAGAGAAGAGAATGAACATACATGATAAGATATGGCAGTGAAACCTGCTGCTGTGCCAGAACCAGTCAGTAAGTGTGACAGAGAGCAGAGACTGCACCCTCCATGCTGCCAACAGATGGCCTGAATAAAACATCTCTATCTAGAGGAATGAAAGGACAAGGCTATTTGATTTTTTTCATAATACAAAAAAAAACAAGGTTTATCATCCAGAAAGGGTTGAAGTGAAAGGTGTTACACTTGTTTATCTACACCTGCCCTGTACTGTGTCATGCATATGCAGACAGGTCATGCACATAGATCAAACATGTTGCCCAACAAGATTTCTCATCCCTCCATTGCGTTGGCCACATATCACCTGCTCTTCTACCATATAAGGTGTATTTCCCCGACTACGCTTTTATCCATGTTCTACCAACCATCACACAAACAGAGGGAACAAGCTGTACAATTCAGATTCTCCCGAAAGCCAGGTGATATATCCCAGCAGAATCAGCAGCAACAAATGACACCAGCAGACACACGAAACCTGCTGATTGAGATTTTACACAAAGAATAGGCATACTCACATAGCAGAAAGGTTATCGCCACCGGCACTGTGATGTGAAAATCCTCCCACTTTAAAATGATGTTGCAGTGGCACATGCGGTGGGGCATTGGCCACCACAACAGCGTGCTTTATGTGTATGAGTGTGTGTGTGTGAATGAGTGTAGGTGTGCGTGTGTGTGTAGAGACAAGCTAAACTGCACTCTCACTGCAACTGCCTCAGCTGGGGCTGTCTCAATGCACAGCCTGTACCATGTCGGCAGCCAGCAGGGGTGGGCATGTGTATCAGTAGAGATGTGTGTGCGTGTGTAAATAGGACTGCATAGCAGAGAGAGGCTGTTTATTGCTTGACAAGGCTTTTCACTGACTGGATGGAGGAATTGAGATTGAAAGACGGAAGGATAAATTGACTGATGCATTGATTACTATAGAAGAAAGTAGGATTAATAGCACAGAAAAGCAAAGACATGAACACAATCATGAAAGTGAATCTGATTATCTGGAGTTTAAGACGGCTAGATACACTGCAAAAGAAGGACACACAACCATTTATTTTGCTGTCTGGCATTAAATCAAACTAAACATTTCCTGTTTTACGTCAGTCAAATTTACCAAAATAATTTGTTTGCTAAATGCCACAAAAATCTAAGTGTTTTACTTTGTCTAGAAAAATGTTATTGACTTTCTTATTCTTTTCTTTACCTTTCCACATGTTTCTTTAATGCCACTTTTTTTTTGCCACTTTTTGGCACTAATTTTGCGTCATTCTTAGGGTCACTTTCCATTTGGAAAAAAACATTTGCTCACAAGCTTTGACTTCCTGGCTTAAGTCTTGGTATGTTGCTTTATTTTCACATAGTGTTCTTTCCTTGTGACGCCATATATTTTGTAAAGTGCATCAGGCCCTCCTGAGGCAAAACAAGCACTACACAGTTGGGATGGTGGCAAATAGGGATGTGTATTGGCAAAAATCTAGCGATACGATATGTATACAGGGGAGACGATACGATATATCACGATACTATGAGTAAGATGATATATTGTGATTTTTAAAACTCAATTTAACAGTAGGAAAACTGTCGCATCATTCTAAACACTCCAACCTGTTCATTACTTTAACACATTCAGTTTTAATACTAGATCTAATTGATCCACTGGAACGAAGAAGGTGACAACAGCCACAAACTACCAGTCCTGCTTTTAATTTTACTACAAAAATTACTGTCATCATTAATGGTTCCATCCAAATCCTAAAAAAGTTTATATATATATATATATATATATATATATATATATATATATATCATATCAGGAAATAAAATATTGCGATATATCGGTGTATCAATATTTTCTTACATCCCTAGTGGCAAACATCATATTTGCAAACTTTAATCTGTTTTTTTTTTGTTTTGTTTTGTTTGCCTCCTGAGTTCTTTGCTGAGTGGACTTTAGAACCACGTAAATAATCTTACTGTGGATCATCATCGTAAATTAGCTTCTTCAAAAAGTATTTTGTTATAGGGTGGATGAAAACATTTCATTGTACCCAATTAAATGATAGGTGTGTTTGAGGTGTTGTCTTGATTCCCAGGTTATCTTCCAATTAACTGAAATGATGTAATATTAATTAAAATAAATGTTGATAAATTGATTATCAGAAACTTACAGAGCCATGAACTCATCATTAGTACTTTTTTGATTTAACCGTTGAAAGGCATAGTTATCTTAGTTTATAGAAACTGTTGAATCTGAAATAAGTTTTTTTTTTTTTTTTTTTTATGTCTATAAAATGATCTCTCACATTGACTTTTAGCAAATGGGAATAACTTTGGTGATCTTAATTTACCAAAAACAGGGAATGTTTAGTGGGATTTCATGTCAGTCAGTGTGGAAGAAATTTATTTTTATGTAGCGTATAGAAATATCACTCTATTAAAGAAATATACACATCACTGCTTCCATGTTGTTCACTCTTTATTTCCTATTGATATGTTGATTCAAATAGCAGAAGTCCAGGGAATATGCACATTAAACCCAAATGCAGACATAAAAGAAAACATTGAGATGGGGTTATAAAGCCAAACAAGAACGAAAGAAAACTGATACACCCTGTTACAAAAGTAGAGAGGAAACAATGTCCGGAGGCAACATGGAGAAAGAAGCAAAAGAGGCAAAAAAATATAAAAGATCAATTGAAGAAAAAGTCTGGGGTAAAATCTGACAGAAGAAACTAGCATGTAGACGGAAAGAGGAAGTGAGTCAAGGAGTGAAGACAGAGTAGAGGAAAAGAAGGAGAGGAGGCACCTTTCAAGGACATGTATCAACAGTCCTCACACAGGTGTCCTGCAGTTTGGGATTCCTAGCACAATACCCCCAGCATTCCGAAAAAGACTGCCATAACATGAGAGGATCACAGTTATGTGCCGTATTGCACATTAGTATCATGTCACTATCACACATTGCATTGCATCACTTGCAGAAGGGGGATAGTAAGAGAGATGAGAGCGCCTCACTGTCTCAAAACGCTACCTTTCTAATCTGACCCTATCTTTTTCTATTTATTCATTTATGGGTTTTTTTCTGTCTTTCTCTCATTTTGTATGACAGATGTATTATGTAAATATCAAATGCTGGACATCATGGGCATCACAAACGCCTTCTTCCCACATCAGGGTATTCCGACTTGGATTAATACACGTTAAGCAGGGCTAAGTTTGGCATACAATGGCTTGTGCTGCAGGGGAGAGGACAAAGTAATGCAGAGGTCTCAGGTTTCTTTGTAGGCCATGCACAATGTTTGCTGTTAAAACGAAATACCTGACGGGTTACATGACAGGTTTTGAATGAGAAGATGAACTGTTCAGCATAATATATGTGCGGCAGATTGGTGGAAAAGCAGATGCTTGCTCAAAGAAATGATAGATTCTGCTATGATGGCTGTCAACATATGATGCTTGATTTGCTTTAGAAGCCTAAATAGCTGCAAATATCCCATTGTGAATAATTCTGAAAACTTCCATGTCCTTACATCAGTTCTTCTTTTTCTTTTTTAGGACAGAACCTCCTCTATGGAAAAAAACCCCACATGGAGTTCACATGGGCAAAATCACATGTGATCACATTTGAAAAACCTTAGACCTATGTTAAGTTCACATGTGAAAACAATTTTAAAAACATGGGGTGTGTGGAAAAACATGTGACCACCTGTGTTTTGCACACATTTCCTATGTCAATTTGAAACATTTTCATTTTAATAAACTGTGAAACCCATGGACATTTACATGTTACGTCCATGGGATAATATGTAGGCCACATGTGAAACATGTTATTTTCCATTAAAACCTACATGTGAAAAAAAGGCAAAAGCATTTAATTTAATTCAGTTCAATTCACTTTATTTATATAGCGCCAATTCACAACAGATCTCATCTCAAGGCACTTTGCAAGAGAAGTAATTTTCAATACAATCATACAAACATTGCAATCAGTTTAAAAGCTTCCTTAAATAATTTGGTTAATATTTTTGATAATTCCGAAAGCTCGAGTGAATCAAAACAGTCCAAATACAAATGAGGTTCTACAGTTCTCTCCGATGCTGCCTCACTAACTGAGAAAAAAGTAATCATGTTTGAGAGAATGCCAATGCTTTTATTTTCAATATAATTCATTTTATTTATGAAGAACCCCATAAAGTCATCACTACAAAGAGCCGGGGAAATAGTTGGCTTAACAGAGCTATGACTGTATAAGTTTGGCAACTGTACTAAAAACAAACCTAGGATTGTTCTTCTCTATTAATGAGGGAAGATATGCTATTCTAGCTTGTCGCATTGAATAGGGAAATAAGGGAACATGAAAAGTCAGAGAATGCTAAAATGCCAAGATCCTAGCTAATGTTTAAAAGAAATTTGAAGAAGTCAGTAACACTGTGGAAGGTACAAGCTAGAGCTGTCTTTAGTTCTTAAAAACTTACTGATAGACCCATTACTGTGTTTAACACACAGCTTATTCAGGTATTAAAAGGTGATGAGCAGAAATGACCAATGAACTCCACCCTACATTACTTTCCTGCTTAGTTGTAAAGGAATTAGTTGCTAATGTAGCTAATACTGAAATAAGTAAATGTTAAACAGCAGACTTAGACTGCAGCTGACAAAGCATAAGCACACATGCACACACATTTTTTAACTACCATTTTTTTGAAGAAAAAGGCCAAGTTACCATGGTTTAGCCCTAAACAAAACAATAAAAATATTGTAACTGGTTACTTTTTTCTGCTCTTTATTAGAAAGAAACATGTGCATTAACAACAGAATCCTAAACAGAAAACCAAAAACAGAAAAGGGTTGCGGGCCAAAAATGGAATGATGTATTTGCTTAGTGTCGGTATAGAGTTTTACTTTTTTTTTGTGACAACTATAGAGTGATTTAAATAATCCAGTGTACAGTGTAATTAAATATTGCTTGTGAATATTTTTATCAATTAATCAGGTTGAAGGAATAGAATAGAATAGTTGCAAGCCAATGGCGTATGTTTACATTATTGCAGTGTCTGAGTAACTCTGTGTTGAGTTCGATTGAGGTCTTGGTTCCTCTATAGTAATTTAGCTCAGTCAAGAAGCATATGGTAGAATAAGGTGAGAGAGGAGAAGAGAAACTGGAAGCAGTGATGGGGATCAGAAACAGTCCCTGAATATCAATGCACCATGTCTAAGAGAATTCAGGGCTGCAGTGCACCAAAAAAGGGAACCTGGGAAACAGAGCAGAGTAGGATCACAGGCAGCAGGAGCTGAAGTACCAGTTTCACATACATCTCCAATATGACCTCTGTTTTATTTTCATAAATCCCAGTATAACAGACATTCTATTTTCTGGATTTCTTGCTTCATCTGATTTGTCAAATAGTTTTACTTGAGGTTTAAATAATAAAAGAGACTGTAAGTAAAGCACGATGTACATTTCACTTGTGATACACACCTTCTAACAAATGCCTCATTAACACTGTAGACATGTTTCTTCCCAATCAAGTACTACACACATATGACTTCAAGGAAACACTGCAGGGATGCCTTTACACTAAAATAACCAGACATTTATTCAGCTCTAGAGGAAATTATGATTCATCTTAATTAAAGCACATCTATCAAGAAGGCTATGAGACACATCCAGATAATGTACTTTTTATGTCCTTCCCTTTGACAATATCTCCATTTCCTTTCAAAATGAATCTGGTAAGCAATAAAATGTCATGTTTACCATAGGTCAATCCCATATCCTCATTACTAGCCACCAGCCAATAACCATTAGCCTCATTAATTGCGGAAGGCTTGTAGTGTCTCCTGAGATGCTTAAATGAGGCTGCAGTATACTTGTGTGTGGGCATGCACAGAAGCATGCAGATAATGAGATGACTCCCAAAGGCGTGTAACCTTTCTCTTTATGAGGTCAACATCACTAGTTGCTGTTACACTATCAGGCCAAAAGTGGGCGAGTGAGAGTTTGCAGAGGCCTAAAGCATTTCCACATTCAGCTTGAATATTTATGGGGTTCCCTCACAGCTAGTGACCAGGGATTTTGGCCGCGAAAACATGATTGATCCAATCACAGGTAAATGTGTTATGCAGTGATATTAAGGGAATACTTGGTGCTCACTTGTAAGCTGAAAACACGGTGGCCTTTTTATCTTAAGATGCAGCAGCTTAGCTTAGATTCTGGACAGATTTTGTTCATAGAGTTTGAATGTGTGTGGCATGTGTAGAAAATAAATTAAGCCCATGTAGATAATTGTTTCTATGGACTTACATATTCTTTTGTTAGAAATCAAGCACAAAGAATAACAAATTTCAAGTGGGAAAGTAGTGTTCTGACAAGAGATTCTTTGTTGTTTTGCCATCTAACACAAACATTGAAAGAAGTAGCTGAAAGTCTGTGTATAAATCTAAAAAAAGGAAAAAAAGCTGCTAATAGTTTTTATGTTGATAAAAAATTTATGTCTCAAGGGATTTGCACATTTGAGCATCTCTGTGGATAAAATATATTGTATCTTTTTTTACAATTTCTGTATTATTATCTGTATTATATGTATTATCTTCCTTTTGACCCTGTGGTAGACCTACTGTATGCCAGCACACATTAAAATCCATATAGCTAAAAATCCATCCATCCATTATCTATACCTGCTGGTCTTTGCAAGGTCGCTGGTGCCTATCTCCAGCTGTCATGTGGCCACAGGCGTGATACACCCACAACAGTCCATCACAGGGCAACAGAGAGACATAGGACAAACAATCATGTGAGAGAGACCAATTAACCCAACAGTTATGTTTTTGGACTGTGGGAGGAAGCCAGAGTACCCGGAGAGAACACCCATCCATGGCAAGAACATGCAATCTCCATGCAATAAGACCCCAGGCCTGGATTTGGACCCAAGACCTTCCTACTGCAAGGTAACGGTGCTAAACTCTGCACCGCCTTGCAGCCGATTACTAAAACGGTTTGTTTAGAATAAGCTCATTCTGTACTATTTGAACAAAAGTTTACAACTTTCTTTCTTAATATTGTTTGGGATTGTTTTTTTGGTTTGTGGAATCTGATAGCTAAAAAAAATTCATACAGTTTGGACTGACTGAGAATTTGCTTATTCTGTAAAATTTTATTTTAAATAAACACCTTCACGACCTTTAATGGTTTGTGCTATAAAACCTTTAATTAGGAATTCTACATGAGACAAAGTCTGAGATAATAGTGTGAAAAAACTATTTGCTCTCTAATAGATCTGTTCAGTTATTTTTTTGTCATGGTCAAATGTTTTAGATCAAACACATTTTGATGTCAGATGACAAAAATCTGAGTAGACTTCATCTATATCCTTAGTAACTTTTTTTTAAACTGAGGCAGATAGTACGGTAACTAGCATGCTAATGATGATTTATCTTAGCATGCTAGTTAGTTACCATGTCCGCCTCACTAAAAAGTGTTTTTTTTTTCCTTTAAAAAAAAATACAGACATTCAAAATACACATTTTAGAGCTGTAATCATAATACTGTGAAACCGTGATATTTCTGACTATGGTTATCATACCGTCAAAATCTCATACCGGCCCATGCCTATTCATTGAGAAGCTTTTGAAGAGTGAAAAACCTTTTGTGAGATGCTGCAAGCACCATACATATCATCCAGACCATAAGTTTCCTCTCTGCATTTAATGATTGATTGATTATTCTGCCATTTATTGTCTGAACAAAACCATTAGTTGCCTAGTTTTCAAAATGCCAAGAAAAGAACATAAAGTAATACAATGTTCTATGTGGCTTTCTCAGATTGTTTATTCTTCAAAAGCATGTTTTCAACTGAACAAAAAAATGGTAGTTCTCCTGAGATATGGCAATTAAATGTATACATAAATTGGATTTTAGGGACGATGTGGTTAATTGGTTATTATGTTGTCTGTTTCCCAAAAATGCATAGGTGAGCTGAAAAAAAGTCTGTAGTTGGACAAGCATACTGTGACTCATGCAGTTATAACCAGTATTACGAGCAATGATAAGAGGGGCCCATCATTCTGTCCTATTTTCCTCTCTTGTACCTCTCTCTCCAACACTGTTTCCTTTGCTCTCTTCTCAGTCCTTGTTCTGAGAATGATGGAGAGCTTCATACCTTTCCCCAAGGACAGCCATGAGTAAAAGACTAATGGGAACGCGCACACACACGCACAAGCCTGATAGCTCTGCAAAAGCCCATCCACATACACACATACTTCCAGAAAGCAAGCAGGCCAGGAGAAACTGTCAGACATTTGGGGTGAACTGTAGAGCAGCTCTTTGCATACCAAACCCGTAGTGGCAAGGATACACGGAGGAGAGTGGGACACTATACAGTGACATTGATAGGCCATAAAACATCTGCAAACAGTTGATGTGCTTTTTAAAAGGAGTCATAACCTAGTATTACCTTGGATACCCACGCTCTTATATATTATAGTCTTTCAGGCCCTTCTAAAAAAGAAAAGTTGAAAAAAAGTGAAAAAAACAAACACAGAGCTCCTCTGACCCTTATTTCTGAAGGCATTATTGTTTCACGTGATCTGATAAGATATTTTGGCTGTCGTGGACGGTCATTGTAATAATGTAAATTAGGGGCGCGTTGATTGGTGGCAGGAAGGAGGGGGGTTGACAGCGCAGGTAATGCTTCAGCATATCATTCCAAAATGACATCATGGCGCAAGTTGTGAATAAACCCGACCTTCAATTGTAACTGCATTCTAGGTCATTTGTTCTTTGCAAAGTAGCAGCCATTACCCATGTTGTCCTTAAAGCTACCTCAAAGTTAGCTGCTGTTTGTTACACACAGTAGCGCAATAAAAACACAGCCTTACCGTTTAAATTGTAGGCAAGTCTCTGATTGTTGGAATGGCCCCTTTTTCCAAACGGAGCTTCGATGCCAACTTCGCCTGATATTGTCCCAAATTCATAAAGGATTGCGGGGTAAAATGTTTAGCACAGACACCTAAACCAGTGAGAAGGGTTGTAGGAACCACGTCATTAAAAATGAATTTAATTCACTGGTCTCTGATAGCTTGGTCCGTTCTTGGGAGAAAAAAAAATATTTCCATGTTGATTCTGGCAGTCAACAACCGAGCAACTCACGTGTACACTAAGTTTCTGCATCTTTCATGGTGGAGTTCATACTTCGAATTGGAATAAAGTAATGGGAGAAGGGCAGGGCGGACTTCCTGGACAAAAGACGACGGGGAGCCAATCGTTGGTCCTATTTATAAGGTTGCACGATGTCATCATCGGCCCATGGAAGTAACAATGCTGGAAAATAGTGTGGACAGTCCGCTTAGAGTAAAATGAATCCCAACAGAAGAAACCACTAACTTCACTACTGTCATTTGAGGGCTATATCTTGAATACCACATAACACTATTCTCCAGCAGTAGACAGTCAAATAAATATATACATATTTCAGGGATGTTAAATTATTGCGTTAATTGCGATTAATTAATTACAGCCACAGTAAAATTAAAGATAAAAAATTAGATTAATGCAATTAAAAAACATAGCGCTATGTTTTTTTAATTGCATTAATCTAATTTTTTATCTTTAATTTTACTGTTTCTGCATGTTGTTGCCTTCAAATAAAATCTCTTTTTATGCTTTGGACTGCTTGTGCTTGAGTTGTTAGTGGTTAACCACACCCTGAAGTGGACATTGGCTGTCTGTAGGCCTGCTTATCATGAGCTGACGTTGTTGTGGCGAGAGCAAGATAAGTGAGGATGAGAGATGAGTTGCAGACAGTTTTGGCAATTTAGCATTTTTGTTGTTATATTTACCGAGTTTTTAGACAGCGATTCTTTTTCATTTAAGCAACTAGCAAAAAATCTAGCGACTTTATCTGGGGTTATTGGAGAGTGTTGGGTTAAACTCGTATCCTTGTTACTCTCACTGAGCAGCGGTGCAGCTGTGGGCTCGTCTCCCCTTTGAGAATGTTCACAGTAGGCAGGCACTCCCACCCACCCCCTGGTCCATCTGGAATCAGAGGAGATATTTACCCCACTGAGTCCCGAATGCTAACGGATCGCGCATGCTCAAGGCCAAAGTTGCAGGCAGGTAGCTCTGGGACTAGTCTCAAAAACAGAGAAATGTAAATGGCTGGGAATGACGTGTTGTGAATTGGCGCTATATAAATAAACTGAATTGAATTGAATTGACTGCATCTGTTAAAGTCTATCAAAAACAATAAATGACTTCAAGAATCCACTTTCTTTGTTATATACACTACTCACAATAAGTTAGGGATATCGTGAGAGACTCGCTGGATGTCATACATTGTCGTAGTTCTCAGTTTTGGTGTTTGAAGTTAGTTATTTTCCTTATTCGGTTTAATTATCACTTCATGTATTCTTTGGTATTTATTTATGGTACTTCCTTGTTTTCATTCTCCCTTCATGCTCTTAGATGTTAACCTTTTGTCTGTGTCCTCATTTTTATGTTTCCTTATGTTATTTATTCCTTCTGTTCTCCAGTGTTTCGTTAAGTTTCCCTTTAGATTCCACCTTAGTCATATCTTTAGTTAGTTTCTAGTTTCTTAAGAGTTTTCTGTTTCCCTTGCCTTTCTTGTTGTCTCCCTGCCATTCTGCTCCTTAACCCAGTTCAACTAAGTATAACACTTAGTACATATAACTCAGTATGTATTCTGCTCTCATCCTGTCACTATCCGCTGGTCCGTTGTCAATCTTCCCTTGTCAATCTTCCCGGTCTGTTCCCTGCGTTTCCTGGTCTCCTTGTTCCCCGGTTCCCCTGAGGTTTTGTAAGTGTTTTTTTTCCCTTGTTTAATTAAAATTAAGTTCTTTATTTATCTGCATTTGGGTCCTCTCACTCACGTGACATGAAAATACATATGGTGTTTGTTTCACTTCAGAGATTTTTGGGATAGGGGGGCAGTTGTATTGGGGTGATACACACCTCATTTTGTGTTTTCCACATAATGGTCTCACTGTGTACTGTGTGCCTTACATATTGGGGCCAACATTAAAAAATACTAAAGTCAACCCTTTTCAATGTGGAATCAATTTCAACATTCTGTGGGTTCAAAAAGCTGGTACTGTAGGTAAGTCATTCCAATTTCATCCTTCAAACAGCCATGAACACACATCGTCACTTCACAGATGAGCAGCGCCACCTGGCCTTCAGGTCGGTGGCAGGCAGTCAGATGTTGCACGTGAACTTGTTGTGTCTCAAAGTGTCATCAGCAGACTTGCATCTAGACACATAACTACTGGCAGAGTTCGTGACAGACCCAGGAGTGGAGCCCCACGAGTGACAGACCACAATTACCGCAAGGACCAGTATCTAAGGATCTATGCACTCAGACATCGTAAAGCAACTGCCACATAGCTGCAGGCCCGTTTACGAGATGTGAAGGGTATTAGGGTTTCCAGACAAACTATTCGCAACCAACTCCACCGGTTTGGCTTGAATGCCAGATGACCATTGCAGGTGACTACACTGACACCAAGACACCGCCATGAACGTTTGCAGTGGGCACAAGACCATGTGACCTGGACAATGCAGCAGTGGTTTACCGTCCTGTTCACTGACGAGTGTCGGGTCACCTTGCACAGAAATGATGGTCGTCAGCGTTGCAGGAGAAGGCGAGGTGCGTGATACGCCGAGGTCAACATGGTCCTCAGGGTTAGCTTTGGTGGAGGAGGTGTAACAGTCTGGGCAGGCATCACCAGTCAGCGCAAAACGGATTTAGTTATTGTAGATGGCTCAGTCACTGCCATTCTTACCTTCGAGACATCATAGAACCTATCATCATCCCCCAATTCCGCTAGCACACCCCCAACTTTCTGTTCATTGATGATAATGCTCCAACACATCGTGCTAGAATTGTCACAGCTCAACTTCAGGAAGTTGGAGTGCCTCATATGATATGGCCAGCAATGTCCCCTGACCTGAACCCCATAGAGCACATTTGGGACCAGCTGAAGCAGAGACTGGATGATCGTACCCCACCCCCACGTGACCTGGCAGAACTGCATGTAGCACTTGTGGAAGAGTGGAACGCATTGCCTCAGGACAACATCATGAGGCTAGTGAGGAGCATGAGATGTAGCTGTCATTGCGGCAAATGGTGGAAACAACCGCTACTGACATTGTCAATTTGTGTTATTTGGGGCTACCCTTGTTATTGTCTACATTTTTGGGGTAATAAATATTCCACTAATGAAAATGTGTTTCCTCTCGTTCATTATTAGTAATATCGAAGGATACTTTTACTTATATTATTAAAATTCAGACCAAATAGGAATTCACTCACGTAAATAACAATATTCCTAACTTATTGTGAGTAGTGTATTTGTTCTACCACAATAATGTTATGAATTTAAACGAAAATACCTCAAGATGAGAGCTTTTCACAGCAACTATTAGGTGCGATTAAAAAAATAGATAATAATTAGATTCATTATTACAGATTATTATGAATTTATCTCAAAGATTCTATTATATTATATTCTATAGATTCTAATATATATATATATATATATACACACACACCCACACACAAGGGCATAGGTTTGTTTTTAAAATTGGTGGGGACAATAGCCATAAACATGAGTGTGATTTGAAGATTGGTGGGGACAATAAATAATCATTCATATATAGGTATATTTATCCTTCTGACGTTTTATTATAATATACGCTGTGGTCTAATAAGAGGTGTAAAAATTGAAAGCCCTTTGTGTTTTATTTTTATTTTGTTTTTCAAACAGCGCTGAAAACCATCATTAGACTGTTGTCTGGGAAAGAACATGTTTATCGTAGCACAGAGAATAATGTTGGCTACATTAATAATATGCGCAGAAATGTCAACTGCAACTTCACTACAGTTCTGCATAAAATAAGAATGAGCTGTGCAACATTCCAGAGAAATACAAAGGGAGATAATTTATTGTAATACAGGGTCACATTATTTTTTTTATTTTTTTTTTTAACACAAGCAGTTTACAATTTACATTGCTTACCACTTGTTGCAGACGCGCAGACATTTTCAACTTTAAGCACAGAGTTCAGGTGGCTGAATCAATCAAAAAAAGATTCCTATGAGAGCATCTGACTGATTATCATCATCAATCTGGAGATAACTGTGGGTAAAGGGTCGGGTTAAAAAAAATCATCATAATGCAAGGGGTTGGTAAAATTGGACCAGTGCAGGACTCTGCAACAGTAAACTGTATATATTTACTGCAGTTATTTTGTATTTAAAACATATGTGAGGGAAATTAGATATGCAAGCAGAAATTATAGGGAAAACAATATTCATTTTTATGCAGCTTTGAAGACAAACCAATCACAAAAATTGTTGCATGACTGGAAAATTATCTAAAAAGTATGACAGAAATCACAGTGCATGCGTACCTTGCTCACTGGGGAAAGCGCGCAGAGACCTGCGCCATACTTGGATGCATGGTGTAAGATAACTAATAGTGGGCAGCTTGTTGTGCAGTTAGTTTCCAAACCACGTAATTCAGAGTTGCATACAATTTTAGACTGTATGATGTGCGCCAAAGCGCATTTGGCGGACACATTTCATTAGCGAACTTGACTTTAAGTGACTTACAGGTTTCTTTGAAAAATAGTTCCTCCAAATTCTTCTTTTTTGCTGCCATCGTTACTTGCTTTTGACACTCGTGTCACCCATGTTGCACCTGAGTCCACTCGCAGACTGAAAAGTTATCCTTGCAGTTTTGGCGCTGCTAACAAGCAAACATAGCTGCAGAGTCTCACCTGACAGCAGGGAAAGGCACAGCCAATCACATTGGCCATATACGTTAAGGGAGGTAGGACTACAGTAGAGAACGTAATTAAACTATTTCTGCACCTCTAGAATGAAACGTTGACATATCGTTGACATGTGTGTGTGTATATACACACTAAATGTGTCAATGGACGAACAGAAAATAGATAAATTAAAATGTGTCATTAGAGGAATAGTTAAACATCGTAATAGCACATTTGGTTTTGCATGTTTCTAAATTGTTAATGGTCAATACTGCTATAATCATTGTTTTTTTTCTGGAAGTAAAGCATCTCTTGGAATATCACAAAACCATAAGGTTCTGATTATTTATTAAAAAGGAAAATATCTTAATCGATTAGAAAAAATACTTGCAAAAATATCAGGCAGAGGATGAATTTCAACATCACATTGATCCTTTCTTCTCTTATTTGCCTGTGTTACAAATTACTATCAAAATATAGGAGGAAGAGACAAATAAGACATGTACAAGCCCAAAGCTGTGTTCAATTAAGAAGAACCTGTTTGCTTTAAATGAATCATTGTGTGAACAAAAGCCAGAGAAAACCCAATAAGGGATATAAAGAACAGGAAAGTCAAAGCAGAAAGGCAAAAGCCAGAATTTCAGCCAGGATCTCATGATACTGAGTGACAAAATTATATTGTCTTATATTAAAAGAATGGCTATTTATTATAAAATAAAATCATTTTGAAATTGTTGGCACATGTTACAGTCTCAGCAACCTTTTAGATTTGCCACATGACAAGCGAACAGAAAATATCACACAATGTGATATCAAGTGATGTCCTTTGTTTTTCACACTCAAATGCAAATACAGTAACATAATGGTTTTGATAATGGTTTTTCACAACAACCACCTAATGTAAATATTATTTACAGTCCATAAAGTCGGATTTCAGTTAATGGATTCTTTCTGCAGAATCCATATACCCTGTTTGTTTGTGTTCCTGTGTCAGACACTTGAAAACATAACTCTATCTGGAACTCATTCAGGCTGAAAGGAATTCGGTTAGAAACAAGTCAACAAAGCTGGATGTCCAAAGTCATTAATCTAGCAAAGATGCAAGTCTTTTTTACAGCTTTCTCTCCCTTCTCTCACCCTCCAGAGACACACAAACCCTGCTAAATAGCTATATATCCTGGCTGTATTGTGCCATTTACAGCAAGAATTAATCTCTTGTTTAGATTAACTAAGGGGACTGAGCCTGAACAAAAACTGTAATCAGTCTTGTATGCCTATTAGTTACCAAAAATATGCTTAGAAGCAAACAGTTAAAAGTTATTGAAAATACTGCAGTGTGTTCTTAATTATTTATAATATAACTTAATTATAATGTATTCTCTAAACAAGACAGAGACCTTGGTTTATTAGAGCACAATAGGGCACTTGTTATGCTGCTGCTTCCATAATTCAAATGTGATATTCAACCAAGGCATCAGATAAATAAGTTAAAGAACAATATTATTCTCACAGGAATAATTTGACATCTCTTTCCTTGGAGCTATCATGTTAAATAGATATCACAACAGTCAAACACTAATGCCTGATTTTTACAAAGAGGGAAAAATGTGGATTTTGAACACCAATTATTATTATGGTTATAGTATGGTTACAGACGACTGTCACTTTAGAGGGATGGGAGGCAAATATCAGTAAAAAAAAAATCCTCACATGCAGAAAAACTCTGCAAAGAAAATATTCATAAAAACCTAAAACCGAATGTAAAAGTATAGCTTTAAAAAAAGAGTCTATAACAAAAGCATAGAAACACCAAGAGCTGTGATGCATGACAAAATCAAAAAACAATACAATTATTACAATCTTAAAAATGGAGGGGGGGGGAAAATCACCAATACCTAAATGGTATCATTTGTTCATATTATATTCCTTTTTTTTCTTTTTTTTACGTGTCCTGTCTGGCAGTGTGGCACTCAGAATTGGTGTCTGAGTACCAAATAGAAGCCCAACAGATTTACTTTCACAGGTGGAGCATTACAGCTTTTGCCACAGTACTCCACTTGATATATATGTGTGAGAATCCCTCAGGACAACAGAGAAAGGGGGGAAAAAAACAATAAAAAGGAACATCGACAAAACAAACCAAAGAATGTGAACACAACCACATCACACAAAAATGGATATAAAAATACAAAAACAATGTCACTCAAAACTCATGGTACAGAGTAATCAAGATCTAGTAATGATAACCTCAGCCAAAGAATGTATCTGTAAACACCGGAGTCCCCACACTTAACAGTATGTGTGTGTGGGAGCACGCTGGTGCTTATAGGGTTTCTCCATACGAGTGTTCGATAGCTGGTGTGAGGAGCCATCGATCCGTCTCCCAGGAATCGATGCAGAAAGGAGATCGGAGCCACAGACGTCCAAAGGACCCCCAGCGTCCAGGACCCCCAGGCAGACCATCGCAGGTCCGACCGCATCCCCCAAGAGAGAAGCAGAGGAGAACCCCAGGGGAACATCCAGCAGCTACAATGCAGGGGCTGCAGTGATGAGCCCACGGGTTCCGCCAGCAACACCAGGGTGGGCCCGGCCATGGATCCGGAGACCCAGGGCCCAGGAACGCCCCACCCCTCAGCAGGGACCTGACCAGGGATCAGCCATGGCCGGCCCACCGCCGACAGGCGCCACCGCCTCCACCACAGGCCAATTCCCACCGCCGACATCCTATCACCCAACCACTGCCCCACGTTGGGGCATCCCACCGATAGCCGCGGCAGACAGACTGCATCCCCAGGCCAAGCCCAGCCAGCACCTGGACACCAAGTTGTACCAGCTCCTGAATCTTGATCCCGCTCAACGCAGAGCGCCGAGACCAGGCATCCAACCAAGGCCAATCAAACCCACCAATGAACTGACCACGCACGAAACGTACAGAACAGGTGATCGAACAAGCAGAGAAGCCGGATCCGTATACCCTCTTACGCACATACACTCTCACCGACACACTCTATACTCCCAGGTCCAGGTACCGATGCCCCAGTAGAGCAACCAGCCCCCAGACCCGGGAGGTGGACCCCATACCTTCTAGGATGGAGAGAAGCAGACCACCAAAGCCCCCACAGTGGCAAAGCAGCCCACAAGCCCAGGTCCCTGACCAAACCACCTGTTTGTCCTCCGGACCCTGATGGCCAATAGCGAACAGGGGTGTGAAAAGATCCTTAGCCTACATCCTCCTGCTCAAGTATGGTGTTGATGCGTGTTATAATGTGCATTTAAAACTGAGGGGTGGGATGTGGGGAAGACAGCCACACATCCCCCAACCCCCACCGCGAACTCTCAGTGTCTATATGTGGAATAACAGTGGGCACTGGCACCAGAGGTGAAGCTGATTGAACACCTCCTCCTCTGGATGCCGAAAAGTGTGCCCATCCCAAAGTCCCTACATGTGTGTCTCATGAAAATGTTATAAGTTGGAGTGTCTAAGTTGTACAGTAAAATTGGGACCAAGGCCGCCACGGGATAGCGAAGATGAAAACCCCTCCTTGCACCCCAGTGACGTGCCCATGCCCCAACACCCCATATGAGTGGTAAAGTGATGGAGCGGGGGGACAGAGGTGTTCGGGGATGGGGAGGGAAGGACTGGGAGACAAAATGCCTTCACAGGGAGCCAACTCCCCCACTGACTCCACTAGGCACCGCTGTTCACCAAGATCCACCAGGGCCTTGACACGTTCATCCCGGGGCCCACGGATTTTTAGGATTTTTTATTATTTTAAAAGGTTCTTAAACATATCTGAGACCAGTTGTTGTGGTCAAAGCTGACTGATAAATCCACCTCCCATTCTCAAATAGGGAGGGCTATTGATTCATCTAATGTATATAAGGTTTTGTGAGATTAAGAAAATCTAAAACGCTTGCTGGGATTTGTAATTCAACTGTATTGAGTCTAAATGTACCTTTTATAATAGATTTAATTTGTTGATATTGTAAGAATTTGTTATTATTAATTCCATAATGTTCATATTATATTCCTGCATACTGTTCAATCATTTTATTTCCCACACAGGGGCATGTTTTACAGGATACAGTAACTGCAGTCTTCCCCATATTGAGCCTAACTGAGACAATTGAACCAAAGTGAAGCAATTTAATGACACCTGGGAAAACCTGTGCCGGTACTTTGAGTTAAGTAGATTAAGTAGAGTAGTGTGTGACACTCAGTTTAAAACATTCATGCCCTGTATAATTTAGGCTGATTTCTTCACAGTATTCAGATTTTTTTTGAATTCCTGTTTTTGTGGGTTTTATGAGCTAGAAGCCCAAATGTACAAATAAACAACTAAATACTGGAAATTGTTTGAGTTGTGGGCCCTGAATATATAATCTATGGAAGTTTAATGTTTGGAATGGAATTTTGGAAATAAAAAGAACTTTTCCATGATATTCTAATTATTTGGAAAGGGTCTGTAAGTCCAGTTTTACTTAGATATTTTTACTAAAGGAAACAAGGTGGTAGACCTCTAAATTTCCATATAATAAAAAATATTAGAAGCTTGCTTATTGGTAAGAAGTATTTTATAAAGAACACACACAGAACTTTAAGTTACCAATGGCACACTGCTGCATCCAGGCAGAACAAAATAGAGTTTTAGGTTATTCTTTCTCTTCCAATTTAATGGAATCTTCAGCATTGCTTGCGAATCAAGGAAACTCTTTAAGTTCATGTGACAGAAATGTTAATAGCTTACCACTAGACGCAAGACCAAAGTGACTGCTATTCTTTTAATCGAAAGACAATAGATTGTAAAATAATTCTGATATGTAATAATAAATGATTAAATTCAACTGTGGGCTCTAAGTGTATGAGAGGAAGATTGCCCAGTACTGATGGGCATAAAGCTGTTAAAGGAAAATGTTGGGAGTGCCCAGTGTAGCAGATCAATACCTAATTACTTTATTTGTCGATGAATTAGTTGATACATTACTTAATTACTAAAATATTTGATAGCAGCAGTTTAGAATGGGCCAATGGTTGTGTCATAAACACCATGTTTGTTTTTGACAGTATGGTGGGTCACATTTTAGTGTTCAGTTGCAACATGTAGTACAGCTCTCAACAACAGTCACAGTTGCTAATGTGGCCCATTAGGAAAAATAATTGCCCACCAATGATCTATAGTAATGTATTAG